>CM060560.1:3538324-4020824 GCA_030625065.1 Alectoris magna
GTGTGCACTCATAGGGTCCATACCCTACTTGTAGATATTTATCCTGCCCGGCCCCAGGTGCCCAATTTGAGGCAATAGTTTCACGTCCCCAATAGGCGCAGTAGTATGAATCTGGGTAGCTGCAGTATCCCCTCCCTGGGTTTGAATTTGGGCAAAAATAATATGCCTTTTGATTTAAGCACGGCTGTATCGGTATCATGTCACACAGGGAAGTAAGAAAGCTTGGTGCACCAGCCGTACTAATAGTCTCAAGAGTTTTTTGGTCCTCAAGCCTAATTAGACTCCACTGGAAAGGTTGATGCGGGTGGTGTTGCACCGCTATACAAAATGTGGTCACTGCGGGAATCCCCAAGTACCATTGGATACCCCTAAGGCCCATCTTTCCCCACTATTCACTCCTCTGTCTCACTCGTCAACTGGGTTGCAACCAGCTACGAGGGTTTTTGGTTCTTCCCGACAGTGACTTGCGGAAATCAAACTTCATAACCACCAAGTAGTTATAAAGCAGGTATGTTTAATGAGTGATGCGCATACACCCTGGTGCAAGGGGGAAAGCTCCACCTCACTTGCACACCGTTGGGAGAAAGCGTGCTACAGATAGAGGCTGAATTAATACACAATCAATAGTTGGCAGGAATTCGGATACATATTCATTACATTCCTGAGACCCCATTAGCACGCGGTCCCTCCCCCCTCGCGCGTGCGTAGTGAGTCATGGCGGGGGTGGTGGGATGAAGGCTCATCATCTTCCTCGCGAAGGCTCGTAGTCTTCCTCGCTGTAAACTTTCGACCCAGCGGTAGGGGCACCCCCCAAACTGGTTCCAGCTTGCCCTGTGGATATCTAATCACCTCACTGTTCTCGGGCTGTTGCACCCTTCTCTTTATGGCCTTCATCCCCCTTGTTATTCCAGACACGGTGTCTGCAATCCCCATTCTTCTAACCGCTTCTACATAAACTAACTTTTCACTACCCCCGTCCCAGTTTCTGTAAAGTTCCCTTCTCTCCTTTACTGCGGGGCCCTTTTTTCACCTTTCAATTCCCCCCTTTTCTTTAATCTGGCAGGACTTCCACCTGCTAGATTATTTTACTCTTTCTTGATGTGTCCTGAAATAAGCCCCGCTCTCCACCTTGTTTCTTAGCTCATGCCTCTTCCATACCTCGTATTCCCTTCTGGTATCCTGACACAAAGAGCATCTCATTACCACACAAGTAAAACACACCAAGAGTAGCAGGGTGATGCAGACTAAGAAAAGCTGTTTTGACCATCCTAAATTTGGCAGCCAACTAGTAAGTTTATCCCATAGTCCAGAGAAAGCCGTTCCCCAATTGGCGTTATCCCTACCTACTTCATGTTGCAATACAGCTTTGGATAAATAGGATACCTCCTCTTGAATTGCCCAAAGGGCATCTGCTGCAGCATTCTCAGTTATTTCTAAAGTTGCAGAAATGTTCACTACATCCCTTTCCAGCTGTGCTACTTTTAAGACCGGGATAAGGGCTCTCACAAAGCTACGGTATCCTATATTATACCTTTCCAATGGGTTATTTACCCTTGAACCCTCCTTGGATTTTGATACTGGCTTCACATAGTTCTCACTGTGCCTGGTGGGAGTCTGAGCTCTCCTGTCTCCCCACAGCCACCAAAACCTTTACTCAAATGACACTTGCTCATTATATTACTTCCATTTTGATATTTGTGCCCACTAATGAGAGTGTTATTACTTTCCTTAATAGCGGCCACTGTTAAATACGGCACCTGCCCCTGTGTAAATGGACTCCCTTTGACCGCTTTTATACTTGTACTGAGCAGACCAATTTAGTGACAAGATCTCAGACCACAGTACTTCCATCCCTGCCAACAGCCAGAGAAGTTTAAAGTTTTAGAAAAGTTACTAATTACATTATGAAAAGAGTTCTCTTCCCTGGCTAAAGCACCTCCTGTGTACAATGAGATAAAGCAAATTAGTAACCGACTCATCTTTTTTTTTTTTTTCCATGAGTTTAACTTTTGATGGTGCACTTTCCTTGACAGACCAAGTAGTTACTCAGCATCTTGGAATAACCTCCTGTAAAAATATATTTTATTTACCCCACATGCCTTATTAGTTTTACAAGGGAATGCCTCCGGCCACTTTAAAAGGTATCAGTTAGTACCAACATACAGCGATACCCCCCTTTTCTTGGGAATTCTGAGAAATCAATTTGCCATTATTGCCCTGGAAGGTTCCCTTTCCCAGCAGGCCCACTTGTACCCTGTTCCTGGTACTAGGATTGTACTTTGTAGTGTCTGTTTGCCCAATGTATTTTCTTCCCTTAGAACCAATTTCCATAAAATACTGAAGGGCAAAACAATGTGTCCGTCTGGGTGTGCACCCATCTGTCAGCTTGCT
Organism: Alectoris magna; assembly: GCA_030625065.1. NCBI lineage: Eukaryota > Metazoa > Chordata > Aves > Galliformes > Phasianidae > Alectoris > Alectoris magna. Next base: position 3,540,716 of record CM060560.1, read on the forward strand.
CTCTTCCCTTCTAGATCATTAATTAGACTCCTATCCTCTTTTAGAACATTTTACCGGTTTTGACTCAGCTTCAGAGATTTTAAGTTTACTGCCTGGAATTAAAGCCTTCTTCAACCGCCTGTTCTGCCACCTGATCTATCATCTCATTTCCAGTTTCCTGTACAGTGTTACCTTTCTGATGTCCTTTACAACGTATTATAGCTATTGGTAGATTTACATCATGCTGTTTTCCTTATGCATGTGAGCAATCCTTGCTCTTTTCAGATGGCACTATGAGCGTGTGGCACCCCAAATACATATTTAGCATCTGCCCATATAATTAAGGCTCTTGTCAAGGCAGTTATTTTGGCCTTCTGAGGGGAAGTCCCCACAGGTGATGGTTGTGCTTCGATTACCTTGTCAGTAGCCGTTACTGCATATCCTGCCTTACAGTCTCCTTGTCTCACAAAACTGCTACTGTTGGTAAACCAGGTGTCTTCTGCATCTTCTAAGGGTTCGTCCTTCAGGTCTGACCAACCGTCTGGAATGTGCAGCTTCAGACGTTCCAAATGTCACTTGCTGCTGGGTTATTTGTGCTGCAAACCAAGAAACTCGGCAAACTCACAGTCCATTGCACACAGTTCTCTATTGTTGCTCTTTGTGGCATCCATGTACTGCAGTAAAGTTCCCCCCTGGGATGGAGGAACCCAAGTCTCAGGCCCGCAAGTTGGCCAGCTCTCAAAACTCACTGGGCCGTTCTCACAACCCTGGGTAACACTGTCCAGGTTAACTGAGTCTCTTCTCTTAGGCTTCCTTTGGCCAAACCAGGCAGAAAAGACATCCTTCAAATCCAGAAGGTGGTAAACTCCACCTACTTATTCCTTAACTTGGTTAATAAAGTGCATGGATTTGCCACCACCGAGTGTATGTATTCAGCCTTGCTATCCAAAAATTTGGCAAGGTTGGAATCCAAACTCCAAAAAGTTACCTATTATTTCTTTTATCCTTCTACAGTCACATATCCTCCAAGGGCATCGCTTTACCCTGACTGGGTGAGCTCTTGCTTTTAACTTCTAATTAGGGCTTCATTTGTGGCCCTGATGCCCACACTCCTAAGCACGCCTTATCTGAGATTGCTGTAACTCCTGGGGGTACAACGTTGTTTTTCCCAGTTTGTGTTAAAGCCAGACTTACATTTTCAGTCAGTTAATACTGTTTGACTCTTAGCTCCAGTTTTATTAAATTTCTTACCAGAGTAACCTGGCAGGTACAAGAATTTCTGTATTCCTACTTGTTTTCTTAGCTTATATTTAATTGATCCCCAAAAGTAAACCTTTCCTTGTTGGGCAGTAGCTTCTACCACTGTTACAAAATCATCTACGGGTAGTAAGAAGCACTCGTATCCTCCCAAAAATAAACCTCCTTATCCTGCTCCCCTAGCTGCAATTTCACCAGTGTATCTGCTAGGGTAAACTTCCCAGGTTCCCATCCTCCAGCTTTGCAATCAGAGGCGGTTCCTTCTCACTCAGCTTGGTAGGATTTCTCTACCAGTGTCTCATTGCCGTTTGCACACTGCTTTCATTCCAGTGGGGCAGAGCCCTCCCTGGGCTCTTCCAGACCCCCCCCTCCTTCTTCCTGAGGGGATCTCTGAATCCTATGACCCTATTCTAATGCCACAGCATTAACAGCTGCTATTATTCCCAATTCCCTTACTATCACTGTCTCTCAATCAGTTGTTTTTTTTTCTCTTTTCGTATCGATATTGACATATCGAATGTCTCGTCAGCCCTGACATTCCTGTTATACCTTGCTTATCTTTGCTTCCCTCAGCCTGTGTCCTCCCCAGACTTTCTCACTTTCCAAACTCTCATCATTACATAAAGTACTAACATCCTATTTCAGTTTCACCTCCTTCTCTCCAAAGGCATCCAGTGCTTACACTGGGATTTCAGGTTTCCTAGATCTCTACAGATGAAGGCTATTCTCACTTCCAGTGCCCGGTCCTCTCCACCTCCCCCTTCGCTGTTTACAGCAGCAGTCTCTGACCCTGGCTCTCTCTCTCACTCTGAGAGTTCTGCTCGTGGGGGAGCGGTCCGGGGGGGGGTGGGGGGGGGGTATTGCTCTCATGCCAGAGCAGATAAACTCACTTTCTCTTTAACCCTTTTGCTATTGTACACTATTCCACTACTTGTACCCTCAGTTACACTTACACATACCATCAATTAGACTTCCGTATACCATTAACAATTACACTTTCTTATACCATCAAAATAGTCTCTCTCATTCCCTTCAAAACCCACAAATCCAACAATACAGTTCTTCAGTTTCCATAAACACCCTTCATACCACATAACTTTCCCTTAGCAATCCGTATCGTTCGGTTATAAACACCTTGCCACAGAACCAGCACTGAGTGACCTCCCTCACACCTCTATGCAAGCAGAACACAACAGTACATAAATGGGTTGACACTCATTCCCTGAATGGAACGGGCATCTCTCCACGGGTTCACTGTCCACATTCATCAATTCACACAACATGTAAAGACAGACAATCAGACAATGATAATTGTTATACTCCACACTCGCCCTGCAGCTATGCTGCGTCTCAAGTACTCAACACACTCACTCGCAAATCACAATGCCGGCTTAATTGAAATCTGAATTCAAGACAATCTGAATTTCAAGTGTTTTGATAACGATAATTTAAAGACATGGTACCGAATACGTACAACAGATGGTAATAACAACCACACAACCTATGACTGACTCCCGCTATTATGGTCAGCCAGACCCACATTACCAATTGACAGGACATCCAACACACCCTGTCACCGTAGGAGGGACCGATGATCTAGGTCCATCCTATGATCTACGATCTACGGTCCTATGATCTAGGACCAGCCACCTAAGGGAGAGATATTGCTCTTTTCCTCACATACGACTTACAGGTCCCCTTTGTGGGAGCTCCTCCAAGGAGCCTTCCCACCCCAGCCGGCAACCTAACCCGTGAGCTCACATTCCTCGGTGGGGGGGGGGGAGCATGCACACTCCTTCATACCCTGCATAGGACGTCTCCTCATGACTTACGGGTTCCCCCTTTCCATACACATACCTGGTCCGCTGATGGATGGTCCTTGTCTGTTCCTGCAGTGATCGGGTGAGGAAAGGGAGTCCTTTTGAGAAATCTCGGGGCGCGCCAAAGGCGTCCCGTCTCTCAGCCGGTCCTGCAGCCAAACAGAGGGGGTCCCATCTGGGGTGCCAAATTGACTTGCGGAAATCAAACTTCATAACCACCAAGTAGTTATAAAGCAGGTATGTTTAATGAGTGATGCGCATACGCCCTGGTGCAAGGGGGAAAGCTCCACCTCATTTGCACAGCGTTAGGAGAAAGAGTGCTACAGATAGAGGCTGAACTAATACATAATCAATTGGCAGGAATTTGGATACATGTTCATTACATTCCTGAGACCCCATTAGCACGCGGTCCCTCCCCCCTTGCGCGTGCGTAGTGAGTCGTGAGGGTGGTGGTGGGATGAAGGCTCATCGTCTTCCTCGCGAAGGCTCGTAGTCTTCCTCGCTGTAAACTTTCGACCCAGCGGGAGGGGCACCCCCCAAACTGGTTCCAGCTTGCCCTGTGGATATCTAATCACCTCACTGTTCTCGGGCTGTTGCACCCTTATCTTTATGGCCTTCATCCCCCTTGTTATTCCAGACACGGTGTCTGCAATCCCCATTCTTCTAACAGTTTCTACATAAACTAACTTTTCACTACCCCCGTCCCAGTTTCTGTAAAGTTCCCTTCTCTCCTTTACTGCGGGGTCCTTTTTTCAGCTATCAAGAGCAGTAGTGTTCTTTGCGGGGGAGGCTTCTTTCTGGAATACTTATCGGGCTCGTCGCAGTGTGAGTTTCAGGTCATCGCTCCCAGGAGTCAGCTCCCAGCTCTCGTCGTCGATGGGTCCCTTAACACGGCCAGCATGAGTCCATCCTCTCTCTGCGGTTCGGATAGCTGTTTCTGTGGTAAGTAAAGCAACATAAGGGCCTTCCCACTGTGGTGTTAATGTGGCTTCTTTCCAAGTTTTTATTAGCACCTTATCTCCTGGCTGTATCTTACGGATTGGAATTTCCAGTGGGGATCGCTGCGCAATCAGACCCTTCTTTTGTAATTCCTTGCGCCTTTTCATTAATTGTACAAGGTAAGGTTTTAACTGATCATCTTGTAAATGGGGGTGATCAAGAGGTATCTCAAGATTGTAGGGCATACCATACAACACTTCGAAGGGTGAGATTCCCAGATCAGTCCTGGGCTTCACACGTACACTTCACAGAAAGTTGTTTTTTAATTTCCCCATTCATCCGTTCTACTTTACCAGAGCTCTGAGGGTGCCAAGGAGTCTGATATCCCCATTTAATCCCCAGAATTCTCATTGCATTGCGTGTAACCTTTGACACAAAATGTGGTCCCGTGTCAGAATCTATTGCTTCTATAATTCCATACTGGGGAATTGTGCTTTCTAATAGTACCTTTACTACAGTTTGCACTGTAGCCCTTGCCGTAGGGAATGCCTCAACATAGTTTGCCTTGCAAAGGGTCGATAAGCCAATTCTCGCCCTCCTGGGACTCTTTTTCTCATAGTTTTGGCATTCACCCTCCGGCAAGTCATACATCCATTAACAATCCCCTTTGCTATGTTATATCCCCCTGTACACATATAATTATTGGCAAACTGATCCACTAAGGCCTGAGTAGCCCAATGCGTTTGTTCGTGGAACCTCCGTAACACCCTTGTAGCTACTGATTTTGGTAAAACCTCCCGTCCATCAGGTAGCATCCATTTTCCCGTTTCACTTTCCCGAATCCCCGTTTGTATCATCTTTTCTTTTTCCACAGACGCGCAACAAAACAGGGGAAGAGGATCTGACCCGCCTTCTGCAAACATGGCCGGGCGGTCCTCCCTTTCGGTCACCTCATATATGCACATAAGAGCAGCCTTTTTGGCCTCTTGGTCAGCTAGGTTATTACCTCTAATCTGAGGATCCGGTCCTCGCTGGTGACCCTTTACATGTACTACTGCAATCTCTTTTGGTTCTCTAACAGCTTTTAAGTCTTGAAGGATCAATTCCTGATGAATTAACCCCTTTCCCTGTGAATTTATAAGTCCTCTCTCCTCCCATATTTTTCCAAAAGTGTGTACTACCCATACACGTATTTAGAATCTGTATATACTGTACCGCTCTTGCCTTTTAATAATTTTAAAGCTCGTAGCAGGGCATACAATTCGCAGGCTTGAGCAGACCAGCACGGGCTCAATGGTCCAGATTCTATTACCTCAAATGTTTTTCCGTTTACCAGTGCGTAGCCTGACTTCCTTTTCCCTTCAACTACTCTGGATGAGCCATCTATGTATATCTTTTCCCCTGTAGGTAATTCCATGTCATCTAAATCGGGTCTGTTTTATTTGCTCCTCTATATTTCTAAGGCAATCGTGTTCTAGGGGCTCTCTTGGTTCACCATAGAGGAACTGAGCCGGGTTCTGAACTGAAGTTGTTTCTAGGGTCAGTTTCGGGGACGAAATCAGAATTCCCTCGTATTTTAACAGTCTCGCATCTGTGACCCATTTATCAGCTTTTTGTTGCAACACCCCGCGTATATTGTGGGGGGAGATTACCTTAATCTCTCCTCCAAAGGTTATCTTCAGTGCTTCCTCCACCAAGAGAGCAGCGGCTACTACTGCCTGCAGGCAACTAGGCCAGCCCCGGCTAACAGGGTCCAATAATTTAGACAGGTAACCCACGGGCTTTTTACCTCCTGCCCAATCCTGGGCAAGTACTCCATAAGCGGTTCCCTCTGCACTATTTACAAAGAGAAAAAATGGTTTTCTTAACTCCGGGAAACTCAGGACTGGAGGGTGCATAAGTGCCTCTTTTAACTTATTCAATTGCCCTTCATCTGTCTCTGTCCATTTAAGTAATCCGTCTTTGTTTAATTTGCTATAAAGGAATTTGACTTTTCCACTGCAATCCTCTATCTACTGCTGGCAGTACCCTGTTAATCCCAACAACTCCTTTTCAGTTGGAGTGCAGCACTCTTCCAACCCCCTGTATGCTCTACTCCAAAATCCCAGGGGTTTGCCTCAAACTCCACATGGGGCCTTTCTCTCCAGCAGCAGTGTAGACGATGTTCTTTATGCACTGTCCTGTCCGTACTGGCCCCAGGGCCATGGCAGTGGTATCCAGTCTGAGATAATTTACACCGAGTATGCATGGAGCCCCCTGTCCAGTCACTATAGCATGCTTCTGGCAGTCTCTACCAGTGAGGCTTATTTCTGCCTCCAACACAGACGATTCCTGAAAGCCATGGCTCTGACCATGCCTCCATTTCCTGGATATGGCCCTGTCTGTGCCAGCTGTCTCAGTTGGGTCTGGAATGGGGAGCTTCCTGAGGAGCAGCATTCAGTGGAAACCAAGATCCTGACCTCCTACTGGCCCTACTGGTTTGGCCTAACCTTCTCCCCCATCAGGATCGAGGACGGGTAGAAGAAGCAAGTCCTTCCCAAGGAGCAAGATCCCATGGAGACCAAGATCCTGACCGCATACCGGCCCTGCTGCCTGATAATCTGGTTCCTCATACAGGCCTTGATAACCGCCTTGATACCCATCTGCATTTGCTGCCTGCTGAGGAATGCCCACAGCCTCTGGAGAAGATTAAGAAGGCCTCGAGGACAGGTGAACGATCGAGATGAATAGAGCAGGGAGGGTGTGCTCGCTAGGGAGCAGGGAACTATCAAGGCCATAGACATGAGGACATCCAAGGAAAGCAGACCCCCAGAGGTCTGTTAGCTCTCACTAGGGACGTGCCCAGCTGTCAGAGTGTGACAAGGCTGTCACACACTGGGAGACCCCAGTCTCTGTGCCCAGGCTCTCTCACTTCCAGGGAACGGGACAAACGGCCTCAGCTTCCTCGGAAACAGAGTTCTGGGGAAAGGACAACGTAAATGTTCATAACCTGCTCTATCAGATGGAGGCCAACATAGCCTTAATGGAGACATATATGACGATCCTCATGCAGTCCCACTCACCCTTGGACGTTTGACCTAACCTCCTGCCCTGTCAGGACTGAGGACGGAAGATCAACCAGGCCCATCTACAGGCGCAGCCTCCGATGCAGGCCCTGTCAGACAAAAAGCCAGACCTCCACTCAGCCCTGGACGTTTGACCTAACCTCCTGCCCTGTCAGGAGTGAGGACGGAAAGTACAACCAGGTCCTTCCCGAGGGGGAGCATCAGATGGTGACCAAGAGCCAGACCTCAACCCAGCCCTGATGGTTAGGTTTAACCTCCTGCCCCATTAGGATTGAGGATGGGAGGTACAACCAGGTCCTTCCCGAGGAGCAGCCTCCGATGGAGAGCAAGATACAGACCACCACCAAGCCCTGCTGGTATGGCCTAACCTAATGCCCTGTCAGGACTGAGGACGGCAAGAACAACCGGGTCCATCCCAAAGAGCAGCCTCTGATGGATACCGAGAGCCAGACCTCCACACAGCCCTGCTAGTGCAGACTGAACTCCAGCCCAGACATGACTGAGGATAGGAAGAACAACCAGGACCTTCCAGTGGAAAAGCCTCCAATGGAGAGCAAGAGCCAGAGCTCCATACAGCCCTGCTGGTTTGACCTAACCACCTGCCCCGTCAGGACTGAGAACGGGAAGAACAACCAGGTCCTACGCACAGCACAGCATCCAAAGGTGACGAAGAGCCAGAACTGCACCCAGCCCTTATGGCTTGGCCTAACCTCCTGCCCCGTTGGGGATGAGGCTGAGAAGAACAACCTCATCCTCCCAAGGAGTGGCATGCAATGGCAACAAAGAGCCAGACCTCCACCCAAGCCTGCATGTTGGGCCTTACCTCCTGCCCCATCAGGACTGAGGATGGGAAGAACAACCAGGTCCTACCCACGGCACAGCATCCAATGGAGACCAAGAGCCAGACCTGCACCCAGCCCTGCTGATTCGGCTTAACCTTCTGCCCCATCAGAACTGAGAACGGGAAGAACAACCAGGACCTTCCCACAAAAAAGCCTCCGAAGGAAAGCAAGAGCCAGAGCTCCATCCAGCCCTGCTCGCTTGGACTAACCTCCTGCCCCGTCAGGACTGAGGACAGGAAGATCAATCAGGTCCATCTACAGGCGCAGCCTCCTATGCAGTCCAAAAGCCAGAACTCCACCAAGCCCTACTGGTTAGGCTTAACCTCCTGCCCCACGAGGATCGAGGACAGGCAGAACAACCAGGTCCTTCCCAAGGAACAGCATCCAGTGGAGACCAAGATCCTGACCTCCTACTGGCCCTGCTGGCTTGGCCTAACCTCCTGCCCCATGAGGATCGAGGACAGGCAGATCAACCAGGTCCTTCCCAAGGAGCAGCATCCAGTGGAGACCAAGATCCTGACCTCCTACTGGCCCTGCTGGCTTGGCCCTTCCCGATGCCCTGAATGGGTCTGGTACAGAGGCAGCAAGGCTGTCGTTCCAGAGGGCCCAAAGCAGCATGCTCTGGTCACCAAGCAGAAGGCCTACAGCTTGCCTGGCATCGCGGGACACCTTTGGGACTACCTTGTGCAACGAGGGAGAACCTGGCTCGTTACACATACCTTGATAACCATCTGCATTCTCTGGCTGCTGACGACTGCCTGTGGCCTCTGGAGAAGATTAAGAAGACCTTGGGGACAGGTGAGCGATCGAATTGTGCAGGGAGAGCACCCTGCCTGCGTAGCAGGGAACCATCAAGGCCATAGACGTGAGGACGTCCAAGGAAAGCAGACCCCCAAAGGCCCGTTAGCTCTCCCCAGGGACTTGCCCAGCCACAGGGCTGTCACACAGTGGGAGACCCCAGTGCAGCACAGGGCCTGCCAGAGGTGGCGTGAGCCCCACCGGCTGCCCCGAGGAGTCCTGCGAGGCTGGAAATGCTCCGTGCCAATCAGAGCCCTGCAGGGTGATGCTCTGCAAAATGAGCCTGCATCCCTTTCACTGTGCCCATGCTCTCTCACTTCCAGGGAATGGGACAAACGGCCTCCGCATCCTCAGAAACTGAGTACCAGGAAAAGGACAACAAAATTGCTTCCAACCTACTTTTCCTGACTGAGGATGAAATAAGGTTCAAGGAAAGTGAGCAGACGACCCTCTGCCTGCTCCAGCGGAAAGTGCACAGCATCCAGCAGTACAGGAATACAGCGGGTGTTACAGGGGAGAGCAAGAGACCCTCCGCAGACTCCTCAACCAGCTCCAGCCAGAGGGTGCACTCTGTGGATGCACGGCAGGAAAGGCAGCAAAGGAAGTGAGTGCTGCAGCCTGTTGATGAGGGGAGGCCGCTGCTCAGGGCAGAAGACAGTAGAGGTGTAAGGATAGGAAAGGCACCCACGGCAGCAGTGTTCTTAATGGGGACCCGTGAAGAAGGAGAAGGGGCCCGCATCCCAGCAGCTGCCCATGTCGCTGCGAGGGTGGTGCCCAGGGAAAGTGCATGCCCTCCTGCTTTCATCTATGGCCTCAGGAGCTCCAGGGCCGGTGTGAGAGTAGGCCAGGCAAAAGGGAAATGGGCGGGTGGAGCAGGGAACAGGGAGAGTGATTTCCATGAACCACTTCAGTCCATCTGACAGCCTGCTCTTTTCAGGGGGACAGTCAGCCGGCGGCGAGGAGCACGCCTCAGCCCTCCAAAGGTTTATGCACAGAAAACTCCTTGATGCCTACAGTGTCTTCTTCTGGGTGCATGCCAAGATGAGGATGAGCTGCACCAGAAACACCTCCTGCTGAGGAGTTCTGCATTTGCCCATCAGAAAGATAAAAATTGGTGTCACTGCTCTGTCTTTCCAAGGCTCTTGCACTTCCCAACAGAGACCGGACTAAACATCTCTTGAGACACAATGCTTGGACCTCCCAGAAGAACGAGCTGGCCTGCTGCCCACTCATGGTCTCTGAATCAAAGGCAGGGAAGATCGGCTTATTTAACTTGGGAAACACTTGCTATGTGAACAGCGTCATACAGTCTCTCTTCATGGCTTCTGAGTGAGTTGTTGCTCCCTTGTTCCCACTGCAGCTCATAGTTAATGATTCCCCAGTAATTTCCCATAATCCTTCTAGTTCTTTTTCTTTTGGGCCAGTACTTAAAGCCACTTCTCCAGCCAACGATGGGTCTCCCACCGTATTAATTAGACAACAATTGCCTAATAGCACCGATTACATTGCCCAGTAATGCAGTTTACTTGCCTGCAGTGATCAGAGGATGGGAGGAAGTTTGGTGGATTTTTTTAAATTTCTTTTTTTTAATAAATGGACTTGGTATCAAATTAAGGATCAAATTAAGTTCAGGCTGAATTGAGTAGAAGTCTCAGGATCAGGAACACAAACCATTTTAAAACTGAATGAAGAAAGGAATGCGTGGATAGTTCGTATGAGTACCTAAGTGATACGTACTGGTTAATGTGAGCACATAGTATCGGCCCGCAGTTTATTGAGCCCCCCAAAAACCAGCCAACAGGCTCTCCCTGGGTCCAAAGGAAGCCCGCTGTGTCTGGAGATCCCGCAGCTCAGACGGTGGCAGTGGAAACACTGGGGTTTCGGGAGCCTAGAGAATCAGTACATCCCTTAAGCAACAATGCTCTTGGTGTGGATACAACCAGAGATCCTCACTTGTCTTCTGGGGAGCAGACATGCGCACCTAAGGACTCCCGATCCGTTGGGGATTTAATCAACTATTTTCTGTCCCCAGAGAGACTGACCGCAAAGAATCAATACCACTGCGAGAAATGTGCTTCCTTGCAGGATGCTGAGAAGGTGACAGAGCTGACAGAGGGCCCGCACTACCTCATCCTCACACTGCTGCGGTTCTCCTTCGACCCGCAGACCATGAAGAGGAGGAAGATCCTGGACAATGTCTCCATTCCTCAGGTGCTCAAACTGCCCATCCTCGTCCGCTCAGAGGAAACCGAGGACATTTGTCAGCATGGGAAAGACAGGTCTGACTTGGGCAGCACCTTTGTGTCTGCCGTGTACGACCTCTGCAGCGTGGTGGTGCATTCGGACATCTCCTCCGAGAACGGGCACTACTACTGCTACTGCAGAGAGTGCACTGATACCGTGCCCCACGCACAGCCCCGGGATGGGACACCAGAACTGGCTTCCGACAAGCAGCTGGACTTTGACATCCCGTGGTACCTCTTCAACGACAACAGGGTTTCCACCTCCTCCTTCCAATCAGTCAGCAACCTGACTGCTTTATACCCCAAGGCCACTGCCTACGTGCTCTTCTACAGGCAGCGGGCGGACAGGCCAAGCTCCCCACTGCACGAGGCTGTGGCAGAAGCCAGCCGGCTGCACAGCCAAACCTTCCCTCAATAAAGACTTGATGGAAGCCATCTCCAAGGACAACATCCTCCACTTACAGGTAGATCCCAGGTGTATACAGATTGCATTTTCCCATTGAGATTGGGTGTTGAGCTTGATGTATGGGATCAGTGAGACAGCCAACACAAGGCACAAGAGAATGAATCGGTGACGTCTGTCCTGGGCAGCTCTGCGTCACGATTTCTCCAGGCATCCAGGTGTGGTGAGTAGACCATGGCTGCCCACCCACCTGCTCTCTCACTCCTCCTCCTTAGCAGGAGAAGGAAAATAAGATGACACAGCTCAAGTGGGTCAAGTTAAGTATAGAGCGATGGCTCACTTTTGACCATCGTGGGCAACACAAGCTCAGCTCGGGGAAGATAAATTTAATTTGTTGCCTGTTAGTAAGAGTAGTAAAAGCCAACTAAATACACTTCTTCCCTATCCACCCTCTTCTGCCTTCTCCCCTGCAAGCAGAGCAGAGGAGCGTGGGGTGGGGGCTGTGGTCAGTCGATAACGCTTTGTCTCTGATGCTCCTCCATGGTCATTCTGTGCCCTGCCGCACCATGGGAATTTCTGCTCTGTGCCTCGAACACCTCCTGCCCTCCTTCTGCTCTGACCTGGGTGGCTGCAGGGCAGCTTCTCTCTCACTTCTCCTTCCCAGAAGTTTCACAGCATTTTTTACCTGGCTCCCTTCTTTCCCAGGGTGGCTGTCAAGAGGCTGGTTTTGGATGACCCACGTGGCTGGAGAGATACGACACTTTGATGTATCTCTCCAACCAAGTTCTAGAGATGAGTACATGCCTTAGCAACCCCAGATTAATTTGGGGAAAATTCCCTGGAGCAAATGGGACAGCACAAAGAAGTTGGGGGCAATTCCCAAGGATCGTTTTCATGCGAATAACAGCAATGTACTTCTGTCATTTCTCCTACAGGAGCAGGAAAAGGAGGCGAGGAGCAGAGCTGCCTACTTTCCACCTTGCCAAAATCCCCGCTGTGGTGGAGAGACTTTGAGAGGGACAAGGACGATGACAGCTCATCAGGAGGATGCAGTCCCTATTGTAGCGTTCAGTCTTACCAGAGGCTGGGGCATGATAGGGAGTATGATAAACCCTCTTGATGCCATGTTCTCCGGCCCAGGTACCCACAAGTGAATTTTTGAAATGAGTCCCATTCTCTGACTTAATTCTTTCTGGGGTGCCACGTCGCCACAGGATTTGCCTCTCCAGACCTAATGTGGTCTTTCGGGCGGTAGCATGGGGTACTGCAAATGTTTCAAGCCACCCAGTGGTTGCCTCCACCATAGTAAGCACGTAACGCTTACCATTGCCAGATCGTGGCAAGGTGATATAAGCAACCTACCATGCCTCCACATACTTTTGCCATCGCCCTTCCCCCCAAAGAGGCTTCATCCTCTTCGCTTGGTTAATTATGGCACATGTTTCACAGTCATGAATAACCTGCGCAATAGCGTCCACAGTTAAGTCCACCCCTCGGTCTCTAGCCCACTTATATGTTGCGTCCCTTCCCTGATGGCCCGAGGTCTCATGGGCCCATCGAGCTAGAAATAATTCACCCTTGTTCTGCCAGTCCAAGTCATAGAATCATAGAATCACAAGGTTGGAAAGGACCTACAAGATCATCTAGTCCAACCGTCCTCCCAATACCATAGCTACTGAAAAACCACTAAACCATATCTCTTAGCTCCTTATCCAGACGCCTCTTGAACACTGCCAGGGATGGCAACTCCACCACCTCCCTGGGCAAGCCATTCCAGTGCGTGACCACTCTCTGAGAGAAAAAGTTTTTCCTTATGTCTAATCTAAACCTCCTCTGGTACAACTTGAGACCATTTCCTCGGGTCCTGTCTGTTGCCTGGGAGAAGAGGCCAAGCCCCTCCTCATCACATCCTCCCTTCAGGAAGTTGTAGATTGCTATGAGGTCTCCCCTGAGCCTCCTCTTCTCCAGGCTAAACAATCCCAGTTCCCTGAGCCGTTCCTCATAAGACTTGTGCTCCAGACCCCTCACCAGTTTCGTTGCCCTTCTCTGGATACGGTCCAGAGCTTCGATGTCTTTCTTGTAGTGAGGAGCCCCAAACTGAACACAATACTCGAGATGCGGCCTCACCAGAGCTGAGTACAGAGGGATGATCACCTCTCTCAGTGTGGCTCCTACTGGCCACACTGTTTCTAATACAGGCCAGGATGCTGTTGGCCTTCTTGGCCACCTGGGCACACTGTCGGCTCAGGTTCAGCCAAGCATCAACCAACACCCCCAGGTCCCTTTCCTCCTCACAGTCATCCAGCCACTCATCCCCAAGCCTATAGCGCTGCATGGGGTTACTGCGGCCGAAGTGCAGGACCCAGCACTTGGCCTTGTTGAACCTCATCCCATTCACCTCAGCCCAGTAATTCAGCCTATCTAGATCCCTCTGAAGGGCCTCCCTACCCTCAGGCAGATCAACACCACCTCCCAACTTGGTGTCATCTGCAAACTTACTGAGGGTACACTCAATCCCCTCATTCAGGCCATCAATGAAGATGTTAAACAAGATGGGCCCTAGAACCGACCCCTGGGGGACACCACTTGTAACAGGTAGCCAGCCGGACTTAACTCCATTAACCACTACCCGCTGGGCACGGCCCTCTAGCCAGTTCTTTACCCAAAGAAGGGTATACCCGTCAAGGCCACGAGCGGCTAGTTTCCTCAGGAGAATACTGTGAGAGACCGTGTCAAAGGCTTTGCTGAAGTCAAGGTAGACTACATCAACCGCCTTTCCCTCATCTACCAGTCTGGTCACCCAATCATAGAAGGAGATGAGGTTGGTCAAGCATGACCTGCCTTTTGTGAATCCATGCTGGCTAGGCCTGATCCCCTGGACACCACGCACATGCCGTGTGATCTCACCCAAGATGATTTGCTCCATAACTTTCCCCAGTACCGAGGTCAGGCTAACAGGCCTGTAGTTCCCCGGATCCTCTTTACGACCCTTCTTGTAGATGGGAATCACATCGGCAAGCCTCCAATCCTCCGGCACCTCTCCGGTTAACCAGGAGCGCTGGTAGATGGCTGAGAGAGGCTCAGCAATTACCTCTGCCAGCTCCCTCAGCACCCGAGGGTGAAGCCCGTCCGGTCCCATGGACTTGTGGCAGTCCAGGTGGAGGAGGAGCTCTTTAACTGTCTCCACCTGAATCACTGGGGGTGTATTCTGCACTCTATCCCAGACATTCAGGTCAGGGCATACGGTGCCCTGAGGATAATTGTTCTGCCCATTAAAGGCAGATGTAAAGAAGGCATTGAGGACCTCAGCCTTCGCCTTATCCTCAGTGGTCACATTCCCCGCTGCCTCAAGTAAGGCGTGGACGTTTTCCTTGGTTCTCCTCTTACCATTGATACATTTGTAAAAAGATTTTTTATTCTCTTTTACTGTCGTGGCCAACCTAAATTCGAGTTGGGCCTTTGCCTTCCTAACTTCCTCTCTGCATACCTTTGCAACTTCCTTATAATCTCCCCAAGTAGCCTGTCCCTGCTTCCAGAGGACATAAACTCTTTTTCTTCTGGAGTCTCAACAATAGATTCCGATTCATCCACATTGGTCTTCTTCCCCTACGGCTTGCCTTGCGGCATTCAGGGACAGCCTGTTCTTGTGCCTTTAAGATTTCCATCTTGAGGAGCATCCAGGCTTCCTGAACGCCTTTACCCTTTAGGAGTGACTCCCAAGAGACCCCTGCAACAAGCGTTCTGAACAGGTCAAAGTCCGCCCTCCGGAAGTTCAAGAGAGCAGTTTTACTAGTCACCCTTCTGACATCTCCAAGAACAGAGAATTCTAGAATTTTGTGGTCGCTCTGCCCAAGACAGTCCCCAACCTTCACATCACTCACCAGTCCTTCACTGTTAGTGAAGAGCAGGTCTAGCAGGGCACCACTCCTGGTAGGCTCCCGTACCAGCTGCATAAGGAAGCTATCTTCTACACACTCCAGAAACCTCTTGGACTGCTTCCTCTGCATCATATTATATTTCCAACATATATCAGGGAAGTTGAAGTCTCCCAAAAGAACGAGTGCTGGCGAACGTGCAACTTCCGTAAGCTGCTCATAGAATGCCTCATCCATCTCTTCATCCTGATTTGGCGGTCTATAGCAGGCCCCCACCAAGATGTCACCCCTACAGGTCTTTCCCCTGATCCTTACCCACAGACACTCAACTTCATCATACCCAACCCCAAGCTCTTCAGCTTCAAAACAGTCTTTAATATAAAGGGCTACACCACCACCCTTCCTTCCTTGTCTATCCTTTCTGAAGAGCTTGTAGCCATCTATCGCAGCACTCCAGTCATGGGAGCTGTTCCACCAAGTTTCAGTAATAGCAAACAGGTCATAGTTCGCATGACACACAGTCGCTTCCAGCTCCTCCTGCTTGTTGCCCATGCTGCGTGCATTTGCGTACATGCACTTCAGCCGAGTCGCCTGCCTCTCCCCCAGCTCCAGCACTGTTCCTCTAGGCTCAACTCTTGTAAGCCCTGTTTCATCCCCCCCCCCCCCCACACACACTCCCCTCATAGCTAGTTTAAAGCTCTTTCAATAAGCCCTGCTAGCTCCTGAGCTAGGATTCTTTTCCCCCTTTGAGATAGGCAGGTTCCATGGACAGACAACAGGCTAGGGGCTGAGTAAACTGCCCCGTGGTCAAATTACCCAAAGTTTCTGGTTTGACACCAGCCTCTGAGCCATTTATTCATAGCTTGTACTTTCCAGGCCTGATCCATGTCCCCCACTTTCCCTAAAGGGTCTATTTGAGCCACCTCAATTCTGGCAGCTCGATCTACCTGATGGTTGTTTCGTTGTTCTTCAGTAGCCCGACTCTTGGGCACGTGAGCATCCACACGACACACCTTTACAACCACATTCTTTATTCGGCCAGCAATGTCTTTCTACAGTTCAGGAGCCCAAACAGGTTTACCCCTCCACTGCCGGTTTTGTTCCCACTGCCGTAACCACCCCCATAAGGCATTTGCCACCATCCATGAGTCGGTATAAAGCATCGGCCACCTCTCCCGTTCAGCAACAGCCAAGGCCAGCTGGACAGCCTCTGCAAATTGGCTTGATTCCCCTTTTCCTTCAGTGGCCTCTGCAACCTGTCGTGTGGGGCTCCACACAGCAGCTTTCCATCTGCGATGCTTCCCCACAATACGACACGATCCATCTGTGAAGGACAAAACTCTTTTCATTCTTTGTCTCAAAGCTTGCTTCGTGAGGCCTTTCTGGTGATAGGACTCTATCTGACAACTGCTAGGGGGGGTGAATGGTGGATGTCACCATGCCACTGTACCCCTGCTTATGGTTGCAAAGATAAGCAGAAGCAGGACAAGCAGTCTTTTTCAGGGGTAGGGCTTGAAGGAGCTGACCACTGCAAAAGGCGATAATGCTTGTGCATGGCAACGAAGGCACCACCCCCTGCTGGCTTATCTGTTGGTCCAGGAATGTCACACAAAACTGAGACAGAAGAAGAGAAAAAAAAACCCACAGAAATTGGGGATAAAAGGCCCCCACTAAAGTAGGGACATTGGAGACAAACTCCCAAAGACACCTTTGAGGAAAGCAAACTCCCAAAGGCTCCTCTGACAGAGAATTCCCTGAGGGGAAAACCTCTTCGGAAGAACCCCGGAGGCCTGCTTGCTGCGGAGCTGCCTGGCTTTCCTGAGATCAACAGACCTACAACATACCTCGCTGGACCCACGATGGTGACTATCTCTTTTGCTCTCTACAGAGATTCCTTGCTTATATTTCCTATCTTTTCTATCGCCCGTCTTCCCTTCCCCATCTCCCCAAACAGCTAGGAATTGTAATAAACTGGATGGACCAACATTTGAACCGTTGTTTCTTAATCTCACGCCGGGTATACATACATCAAAGAACCTCCTCTCCCTCCTATAAATTGGAGCGAGACACCATCCGTGAACAGGGCATATATCTTTTCATTTTCTGGTAGTTCATTGTGTGGTGGGGCCTCTTTAGCACGTGACACCTCTTCTCCCGGTGATGTGCTGAACTTTTTTCCTTCAGGCCATTCCATGATCATCTCTAAGATCCCTGGACGGCTGAGGTTCCCCATTTGCGCTCGTTGTGTAATCAGCGCAATCCACTTGCTCCAGGTGGCATCAGTAGCATGATGGGTGGAGGGAACCTTTCCTTTAAACATCCGGTGCAGCACTGGCACCTGAGGTGCCAGAAGGAGCTGCTTTTCAGTGCCAATTACTTCAAAAGCAGCCCGGACCCCTCATATGCTGCTAAGATCTCCTTTTCAGTTGGAGTGCAGCACTCTTCCAACCCCTTGTATGCTCTACTCCAAAATCCCAGGGGTTTGCCTCAAACTCCAGATGGGGCCTTTCTCTCCAGCAGCAGTGTAGACGATGTTCTTTATGCCCTGTCCTGTCCGTACTGGCCCCAGGGCCATGGCATTGGTATCAAGTCTGAGATAATTTACACCGAGTATGCATGGAGCCCCCTGTCCAGTCACTATAGCATGCTTCTGGCAGTCTCTACCGGTGAGGCTCATTTCTGCCTCCAACACAGACAGTTCCTGAGAGCTACGGCTCTGACCATGCCTCCATTTCCTGGATATGGCCCTGTCTGTGCCAGCTGTCTCAGTTGGGTCTGGAATGGGGAGCTTCCTGAGGAGCAGCATTCAGTGGAGACCAAGATCCTGACCTCCTACTGGCCCTGCTGGTTTGGCCTAACTTTCTGCCCCATCAGGATCGAGGACGGGAAGAACAAGCAAGTCCTTCCCAAGGAGCAAGATCCCATGGAGACCAAGATCCTGACCGCATACTGGCCCTGCTGCCTTGGCCCTTCCCAATGCCCCACATGGGTCCGGTACATGGGGAAGCAAGGCTGTCATTCTGGAAGGCCCGAAGCAGCAGTCCCCGGGCACCGAGCAGAAGGCCTACAGCTTGCCTGGCATCCTGAGACACCTTTGGGACGGCCATGCCAGAAGAAAGATAATCTGGCTCCTCATACAGGCCTGGATAACCATCAGCATTTGCTGCCTGCTGAGGAATGCCCACGGCCTCTGGAGAAGATTAAGAAGGCCTCGAGGACAGGTGAACGATCGAGATGAATAGAGCAGGGAGGGTGCGCTGGCTAGGGAGCAGGGAACTATCAAGGCCATAGACGTGAGGACATGCAAGGAAAGCAGACCCCCAGAGGTCCGTTAGCTCTCACTAGGGACGTGCCCAGCTGTCAGAGTGTGACGGGGCTGTCACACACTGGGAGACCCCAGACTCTGTGCCCAGGCTCTCTCACTTCCAGGGAACGGGACAAACGGCCTCAGCTTCCTTGGAAACAGAGTTCTGGGGAAAGGACAATGTAAATGTTCATAACCTGCTCTGTCAGATGGAGGCCAGCATAGCCTTAATGGAGACATGTATGACGATCCTCATGCAGTCCCACTCAGCCCTGGACGTTTGACCTAACCTCCTGCCCTGTCAGGATTGAGGACGGAAAGTACAACCAGGTCCTTCCCGAGGGGGAGCATCAGATGCAGAGGAAGAGCCAGATCTCAACCCAGCCCTGATGGTTTGGCCTAACGTCCTGCACTGTCAGGACTGAGGACGGGAAGAACAACCAGGTCCATCCCAAGGAGCAGCCTCTGATGGATACCAACAGCCATGCCTCCACACAGCCCTGCTAGCGCTGACTGAACTCCTGCCCAGACATAACTGAGGATAGGAAGAACAACCAGGACCTTCCCACGGAAAAGCCTCCGATGGAGAGCAAGAGCCAGAGCTCCATGCAGCCCTGCTAGATTGGCCTAACCTCCTGCCCCATCAGGACTGAGGACAGGAAGAACAACCAGGTCCTACCCAAGGCACAGCATCCACTGGAGACCAAGAACCAGACCTGCACCCAGCCCTTATGGATTGGCCTAACCTCCTGCCCCGTCGGGGATGAGGACGGGATGAACAACCAGGTACTTCCCAAGGGAAGGAGCATCCAATGGAGACCAAGCGCCAGACCTCCACCCAGCCCTGCTGGTTTGGCCAAAACTCCTACCCCGTCAGGACTGAGGACAGTAAGAACAACCAGGTACTTCCCGAGGATCCGCACCCGATGGAGAACAACAGCCAGAACTCCATACAGCCCTGCTAATTTGGCCTAACCTCCTGCCCCATCAGAACTGAGAACGGGAAGAACAACCAGGACCTTCCCACGAAAAAGCCTCCGATGGAGAGCAAGAGCCAGAGCTCGATAGAGCCCTGCAGGTTTGATATAACCCCCTGCCCCGTCAGAACTGAGGACAGGAAGAACAACCGGGTGCTTCCCGCAGAGCAGCCTTCGATAGAGACCAAAAGACAGACCCCCACCCAGCCCTGCTGCTTTGGCCTAACCTCCTGCCCCGTCAGGACTGAGGATGGGAGCTACAACCAGCTCCTTCCCGAGGAGCGGCATCAGATGGAGACCTAAAGCCAAAACGCCACCCAGCCCTGCTGGTTAGGCGTAACCTCCTGCCCTGTCAGGACTGAAGACAGGAAGATAAGCCAGGACCTTTGTGCGGTGCAGCATACAGAGGATACCAATAGCGAGACCTTATACTTGTCCTGCTGGCTTGGCTTATCCCAGCGCCCTGAATCATCCTGGGACTGGGGCAGCAAGGTTGCTGTTCCACAGGTCCAAAAGCAGCAGTCCTCTGGCATGATGCGGAAGATCTGCAGCTTGCCTGACATCCTCGGCCACCTCTGGGACTACTTTGTGCAAGGAAGGACAGCCTGGCTCCTTACAGATCCCTTGATAACCATCTGCATTTGCTGCCTGCTGCGAAATACCCGCGGCCTCTGGAGAAGATTAAGAAGAACTCGGGGACAGGTGGGCAATCGAGTTGCATTGCACAGGAATGGTACCATAGCTGCGGAGCAGGGAACCATAAAAGCCATGTTCTTTGGGACATCCAAGGAAAGCAGACCCCGTTATTTCTGCCTCCAACACAGACAGTTCCTGAGACTCTGACCAGGCCTCCATTTCCTGGATATGGCCCTGTCTGTGCCAGCTGTCTCAGTTGGGTCTGGAATTGGGAGCTTCCTGAGGAACAGCATTCAGTGGAGACCAAGATGCTGACCTCCTACTGGCCCTGCTGGTTTGGCCTAACCTGCTGCCCCATCAGGATCGAGGACGGGAAGAACAAGCAAGTCCTTCCCAAGGAGCAAGATCCCATGGAGACCAAGATCCTGACCGCATACTGGCCCTGCTGCCTTGGCCCTTCCCAATGCCCCACATGGGTCCGGTACATGGGGAAGCAAGGCTGTCATTCTGGAAGGCCCGAAGCAGCAGTCCCCGGGCACCGAGCAGAAGGCCTACAGCTTGCCTGGCATCCTGAGACACCTTTGGGACGGCCATGCCAGAAGAAAGATAATCTGGCTCCTCATACAGGCCTGGATAACCATCTGCATTTGCTGCCTGCTGAGGAATGCCCACGGCCTCTGGAGAAGATTAAGAAGGCCTCGAGGACAGGTGAACGATCGAGATGAATAGAGCAGGGAGGGTGCGCTGGCTAGGGAGCAGGGAACTATCAAGGCCATAGACATGAGGACATCCAAGGAAAGCAGACCCCCAGAGGTCCGTTAGCTCTCACTAGGGACGTGCCCAGCTGTCAGAGTGTGACGGGGCTGTCACACACTGGGAGACCCCAGGGAAGCACAGGGCCTGCCATAGGTGGTGTGAGCCCCACGGGCTGCCCCGAGCTGTCATGCGAGGCTGGAAATGCTCCGTGCCAATTGGAGCCCGGCAGGGTGATGCTCTGCTAAATGAGCCTGCATCCCTTTCACTGTGCCCGTGCTCTCTCACTTCAAGGGAACAGAAGAAACGGCCAGGAGTGCCAGGAAAAGAACAACATTAATGTTCATAACCTGCTCTGTCAGATGGAGGCCAACGTAGCCAACAGACCCGATATCCCACAGCACCATGCACGGGGTGAAAGCACCCACACACCTTTAGGACGTGCTGGGCTCCTTGGTGGGGAGCATGAGAGAAATTAGCAATGCCCCCTCCCTGCCCAAACCCAGCAGAGCTCGGGGAGAGCCCAGCGGCTGCCTCTGCCCTTCCCAGCACGCCCAGCCACGGCCGCCCGCTCTGAGCACAGCTCCCAGCTGCGGGGCTGGCCCTGGGGCAGCTGCAGCCCCCGGGGGATGCGCAAGCGACAAGTGGCCCCGTGTCCTTTCCCTAAACAGAGCACTGTGGCTTCCCATCGAGGGACGAAGGCAGACGGGCGGCCCCAGCCGCTGAGCCACGGTGTCACCTGGTCCCCATGGCCATCGCAGCGCCTCGAAAGGGGACATTTCTGCGAACCCATCGCGGCCGGACGCCCATCGGCGCCCACGTCCCCACAGGAACCCGACGGGACTTTGCACGCAGCTCCACGTCCGCCGGCGCTGCCGTCAGCCCTGTGCCGTCGGTGCGGCGCGGCGTTGCTCAAGCCCCGGGCACTGACGTCCCCAGAGAGCTGCAAGCGGGGGCAGAGGTGCCGTCCGCCCTCGGCACCGCGGCCCGAGCTCCAGCGGGGACGGGGGCACGGAGCCAGGGGCGCGTCGCGGCCCAGCGGGACCGGAGCCCGAGCGGGGCGGGGAGCGGAGCGGGGAGGAGACGGGAGCGGAGCGGAGTGGAGCGGCATGAAGGACCCGGCAGGGCCGTGCCGCGACGGGACACGAGGAGAGTCAAATGCAGCAGTATTTCTCGGCCACGCAGAAGATGGAGGTTGTCATAAATTAGACCACATCAATTTCGGGTCAAAACGGTTCATTAATTTGAGTAAGCACAACAGAAGCAAAAACAGCGCTGAGCAGCTGGTGAGTCGCAACTCCGCACGCGGCGCGCGCCCTCACCCTGCTGGTCCCCTGCTTTTATAGCCCCTTAGTTCCTCTGAATGGCTGGCGTGTCAGATCCCTGCGACTGCGCTCCCTGTTGCCGGGTGCCACCTCAGCTTTCCCTATCCTGAGCCCGCCCATCTGGGGTGGGGGGGGCGAAGCGGCGAAAACAGGACAAAACCAGAAAGCCCGCACAACCCTGCTCCCCGTACCGCCCCTTTAACGACACCTCCCTCCCCAGTGCAATGAACAAACACAAACTTTATTACAATCCCTCCTTTTTCTTTAAACTCACTTATTTTGTTCACTGAATCTTTGGAGTGCTTGTCGGCTTACCGCATATATCTCCTCATCTTCATCATCCTGTTCTGTGGTCTCATATTTAACATGTGTTACCATTAAATGAGCTGCTTCTAATGGATTCTTTACAATTGCGACCACCCGATTAAAAATACATGGTCCAAAAGTCAATGCTAGAATTTATAATAACAGAGGTCCAGCTATAGTCGATAATAATGTGGTAAGCCAAGGTGAATAATTAAACCAGGATTCGTACCAACTCCGGTGAGCCTCGTTTTCTTTCTTGCCTTTTTCTAATCCTTCCCGCAATTTCATCACTGTGTCCCTTACCACCCCAGTGTGATCTGCATGCACGCAACATTCCTCCCGGAGGGCCGCACAAAGTCCTCCCTGTTGCAGGAAAACTAAATCCAATCCCCTTCGATTTTGGAGAACTACTTCTGAAAGGGATCTCGCTGATTTTTCTAGAGCTGAAATGGACTGTTCAGTTTTAGCCAAGTCCTCATCCACAGCAATGCGCAGAGCTGTGAATTCTTGGCTCTGCCTAAGTAACGAAGCTATTCCTGTACCAGCCCCTGCAGTTCCTAGGATCCTTAGAGTTGCGAAGGTGATGGCTGTAGTAGATTCCCTTTTTGCCAAATGGTACTCAGCCGCTGTGTGGTGAGTATACATGTAATCCTCAGTGGGGTACAGAATCCTTGGCATAATTATTACCTGTACACAAAAATCATGTGATGCATTAAACAGTTTTAAAGATAAACAAGGAGTAACACCTAGCGATGAGCACACCCACCTGGTACTGTTAGCGGGGATTAACCATTTGTGTGAATATAAGTCTTTTTCTGTGGCCTTGCATAAATCACTTTTTTCTTTTGGAACAATCCCCACACATCTACCCCTCCCGGATACCTGGGTTAATGTTTGCATTGGGGTTAGTCTGGTTCAGTACCTGGAAAATGGAACTTATGACTTTCCAGGTGTCGCTTTCAAGCACTGTCTCCCTATTTTCTACAGTATTTGTGGGGGACGGCTTTGTTGTCCCGCCGAGAGCTAACATTTCCTTGCTTACTGTGGGCCAGACCGTCCCGGGTACCCCTGGGGTTCGGATCCCCGAATTTTCTTCTAATGTCACTTTGTTGGGCCCGACTGCCCGAGGAATTTCAGGTATTTCTTTCTTTATGAGGATAAGCCCTCCCCTGTCAGTCCCGGGCTCCCAGTATCTTACGCCCCATATTTTTCCTAATAACCACACTGGATTTTCTGGATTTGTTACCTTTACCCACAGTTGCTGGCAGGTGTTTGTCCCTCTCTCTATCTTCAATCCCCACTTAGCCCGTCTTCCCAACTGTGGGTCTCGAACAGGAGGTGTGCACTCATAGGGTCCATACCCTACTTGTAGATATTTATCCTGCCCGGCCCCAGGTGCCCAATTTGAGGCAATAGTTTCACGTCCCCAATAGGCGCAGTAGTATGAATCTGGGTAGCTGCAGTATCCCCTCCCTGGGTTTGAATTTGGGCAAAAATAATATGCCTTTTGATTTAAGCACGGCTGTATCGGTATCATGTCACACAGGGAAGTAAGAAAGCTTGGTGCACCAGCCGTACTAATAGTCTCAAGAGTTTTTTGGTCCTCAAGCCTAATTAGACTCCACTGGAAAGGTTGATGCGGGTGGTGTTGCACCGCTATACAAAATGTGGTCACTGCGGGAATCCCCAAGTACCATTGGATACCCCTAAGGCCCATCTTTCCCCACTATTCACTCCTCTGTCTCACTCGTCAACTGGGTTGCAACCAGCTACGAGGGTTTTTGGTTCTTCCCGACAGTGACTTGCGGAAATCAAACTTCATAACCACCAAGTAGTTATAAAGCAGGTATGTTTAATGAGTGATGCGCATACACCCTGGTGCAAGGGGGAAAGCTCCACCTCACTTGCACACCGTTGGGAGAAAGCGTGCTACAGATAGAGGCTGAATTAATACACAATCAATAGTTGGCAGGAATTCGGATACATATTCATTACATTCCTGAGACCCCATTAGCACGCGGTCCCTCCCCCCTCGCGCGTGCGTAGTGAGTCATGGCGGGGGTGGTGGGATGAAGGCTCATCATCTTCCTCGCGAAGGCTCGTAGTCTTCCTCGCTGTAAACTTTCGACCCAGCGGTAGGGGCACCCCCCAAACTGGTTCCAGCTTGCCCTGTGGATATCTAATCACCTCACTGTTCTCGGGCTGTTGCACCCTTCTCTTTATGGCCTTCATCCCCCTTGTTATTCCAGACACGGTGTCTGCAATCCCCATTCTTCTAACCGCTTCTACATAAACTAACTTTTCACTACCCCCGTCCCAGTTTCTGTAAAGTTCCCTTCTCTCCTTTACTGCGGGGCCCTTTTTTCACCTTTCAATTCCCCCCTTTTCTTTAATCTGGCAGGACTTCCACCTGCTAGATTATTTTACTCTTTCTTGATGTGTCCTGAAATAAGCCCCGCTCTCCACCTTGTTTCTTAGCTCATGCCTCTTCCATACCTCGTATTCCCTTCTGGTATCCTGACACAAAGAGCATCTCATTACCACACAAGTAAAACACACCAAGAGTAGCAGGGTGATGCAGACTAAGAAAAGCTGTTTTGACCATCCTAAATTTGGCAGCCAACTAGTAAGTTTATCCCATAGTCCAGAGAAAGCCGTTCCCCAATTGGCGTTATCCCTACCTACTTCATGTTGCAATACAGCTTTGGATAAATAGGATACCTCCTCTTGAATTGCCCAAAGGGCATCTGCTGCAGCATTCTCAGTTATTTCTAAAGTTGCAGAAATGTTCACTACATCCCTTTCCAGCTGTGCTACTTTTAAGACCGGGATAAGGGCTCTCACAAAGCTACGGTATCCTATATTATACCTTTCCAATGGGTTATTTACCCTTGAACCCTCCTTGGATTTTGATACTGGCTTCACATAGTTCTCACTGTGCCTGGTGGGAGTCTGAGCTCTCCTGTCTCCCCACAGCCACCAAAACCTTTACTCAAATGACACTTGCTCATTATATTACTTCCATTTTGATATTTGTGCCCACTAATGAGAGTGTTATTACTTTCCTTAATAGCGGCCACTGTTAAATACGGCACCTGCCCCTGTGTAAATGGACTCCCTTTGACCGCTTTTATACTTGTACTGAGCAGACCAATTTAGTGACAAGATCTCAGACCACAGTACTTCCATCCCTGCCAACAGCCAGAGAAGTTTAAAGTTTTAGAAAAGTTACTAATTACATTATGAAAAGAGTTCTCTTCCCTGGCTAAAGCACCTCCTGTGTACAATGAGATAAAGCAAATTAGTAACCGACTCATCTTTTTTTTTTTTTTCCATGAGTTTAACTTTTGATGGTGCACTTTCCTTGACAGACCAAGTAGTTACTCAGCATCTTGGAATAACCTCCTGTAAAAATATATTTTATTTACCCCACATGCCTTATTAGTTTTACAAGGGAATGCCTCCGGCCACTTTAAAAGGTATCAGTTAGTACCAACATACAGCGATACCCCCCTTTTCTTGGGAATTCTGAGAAATCAATTTGCCATTATTGCCCTGGAAGGTTCCCTTTCCCAGCAGGCCCACTTGTACCCTGTTCCTGGTACTAGGATTGTACTTTGTAGTGTCTGTTTGCCCAATGTATTTTCTTCCCTTAGAACCAATTTCCATAAAATACTGAAGGGCAAAACAATGTGTCCGTCTGGGTGTGCACCCATCTGTCAGCTTGCTCTCTTCCCTTCTAGATCATTAATTAGACTCCTATCCTCTTTTAGAACATTTTACCGGTTTTGACTCAGCTTCAGAGATTTTAAGTTTACTGCCTGGAATTAAAGCCTTCTTCAACCGCCTGTTCTGCCACCTGATCTATCATCTCATTTCCAGTTTCCTGTACAGTGTTACCTTTCTGATGTCCTTTACAACGTATTATAGCTATTGGTAGATTTACATCATGCTGTTTTCCTTATGCATGTGAGCAATCCTTGCTCTTTTCAGATGGCACTATGAGCGTGTGGCACCCCAAATACATATTTAGCATCTGCCCATATAATTAAGGCTCTTGTCAAGGCAGTTATTTTGGCCTTCTGAGGGGAAGTCCCCACAGGTGATGGTTGTGCTTCGATTACCTTGTCAGTAGCCGTTACTGCATATCCTGCCTTACAGTCTCCTTGTCTCACAAAACTGCTACTGTTGGTAAACCAGGTGTCTTCTGCATCTTCTAAGGGTTCGTCCTTCAGGTCTGACCAACCGTCTGGAATGTGCAGCTTCAGACGTTCCAAATGTCACTTGCTGCTGGGTTATTTGTGCTGCAAACCAAGAAACTCGGCAAACTCACAGTCCATTGCACACAGTTCTCTATTGTTGCTCTTTGTGGCATCCATGTACTGCAGTAAAGTTCCCCCCTGGGATGGAGGAACCCAAGTCTCAGGCCCGCAAGTTGGCCAGCTCTCAAAACTCACTGGGCCGTTCTCACAACCCTGGGTAACACTGTCCAGGTTAACTGAGTCTCTTCTCTTAGGCTTCCTTTGGCCAAACCAGGCAGAAAAGACATCCTTCAAATCCAGAAGGTGGTAAACTCCACCTACTTATTCCTTAACTTGGTTAATAAAGTGCATGGATTTGCCACCACCGAGTGTATGTATTCAGCCTTGCTATCCAAAAATTTGGCAAAGTTGGAATCCAAACTCCAAAAAGTTACCTATTATTTCTTTTATCCTTCTACAGTCACATATCCTCCAAGGGCATCGCTTTACCCTGACTGGGTGAGCTCTTGCTTTTAACTTCTAATTAGGGCTTCATTTGTGGCCCTGACGCCCACACTCCTAAGCACGCCTTATCTGAGATTGCTGTAACTCCTGGGGGTACAACGTTGTTTTTCCCAGTTTGTGTTAAAGCCAGACTTACATTTTCAGTCAGTTAATACTGTTTGACTCTTAGCTCCAGTTTTATTAAATTTCTTACCAGAGTAACCTGGCAGGTACAAGAATTTCTGTATTCCTACTTGTTTTCTTAGCTTATATTTAATTGATCCCAAAAAGTAAACCTTTCCTTGTTGGGCAGTAGCTTCTACCACTGTTACAAAATCATCTACGGGTAGTAAGAAGCACTCGTATCCTCCCAAAAATAAACCTCCTTATCCTGCTCCCCTAGCTGCAATTTCACCAGTGTATCTGCTAGGGTAAACTTCCCAGGTTCCCATCCTCCAGCTTTGCAATCAGAGGCGGTTCCTTCTCACTCAGCTTGGTAGGATTTCTCTACCAGTGTCTCATTGCCGTTTGCACACTGCTTTCATTCCAGTGGGGCGGAGCCCTCCCTGGGCTCTTCCAGACCCCCCCCCCCCCTTCTTCCTGAGGGGATCTCTGAATCCTATGACCCTATTCTAATGCCACAGCATTAACAGCTGCTATTATTCCCAATTCCCTTACTATCACTGACTCTCAATCAGTTTTTTTTTTTTCTCTTTTCGTATCGATATTGACATATCGAATGTCTCGTCAGCCCTGACATTCCTGTTATACCTTGCTTATCTTTGCCTCCCTCAGCCTGTGTCCTCCCCAAACTTTCTCACTTTCCAAACTCTCATCATTACATAAACTACTAACATCCTATTTCAATTTCACCTCCTTCTCTCCAAAGGCATCCAGTGCTTACACTGGGATTTCAGGTTTCCTAGATCTCTACAGATGAAGGCTATTCTCACTTCCAGTGCCCGGTCCTCTCCACCTCCCCCTTCGCTGTTTACAGCAGCAGTCTCTGACCCTGGCTCTCTCTCTCACTCTGAGAGTTCTGCTCGTGGGGGAGCGGTCCGGGGGGGGGTGGGGGGGGGGTATTGCTCTCATGCCAGAGCAGATAAACTCACTTTCTCTTTAACCCTTTTGCTATTGTACACTATTCCACTACTTGTACCCTCAGTTACACTTACACATACCATCAATTAGACTTCCGTATACCATTAACAATTACACTTTCTTATACCATCAAAATAGTCTCTCTCATTCCCTTCAAAACCCACAAATCCAACAATACAGTTCTTCAGTTTCCATAAACACCCTTCATACCACATAACTTTCCCTTAGCAATCCGAATCGTTCGGTTATAAACACCTTGCCACAGAACCAGCACTGAGTGACCTCCCTCACACCTCTATGCAAGCAGAACACAACAGTACATAAATGGGTTGACACTCATTCCCTGAATGGAACGGGCATCTCTCCACGGGTTCACTGTCCACATTCATCAATTCACACAACATGTAAAGACAGACAATCAGACAATGATAATTGTTATACTCCACACTCGCCCTGCAGCTATGCTGCGTCTCAAGTACTCAACACACTCACTCGCAAATCACAATGCCGGCTTAATTGAAATCTGAATTCAAGACAATCTGAATTTCAAGTGTTTTGATAACGATAATTTAAAGACATGGTACCGAATACGTACAACAGATGGTAATAACAACCACACAACCTATGACTGACTCCCGCTATTATGGTCAGCCAGACCCACATTACCAATTGACAGGACATCCAACACACCCTGTCACCGTAGGAGGGACCGATGATCTAGGTCCATCCTATGATCTACGATCTACGGTCCTATGATCTAGGACCAGCCACCTAAGGGAGAGATATTGCTCTTTTCCTCACATACGACTTACAGGTCCCCTTTGTGGGAGCTCCTCCAAGGAGCCTTCCCACCCCAGCCGGCAACCTAACCCGTGAGCTCACATTCCTCGGTGGGGGGGGGGGAGCATGCACACTCCTTCATACCCTGCATAGGACGTCTCCTCATGACTTACGGGTTCCCCCTTTCCATACACATACCTGGTCCGCTGATGGATGGTCCTTGTCTGTTCCTGCAGTGATCGGGTGAGGAAAGCGAGTCCTTCTGAGAAATCTCGGGGTTCGCCAAAGGCGTCCCGTCTCTCAGCCGGTCCTGCAGCCAAACAGAGGGGGTCCCATCTGGGGTGCCAAATTGACTTGCGGAAATCAAACTTCATAACCACCAAGTAGTTATAAAGCAGGTATGTTTAATGAGTGATGCGCATACACCCTGGTGCAAGGGGGAAAGCTCCACCTCATTTGCACACCGTTAGGAGAAAGAGTGCTACAGATATAGGCTGAACTAATACATAATCAATTGGCAGGAATTCGGATACATATTCATTACATTCCTGAGACCCCATTAGCACGCGGTCCCTCCCCCCTTGCGCGTGCGTAGTGAGTCGTAAGGGTGGTGGTGGGATGAAGGCTCATCGTCTTCCTCACGAAGGCTCGTAGTCTTCCTCGCTGTAAACTTTCGACCCAGCGGGAGGGGCACCCCCCAAACTGGTTCCAGCTTGCCCTGTGGATATCTAATCACCTCACTGTTCTCGGGCTGTTGCACCCTTATCTTTATGGCCTTCATCCCCCTTGTTATTCCAGACACGGTGTCTGCAATCCCCATTCTTCTAACAGTTTCTACATAAACTAACTTTTCACTACCCCCGTCCCAGTTTCTGTAAAGTTCCCTTCTCTCCTTTACTGCGGGGTCCTTTTTTCAGCTATCAAGAGCAGTAGTGTTCTTTGCGGGGGAGGCTTCTTTCTGGAATACTTATCGGGCTCGTCGCAGTGTGAGTTTCAGGTCATCGCTCCCAGGAGTCAGCTCCCAGCTCTCGTCGTCGATGGGTCCCTTAACACGGCCAGCATGAGTCCATCCTCTCTCTGCGGTTCGGATAGCTGTTTCTGTGGTAAGTAAAGCAACATAAGGGCCTTCCCACTGTGGTGTTAATGTGGCTTCTTTCCAAGTTTTTATTAGCACCTTATCTCCTGGCTGTATCTTATGGATTGGAATTTCCAGTGGGGATCGCTGCGCAATCAGACCCTTCTTTTGTAATTCCTTGCGCCTATTCATTAATTGTATAAGGTAAGGTTTTAACTGATCATCTTGTAAATGGGGGTGATCAAGAGGTATCTCAAGATTGTAGGGCATACCATACAACATTTCGAAGGGTGAGATTCCCAGATCAGTCCTGGGCTTCACACATACACTTCACAGAAAGTTGTTTTTTAATTTCCCCATTCATCCGTTCTACTTTACCAGAGCTCTGAGGGTGCCAAGGAGTCTGATATCCCCATTTAATCCCCAGAATTCTCATTGCATTGCGTGTAACCTTTGACACAAAATGTGGTCCCGTGTCAGAATCTATTGCTTCTATAATTCCATACTGGGGAATTGTGCTTTCTAATAGTACCTTTACTACAGTTTGCACTGTAGCCCTTGCCGTAGGGAATGCCTCAACATAGTTTGCCTTGCAAAGGGTCGATAAGCCAATTCTCGCCCTCCTGGGACTCTTTTTCTCATAGTTTTGGCATTCACCCTCCGGCAAGTCATACATCCATTAACAATCCCCTTTGCTATGTTATATCCCCCTGTACACATATAATTATTGGCAAACTGATCCACTAAGGCCTGAGTAGCCCAATGCGTTTGTTCGTGGAACCTCCGTAACACCCTTGTAGCTACTGATTTTGGTAAAACCTCCCGTCCATCAGGTAGCATCCATTTTCCCGTTTCACTTTCCCGAATCCCCGTTTGTATCATCTTTTCTTTTTCCACAGACGCGCAACAAAACAGGGGAAGAGGATCTGACCCGCCTTCTGCAAACATGGCCGGGCGGTCCTCCCTTTCGGTCACCTCATATATGCACATAAGAGCGGCCTTTTTGGCCTCTTGGTCAGCTAGGTTATTACCTCTAATCTGAGGATCCGGTCCTCGCTGGTGACCCTTTACATGTACTACTGCAATCTCTTTTGGTTCTCTAACAGCTTTCAAGACTTCAAGGATCAATTCCTGATGAATTAACCCCTTTCCCTGTGAATTTATAAGTCCTCTCTCCTCCCATATTTTTCCAAAAGTGTGTACTACCCATACACGTATTTAGAATCTGTATATACTGTACCGCTCTTGCCTTTTAATAATTTTAAAGCTCGTAGCAGGGCATACAATTCGCAGGCTTGAGCGGACCAGCACGGGCTCAATGGTCCAGATTCTATTACCTCAAATGTTTTTCCGTTTACCAGTGCGTAGCCTGACTTCCTTTTCCCTTCAACTACTCTGGATGAGCCATCTATGTATATCTTTTCCCCTGTAGGTAATTCCATGTCATCTAAATCGGGTCTGTTTTATTTGCTCCTCTATATTTCTAAGGCAATCGTGTTCTAGGGGCTCTCTTGGTTCACCATAGAGGAACTGAGCCGGGTTCTGAACTGAAGTTGTTTCTAGGGTCAGTTTCGGGGAGGAAATCAGAATTCCCTCGTATTTTAACAGTCTCGCATCTGTGACCCATTTATCAGCTTTTTGTTGCAACACCCCGCGTATATTGTGGGGGGAGATTACCTTAATCTCTCCTCCAAAGGTTATCTTCAGTGCTTCCTCCACCAAGAGAGCAGCGGCTACTACTGCCTGCAGGCAACTAGGCCAGCCCCGGCTAACAGGGTCCAATAATTTAGACAGGTAAGCCACGGGCTTTTTACCTCCTGCCCAATCCTGGGCAAGTACTCCATAAGCGGTTCCCTCTGCACTATTTACAAAGAGAAAAAATGGTTTTCTTAACTCCGGGAAACTCAGGACTGGAGGGTGCATAAGAGCCTCTTTTAACTTATTCAATTGCCCTTCATCTGTCTCTGTCCATTTAAGTAATCCCTCTTTGTTTAATTTGCTATAAAGGAATTTGACTTTTCCACTGCAATCCTCTATCCACTGCCGGCAGTACCCTGTTAATCCCAACAACTCCTTTTCAGTTGGAGTGCAGCACTCTTCCAACCCCCTGTATGCTCTACTCCAAAATCCCAGGGGTTTGCCTCAAACTCCACATGGGGCCTTTCTCTCCAGCAGCAGTGTAGACGATGTTCTTTATGCACTGTCCTGTCCGTACTGGCCCCAGGGCCATGGCAGTGGTATCCAGTCTGAGATAATTTACACCGAGTATGCATGGAGCCCCCTGTCCAGTCACTATAGCATGCTTCTGGCAGTCTCTACCAGTGAGGCTTATTTCTGCCTCCAACACAGACGATTCCTGAAAGCCATGGCTCTGACCATGCCTCCATTTCCTGGATATGGCCCTGTCTGTGCCAGCTGTCTCAGTTGGGTCTGGAATGGGGAGCTTCCTGAGGAGCAGCATTCAGTGGAAACCAAGATCCTGACCTCCTACTGGCCCTACTGGTTTGGCCTAACCTTCTCCCCCATCAGGATCGAGGACGGGTAGAAGAAGCAAGTCCTTCCCAAGGAGCAAGATCCCATGGAGACCAAGATCCTGACCGCATACCGGCCCTGCTGCCTGATAATCTGGTTCCTCATACAGGCCTTGATAACCGCCTTGATACCCATCTGCATTTGCTGCCTGCTGAGGAATGCCCACAGCCTCTGGAGAAGATTAAGAAGGCCTCGAGGACAGGTGAACGATCGAGATGAATAGAGCAGGGAGGGTGTGCTCGCTAGGGAGCAGGGAACTATCAAGGCCATAGACATGAGGACATCCAAGGAAAGCAGACCCCCAGAGGTCCGTTAGCTCTCACTAGGGACGTGCCCAGCTGTCAGAGTGTGACAAGGCTGTCACACACTGGGAGACCCCAGTCTCTGTGCCCAGGCTCTCTCACTTCCAGGGAACGGGACAAACGGCCTCAGCTTCCTCGGAAACAGAGTTCTGGGGAAAGGACAACGTAAATGTTCATAACCTGCTCTATCAGATGGAGGCCAACATAGCCTTAATGGAGACATATATGACGATCCTCATGCAGTCCCACTCACCCTTGGACGTTTGACCTAACCTCCTGCCCTGTCAGGACTGAGGACGGAAGATCAACCAGGCCCATCTACAGGCGCAGCCTCCGATGCAGGCCCTGTCAGACAAAAAGCCAGACCTCCACTCAGCCCTGGACGTTTGACCTAACCTCCTGCCCTGTCAGGAGTGAGGACGGAAAGTACAACCAGGTCCTTCCCGAGGGGGAGCATCAGATGGTGACCAAGAGCCAGACCTCAACCCAGCCCTGATGGTTAGGTTTAACCTCCTGCCCCATTAGGATTGAGGATGGGAGGTACAACCAGGTCCTTCCCGAGGAGCAGCCTCCGATGGAGAGCAAGATACAGACCACCACCAAGCCCTGCTGGTATGGCCTAACCTAATGCCCTGTCAGGACTGAGGACGGCAAGAACAACCGGGTCCATCCCAAAGAGCAGCCTCTGATGGATACCGAGAGCCAGACCTCCACACAGCCCTGCTAGTGCAGACTGAACTCCAGCCCAGACATGACTGAGGATAGGAAGAACAACCAGGACCTTCCAGTGGAAAAGCCTCCAATGGAGAGCAAGAGCCAGAGCTCCATACAGCCCTGCTGGTTTGACCTAACCACCTGCCCCGTCAGGACTGAGAACGGGAAGAACAACCAGGTCCTACGCACAGCACAGCATCCAAAGGTGACGAAGAGCCAGAACTGCACCCAGCCCTTATGGCTTGGCCTAACCTCCTGCCCCGTTGGGGATGAGGCTGAGAAGAACAACCTCATCCTCCCAAGGAGTGGCATGCAATGGCAACAAAGAGCCAGACCTCCACCCAAGCCTGCATGTTGGGCCTTACCTCCTGCCCCATCAGGACTGAGGATGGGAAGAACAACCAGGTCCTACCCACGGCACAGCATCCAATGGAGACCAAGAGCCAGACCTGCACCCAGCCCTGCTGATTCGGCTTAACCTTCTGCCCCATCAGAACTGAGAACGGGAAGAACAACCAGGACCTTCCCACAAAAAAGCCTCCGAAGGAAAGCAAGAGCCAGAGCTCCATCCAGCCCTGCTCGCTTGGACTAACCTCCTGCCCCGTCAGGACTGAGGACAGGAAGATCAATCAGGTCCATCTACAGGCGCAGCCTCCTATGCAGTCCAAAAGCCAGAACTCCACCAAGCCCTACTGGTTAGGCTTAACCTCCTGCCCCACGAGGATCGAGGACAGGCAGAACAACCAGGTCCTTCCCAAGGAACAGCATCCAGTGGAGACCAAGATCCTGACCTCCTACTGGCCCTGCTGGCTTGGCCTAACCTCCTGCCCCATGAGGATCGAGGACAGGCAGATCAACCAGGTCCTTCCCAAGGAGCAGCATCCAGTGGAGACCAAGATCCTGACCTCCTACTGGCCCTGCTGGCTTGGCCCTTCCCGATGCCCTGAATGGGTCTGGTACAGAGGCAGCAAGGCTGTCGTTCCAGAGGGCCCAAAGCAGCATGCTCTGGTCACCAAGCAGAAGGCCTACAGCTTGCCTGGCATCGCGGGACACCTTTGGGACTACCTTGTGCAACGAGGGAGAACCTGGCTCGTTACACATACCTTGATAACCATCTGCATTCTCTGGCTGCTGACGACTGCCTGTGGCCTCTGGAGAAGATTAAGAAGACCTTGGGGACAGGTGAGCGATCGAATTGTGCAGGGAGAGCACCCTGCCTGCGTAGCAGGGAACCATCAAGGCCATAGACGTGAGGACGTCCAAGGAAAGCAGACCCCCAAAGGCCCGTTAGCTCTCCCCAGGGACTTGCCCAGCCACAGGGCTGTCACACAGTGGGAGACCCCAGTGCAGCACAGGGCCTGCCAGAGGTGGCGTGAGCCCCACCGGCTGCCCCGAGGAGTCCTGCGAGGCTGGAAATGCTCCGTGCCAATCAGAGCCCTGCAGGGTGATGCTCTGCAAAATGAGCCTGCATCCCTTTCACTGTGCCCATGCTCTCTCACTTCCAGGGAATGGGACAAACGGCCTCCGCATCCTCAGAAACTGAGTACCAGGAAAAGGACAACAAAATTGCTTCCAACCTACTTTTCCTGACTGAGGATGAAATAAGGTTCAAGGAAAGTGAGCAGACGACCCTCTGCCTGCTCCAGCGGAAAGTGCACAGCATCCAGCAGTACAGGAATACAGCGGGTGTTACAGGGGAGAGCAAGAGACCCTCCGCAGACTCCTCAACCAGCTCCAGCCAGAGGGTGCACTCTGTGGATGCACGGCAGGAAAGGCAGCAAAGGAAGTGAGTGCTGCAGCCTGTTGATGAGGGGAGGCCGCTGCTCAGGGCAGAAGACAGTAGAGGTGTAAGGATAGGAAAGGCACCCACGGCAGCAGTGTTCTTAATGGGGACCTGTGAAGAAGGAGAAGGGGCCCGCATCCCAGCAGCTGCCCATGTCGCTGCGAGGGTGGTGCCCAGGGAAAGTGCATGCCCTCCTGCGTTCATCTATGGCCTCAGGAGCTCCAGGGCCGGTGTGAGAGTAGGCCAGGCAAAAGGGAAATGGGCGGGTGGAGCAGGGAACAGGGAGAGTGATTTCCATGAACCACTTCAGTCCATCTGACAGCCTGCTCTTTTCAGGGGGACAGTCAGCCGGCGGCGAGGAGCACGCCTCAGCCCTCCAAAGGTTTATGCACAGAAAACTCCTTGATGCCTACAGTGTCTTCTTCTGGGTGCATGCCAAGATGAGGATGAGCTGCACCAGAAACACCTCCTGCTGAGGAGTTCTGCATTTGCCCATCAGAAAGATAAAAATTGGTGTCACTGCTCTGTCTTTCCAAGGCTCTTGCACTTCCCAACAGAGACCGGACTAAACATCTCTTGAGACACAATGCTTGGACCTCCCAGAAGAACGAGCTGGCCTGCTGCCCACTCATGGTCTCTGAATCAAAGGCAGGGAAGATCGGCTTATTTAACTTGGGAAACACTTGCTATGTGAACAGCGTCATACAGTCTCTCTTCATGGCTTCTGAGTGAGTTGTTGCTCCCTTGTTCCCACTGCAGCTCATAGTTAATGATTCCCCAGTAATTTCCCATAATCCTTCTAGTTCTTTTTCTTTTGGGCCAGTACTTAAAGCCACTTCTCCAGCCAACGATGGGTCTCCCACCGTATTAATTAGACAACAATTGCCTAATAGCACCGATTACATTGCCCAGTAATGCAGTTTACTTGCCTGCAGTGATCAGAGGATGGGAGGAAGTTTGGTGGATTTTTTTAAATTTCTTTTTTTTAATAAATGGACTTGGTATCAAATTAAGGATCAAATTAAGTTCAGGCTGAATTGAGTAGAAGTCTCAGGATCAGGAACACAAACCATTTTAAAACTGAATGAAGAAAGGAATGCGTGGATAGTTCGTATGAGTACCTAAGTGATACGTACTGGTTAATGTGAGCACATAGTATCGGCCCGCAGTTTATTGAGCCCCCCAAAAACCAGCCAACAGGCTCTCCCTGGGTCCAAAGGAAGCCCGCTGTGTCTGGAGATCCCGCAGCTCAGACGGTGGCAGTGGAAACACTGGGGTTTCGGGAGCCTAGAGAATCAGTACATCCCTTAAGCAACAATGCTCTTGGTGTGGATACAACCAGAGATCCTCACTTGTCTTCTGGGGAGCAGACATGCGCACCTAAGGACTCCCGATCCGTTGGGGATTTAATCAACTATTTTCTGTCCCCAGAGAGACTGACCGCAAAGAATCAATACCACTGCGAGAAATGTGCTTCCTTGCAGGATGCTGAGAAGGTGACAGAGCTGACAGAGGGCCCGCACTACCTCATCCTCACACTGCTGCGGTTCTCCTTCGACCCGCAGACCATGAAGAGGAGGAAGATCCTGGACAATGTCTCCATTCCTCAGGTGCTCAAACTGCCCATCCTCGTCCGCTCAGAGGAAACCGAGGACATTTGTCAGCATGGGAAAGACAGGTCTGACTTGGGCAGCACCTTTGTGTCTGCCGTGTACGACCTCTGCAGCGTGGTGGTGCATTCGGACATCTCCTCCGAGAACGGGCACTACTACTGCTACTGCAGAGAGTGCACTGATACCGTGCCCCACGCACAGCCCCGGGATGGGACACCAGAACTGGCTTCCAACAAGCAGCTGGACTTTGACATCCCGTGGTACCTCTTCAACGACAACAGGGTTTCCACCTCCTCCTTCCAATCAGTCAGCAACCTGACTGCTTTATACCCCAAGGCCACTGCCTACGTGCTCTTCTACAGGCAGCGGGCGGACAGGCCAAGCTCCCCACTGCACGAGGCTGTGGCAGAAGCCAGCCGGCTGCACAGCCAAACCTTCCCTCAATAAAGACTTGATGGAAGCCATCTCCAAGGACAACATCCTCCACTTACAGGTAGATCCCAGGTGTATACAGATTGCATTTTCCCATTGAGATTGGGTGTTGAGCTTGATGTATGGGATCAGTGAGACAGCCAACACAAGGCACAAGAGAATGAATCGGTGACGTCTGTCCTGGGCAGCTCTGCGTCACGATTTCTCCAGGCATCCAGGTGTGGTGAGTAGACCATGGCTGCCCACCCACCTGCTCTCTCACTCCTCCTCCTTAGCAGGAGAAGGAAAATAAGATGACACAGCTCAAGTGGGTCAAGTTAAGTATAGAGCGATGGCTCACTTTTGACCATCGTGGGCAACACAAGCTCAGCTCGGGGAAGATAAATTTAATTTGTTGCCTGTTAGTAAGAGTAGTAAAAGCCAACTAAATACACTTCTTCCCTATCCACCCTCTTCTGCCTTCTCCCCTGCAAGCAGAGCAGAGGAGCGTGGGGTGGGGGCTGTGGTCAGTCGATAACGCTTTGTCTCTGATGCTCCTCCATGGTCATTCTGTGCCCTGCCGCACCATGGGAATTTCTGCTCTGTGCCTCGAACACCTCCTGCCCTCCTTCTGCTCTGACCTGGGTGGCTGCAGGGCAGCTTCTCTCTCACTTCTCCTTCCCAGAAGTTTCACAGCATTTTTTACCTGGCTCCCTTCTTTCCCAGGGTGGCTGTCAAGAGGCTGGTTTTGGATGACCCACGTGGCTGGAGAGATACGACACTTTGATGTATCTTTCCAACCAAGTTCTAGAGATGAGTACATGCCTTAGCAACCCCAGATTAATTTGGGGAAAATTCCCTGGAGCAAATGGGACAGCACAAAGAAGTTGGGGGCAATTCCCAAGGATCGTTTTCATGCGAATAACAGCAATGTACTTCTGTCATTTCTCCTACAGGAGCAGGAAAAGGAGGCGAGGAGCAGAGCTGCCTACTTTCCACCTTGCCAAAATCCCCGCTGTGGTGGAGAGACTTTGAGAGGGACAAGGACGATGACAGCTCATCAGGAGGATGCAGTCCCTATTGTAGCGTTCAGTCTTACCAGAGGCTGGGGCATGATAGGGAGTATGATAAACCCTCTTGATGCCATGTTCTCCGGCCCAGGTACCCACAAGTGAATTTTTGAAATGAGTCCCATTCTCTGACTTAATTCTTTCTGGGGTGCCACGTCGCCACAGGATTTGCCTCTCCAGACCTAATGTGGTCTTTCGGGCGGTAGCATGGGGTACTGCAAATGTTTCAAGCCACCCAGTGGTTGCCTCCACCATAGTAAGCACGTAACGCTTACCATTGCCAGATCGTGGCAAGGTGATATAAGCAACCTACCATGCCTCCACATACTTTTGCCATCGCCCTTCCCCCCAAAGAGGCTTCATCCTCTTCGCTTGGTTAATTATGGCACATGTTTCACAGTCATGAATAACCTGCGCAATAGCGTCCACAGTTAAGTCCACCCCTCGGTCTCTAGCCCACTTATATGTTGCGTCCCTTCCCTGATGGCCCGAGGTCTCATGGGCCCATCGAGCTAGAAATAATTCACCCTTGTTCTGCCAGTCCAAGTCATAGAATCATAGAATCACAAGGTTGGAAAGGACCTACAAGATCATCTAGTCCAACCGTCCTCCCAATACCATAGCTACTGAAAAACCACTAAACCATATCTCTTAGCTCCTTATCCAGACGCCTCTTGAACACTGCCAGGGATGGCAACTCCACCACCTCCCTGGGCAAGCCATTCCAGTGCGTGACCACTCTCTGAGAGAAAAAGTTTTTCCTTATGTCTAATCTAAACCTCCTCTGGTACAACTTGAGACCATTTCCTCGGGTCCTGTCTGTTGCCTGGGAGAAGAGGCCAAGCCCCTCCTCATCACATCCTCCCTTCAGGAAGTTGTAGATTGCTATGAGGTCTCCCCTGAGCCTCCTCTTCTCCAGGCTAAACAATCCCAGTTCCCTGAGCCGTTCCTCATAAGACTTGTGCTCCAGACCCCTCACCAGTTTCGTTGCCCTTCTCTGGATACGGTCCAGAGCTTCGATGTCTTTCTTGTAGTGAGGAGCCCCAAACTGAACACAATACTCGAGATGCGGCCTCACCAGAGCTGAGTACAGAGGGATGATCACCTCTCTCAGTGTGGCTCCTACTGGCCACACTGTTTCTAATACAGGCCAGGATGCTGTTGGCCTTCTTGGCCACCTGGGCACACTGTCGGCTCAGGTTCAGCCAAGCATCAACCAACACCCCCAGGTCCCTTTCCTCCTCACAGTCATCCAGCCACTCATCCCCAAGCCTATAGCGCTGCATGGGGTTACTGCGGCCGAAGTGCAGGACCCAGCACTTGGCCTTGTTGAACCTCATCCCATTCACCTCAGCCCAGTAATTCAGCCTATCTAGATCCCTCTGAAGGGCCTCCCTACCCTCAGGCAGATCAACACCACCTCCCAACTTGGTGTCATCTGCAAACTTACTGAGGGTACACTCAATCCCCTCATTCAGGCCATCAATGAAGATGTTAAACAAGATGGGCCCTAGAACCGACCCCTGGGGGACACCACTTGTAACAGGTAGCCAGCCGGACTTAACTCCATTAACCACTACCCGCTGGGCACGGCCCTCTAGCCAGTTCTTTACCCAAAGAAGGGTATACCCGTCAAGGCCACGAGCGGCTAGTTTCCTCAGGAGAATACTGTGAGAGACCGTGTCAAAGGCTTTGCTGAAGTCAAGGTAGACTACATCAACCGCCTTTCCCTCATCTACCAGTCTGGTCACCCAATCATAGAAGGAGATGAGGTTGGTCAAGCATGACCTGCCTTTTGTGAATCCATGCTGGCTAGGCCTGATCCCCTGGACACCACGCACATGCCGTGTGATCTCACCCAAGATGATTTGCTCCATAACTTTCCCCAGTACCGAGGTCAGGCTAACAGGCCTGTAGTTCCCCGGATCCTCTTTACGACCCTTCTTGTAGATGGGAATCACATCGGCAAGCCTCCAATCCTCCGGCACCTCTCCGGTTAACCAGGAGCGCTGGTAGATGGCTGAGAGAGGCTCAGCAATTACCTCTGCCAGCTCCCTCAGCACCCGAGGGTGAAGCCCGTCCGGTCCCATGGACTTGTGGCAGTCCAGGTGGAGGAGGAGCTCTTTAACTGTCTCCACCTGAATCACTGGGGGTGTATTCTGCACTCTATCCCAGACATTCAGGTCAGGGCATACGGTGCCCTGAGGATAATTGTTCTGCCCATTAAAGGCAGATGTAAAGAAGGCATTGAGGACCTCAGCCTTCGCCTTATCCTCAGTGGTCACATTCCCCGCTGCCTCAAGTAAGGCGTGGACGTTTTCCTTGGTTCTCCTCTTACCATTGATACATTTGTAAAAAGATTTTTTATTCTCTTTTACTGTCGTGGCCAACCTAAATTCGAGTTGGGCCTTTGCCTTCCTAACTTCCTCTCTGCATACCTTTGCAACTTCCTTATAATCTCCCCAAGTAGCCTGTCCCTGCTTCCAGAGGACATAAACTCTTTTTCTTCTGGAGTCTCAACAATAGATTCCGATTCATCCACATTGGTCTTCTTCCCCTACGGCTTGCCTTGCGGCATTCAGGGACAGCCTGTTCTTGTGCCTTTAAGATTTCCATCTTGAGGAGCATCCAGGCTTCCTGAACGCCTTTACCCTTTAGGAGTGACTCCCAAGAGACCCCTGCAACAAGCGTTCTGAACAGGTCAAAGTCCGCCCTCCGGAAGTTCAAGAGAGCAGTTTTACTAGTCACCCTTCTGACATCTCCAAGAACAGAGAATTCTAGAATTTTGTGGTCGCTCTGCCCAAGACAGTCCCCAACCTTCACATCACTCACCAGTCCTTCACTGTTAGTGAAGAGCAGGTCTAGCAGGGCACCACTCCTGGTAGGCTCCCGTACCAGCTGCATAAGGAAGCTATCTTCTACACACTCCAGAAACCTCTTGGACTGCTTCCTCTGCATCATATTATATTTCCAACATATATCAGGGAAGTTGAAGTCTCCCAAAAGAACGAGTGCTGGCGAACGTGCAACTTCCGTAAGCTGCTCATAGAATGCCTCATCCATCTCTTCATCCTGATTTGGCGGTCTATAGCAGGCCCCCACCAAGATGTCACCCCTACAGGTCTTTCCCCTGATCCTTACCCACAGACACTCAACTTCATCATACCCAACCCCAAGCTCTTCAGCTTCAAAACAGTCTTTAATATAAAGGGCTACACCACCACCCTTCCTTCCTTGTCTATCCTTTCTGAAGAGCTTGTAGCCATCTATCGCAGCACTCCAGTCATGGGAGCTGTTCCACCAAGTTTCAGTAATAGCAAACAGGTCATAGTTCGCATGACACACAGTCGCTTCCAGCTCCTCCTGCTTGTTGCCCATGCTGCGTGCATTTGCGTACATGCACTTCAGCCGAGTCGCCTGCCTCTCCCCCAGCTCCAGCACTGTTCCTCTAGGCTCAACTCTTGTAAGCCCTGTTTCATCCCCCCCCCCCCCCACACACACTCCCCTCATAGCTAGTTTAAAGCTCTTTCAATAAGCCCTGCTAGCTCCTGAGCTAGGATTCTTTTCCCCCTTTGAGATAGGCAGGTTCCATGGACAGACAACAGGCTAGGGGCTGAGTAAACTGCCCCGTGGTCAAATTACCCAAAGTTTCTGGTTTGACACCAGCCTCTGAGCCATTTATTCATAGCTTGTACTTTCCAGGCCTGATCCATGTCCCCCACTTTCCCTAAAGGGTCTATTTGAGCCACCTCAATTCTGGCAGCTCGATCTACCTGATGGTTGTTTCGTTGTTCTTCAGTAGCCCGACTCTTGGGCACGTGAGCATCCACACGACACACCTTTACAACCACATTCTTTATTCGGCCAGCAATGTCTTTCTACAGTTCAGGAGCCCAAACAGGTTTACCCCTCCACTGCCGGTTTTGTTCCCACTGCCGTAACCACCCCCATAAGGCATTTGCCACCATCCATGAGTCGGTATAAAGCATCGGCCACCTCTCCCGTTCAGCAACAGCCAAGGCCAGCTGGACAGCCTCTGCAAATTGGCTTGATTCCCCTTTTCCTTCAGTGGCCTCTGCAACCTGTCGTGTGGGGCTCCACACAGCAGCTTTCCATCTGCGATGCTTCCCCACAATACGACACGATCCATCTGTGAAGGACAAAACTCTTTTCATTCTTTGTCTCAAAGCTTGCTTCGTGAGGCCTTTCTGGTGATAGGACTCTATCTGACAACTGCTAGGGGGGGTGAATGGTGGATGTCACCATGCCACTGTACCCCTGCTTATGGTTGCAAAGATAAGCAGAAGCAGGACAAGCAGTCTTTTTCAGGGGTAGGGCTTGAAGGAGCTGACCACTGCAAAAGGCGATAATGCTTGTGCATGGCAACGAAGGCACCACCCCCTGCTGGCTTATCTGTTGGTCCAGGAATGTCACACAAAACTGAGACAGAAGAAGAGAAAAAAAAACCCACAGAAATTGGGGATAAAAGGCCCCCACTAAAGTAGGGACATTGGAGACAAACTCCCAAAGACACCTTTGAGGAAAGCAAACTCCCAAAGGCTCCTCTGACAGAGAATTCCCTGAGGGGAAAACCTCTTCGGAAGAACCCCGGAGGCCTGCTTGCTGCGGAGCTGCCTGGCTTTCCTGAGATCAACAGACCTACAACATACCTCGCTGGACCCACGATGGTGACTATCTCTTTTGCTCTCTACAGAGATTCCTTGCTTATATTTCCTATCTTTTCTATCGCCCGTCTTCCCTTCCCCATCTCCCCAAACAGCTAGGAATTGTAATAAACTGGATGGACCAACATTTGAACCGTTGTTTCTTAATCTCACGCCGGGTATACATACATCAAAGAACCTCCTCTCCCTCCTATAAATTGGAGCGAGACACCATCCGTGAACAGGGCATATATCTTTTCATTTTCTGGTAGTTCATTGTGTGGTGGGGCCTCTTTAGCACGTGACACCTCTTCTCCCGGTGATGTGCTGAACTTTTTTCCTTCAGGCCATTCCATGATCATCTCTAAGATCCCTGGACGGCTGAGGTTCCCCATTTGCGCTCGTTGTGTAATCAGCGCAATCCACTTGCTCCAGGTGGCATCAGTAGCATGATGGGTGGAGGGAACCTTTCCTTTAAACATCCGGTGCAGCACTGGCACCTGAGGTGCCAGAAGGAGCTGCTTTTCAGTGCCAATTACTTCAAAAGCAGCCCGGACCCCTCATATGCTGCTAAGATCTCCTTTTCAGTTGGAGTGCAGCACTCTTCCAACCCCTTGTATGCTCTACTCCAAAATCCCAGGGGTTTGCCTCAAACTCCAGATGGGGCCTTTCTCTCCAGCAGCAGTGTAGACGATGTTCTTTATGCCCTGTCCTGTCCGTACTGGCCCCAGGGCCATGGCATTGGTATCAAGTCTGAGATAATTTACACCGAGTATGCATGGAGCCCCCTGTCCAGTCACTATAGCATGCTTCTGGCAGTCTCTACCGGTGAGGCTCATTTCTGCCTCCAACACAGACAGTTCCTGAGAGCTACGGCTCTGACCATGCCTCCATTTCCTGGATATGGCCCTGTCTGTGCCAGCTGTCTCAGTTGGGTCTGGAATGGGGAGCTTCCTGAGGAGCAGCATTCAGTGGAGACCAAGATCCTGACCTCCTACTGGCCCTGCTGGTTTGGCCTAACTTTCTGCCCCATCAGGATCGAGGACGGGAAGAACAAGCAAGTCCTTCCCAAGGAGCAAGATCCCATGGAGACCAAGATCCTGACCGCATACTGGCCCTGCTGCCTTGGCCCTTCCCAATGCCCCACATGGGTCCGGTACATGGGGAAGCAAGGCTGTCATTCTGGAAGGCCCGAAGCAGCAGTCCCCGGGCACCGAGCAGAAGGCCTACAGCTTGCCTGGCATCCTGAGACACCTTTGGGACGGCCATGCCAGAAGAAAGATAATCTGGCTCCTCATACAGGCCTGGATAACCATCAGCATTTGCTGCCTGCTGAGGAATGCCCACGGCCTCTGGAGAAGATTAAGAAGGCCTCGAGGACAGGTGAACGATCGAGATGAATAGAGCAGGGAGGGTGCGCTGGCTAGGGAGCAGGGAACTATCAAGGCCATAGACGTGAGGACATGCAAGGAAAGCAGACCCCCAGAGGTCCGTTAGCTCTCACTAGGGACGTGCCCAGCTGTCAGAGTGTGACGGGGCTGTCACACACTGGGAGACCCCAGACTCTGTGCCCATGCTCTCTCACTTCCAGGGAACGGGACAAACGG
This sequence comes from Alectoris magna, assembly GCA_030625065.1. Taxonomy (NCBI): domain Eukaryota; kingdom Metazoa; phylum Chordata; class Aves; order Galliformes; family Phasianidae; genus Alectoris; species Alectoris magna. The sequence goes on from CM060560.1 coordinate 3,585,635, forward strand.
CCTCAGCTTCCTTGGAAACAGAGTTCTGGGGAAAGGACAATGTAAATGTTCATAACCTGCTCTGTCAGATGGAGGCCAGCATAGCCTTAATGGAGACATGTATGACGATCCTCATGCAGTCCCACTCAGCCCTGGACGTTTGACCTAACCTCCTGCCCTGTCAGGATTGAGGACGGAAAGTACAACCAGGTCCTTCCCGAGGGGGAGCATCAGATGCAGAGGAAGAGCCAGATCTCAACCCAGCCCTGATGGTTTGGCCTAACGTCCTGCACTGTCAGGACTGAGGACGGGAAGAACAACCAGGTCCATCCCAAGGAGCAGCCTCTGATGGATACCAACAGCCATGCCTCCACACAGCCCTGCTAGCGCTGACTGAACTCCTGCCCAGACATAACTGAGGATAGGAAGAACAACCAGGACCTTCCCACGGAAAAGCCTCCGATGGAGAGCAAGAGCCAGAGCTCCATGCAGCCCTGCTAGATTGGCCTAACCTCCTGCCCCATCAGGACTGAGGACAGGAAGAACAACCAGGTCCTACCCAAGGCACAGCATCCACTGGAGACCAAGAACCAGACCTGCACCCAGCCCTTATGGATTGGCCTAACCTCCTGCCCCGTCGGGGATGAGGACGGGATGAACAACCAGGTACTTCCCAAGGGAAGGAGCATCCAATGGAGACCAAGCGCCAGACCTCCACCCAGCCCTGCTGGTTTGGCCAAAACTCCTACCCCGTCAGGACTGAGGACAGTAAGAACAACCAGGTACTTCCCGAGGATCCGCACCCGATGGAGAACAACAGCCAGAACTCCATACAGCACTGCTAATTTGGCCTAACCTCCTGCCCCATCAGAACTGAGAACGGGAAGAACAACCAGGACCTTCCCACGAAAAAGCCTCCGATGGAGAGCAAGAGCCAGAGCTCGATAGAGCCCTGCAGGTTTGATATAACCCCCTGCCCCGTCAGAACTGAGGACAGGAAGAACAACCGGGTGCTTCCCGCAGAGCAGCCTTCGATAGAGACCAAAAGACAGACCCCCACCCAGCCCTGCTGCTTTGGCCTAACCTCCTGCCCCGTCAGGACTGAGGATGGGAGCTACAACCAGCTCCTTCCCGAGGAGCGGCATCAGATGGAGACCTAAAGCCAAAACGCCACCCAGCCCTGCTGGTTAGGCGTAACCTCCTGCCCTGTCAGGACTGAAGACAGGAAGATAAGCCAGGACCTTTGTGCGGTGCAGCATACAGAGGATACCAATAGCGAGACCTTATACTTGTCCTGCTGGCTTGGCTTATCCCAGCGCCCTGAATCATCCTGGGACTGGGGCAGCAAGGTTGCTGTTCCACAGGTCCAAAAGCAGCAGTCCTCTGGCATGATGCGGAAGATCTGCAGCTTGCCTGACATCCTCGGCCACCTCTGGGACTACTTTGTGCAAGGAAGGACAGCCTGGCTCCTTACAGATCCCTTGATAACCATCTGCATTTGCTGCCTGCTGCGAAATACCCGCGGCCTCTGGAGAAGATTAAGAAGAACTCGGGGACAGGTGGGCAATCGAGTTGCATTGCACAGGAATGGTACCATAGCTGCGGAGCAGGGAACCATAAAAGCCATGTTCTTTGGGACATCCAAGGAAAGCAGACCCCGTTATTTCTGCCTCCAACACAGACAGTTCCTGAGACTCTGACCAGGCCTCCATTTCCTGGATATGGCCCTGTCTGTGCCAGCTGTCTCAGTTGGGTCTGGAATTGGGAGCTTCCTGAGGAACAGCATTCAGTGGAGACCAAGATGCTGACCTCCTACTGGCCCTGCTGGTTTGGCCTAACCTGCTGCCCCATCAGGATCGAGGACGGGAAGAACAAGCAAGTCCTTCCCAAGGAGCAAGATCCCATGGAGACCAAGATCCTGACCGCATACTGGCCCTGCTGCCTTGGCCCTTCCCAATGCCCCACATGGGTCCGGTACATGGGGAAGCAAGGCTGTCATTCTGGAAGGCCCGAAGCAGCAGTCCCCGGGCACCGAGCAGAAGGCCTACAGCTTGCCTGGCATCCTGAGACACCTTTGGGACGGCCATGCCAGAAGAAAGATAATCTGGCTCCTCATACAGGCCTGGATAACCATCTGCATTTGCTGCCTGCTGAGGAATGCCCACGGCCTCTGGAGAAGATTAAGAAGGCCTCGAGGACAGGTGAACGATCGAGATGAATAGAGCAGGGAGGGTGCGCTGGCTAGGGAGCAGGGAACTATCAAGGCCATAGACATGAGGACATCCAAGGAAAGCAGACCCCCAGAGGTCCGTTAGCTCTCACTAGGGACGTGCCCAGCTGTCAGAGTGTGACGGGGCTGTCACACACTGGGAGACCCCAGGGAAGCACAGGGCCTGCCATAGGTGGTGTGAGCCCCACGGGCTGCCCCGAGCTGTCATGCGAGGCTGGAAATGCTCCGTGCCAATTGGAGCCCGGCAGGGTGATGCTCTGCTAAATGAGCCTGCATCCCTTTCACTGTGCCCGTGCTCTCTCACTTCAAGGGAACAGAAGAAACGGCCAGGAGTGCCAGGAAAAGAACAACATTAATGTTCATAACCTGCTCTGTCAGATGGAGGCCAACGTAGCCAACAGACCCGATATCCCACAGCACCATGCACGGGGTGAAAGCACCCACACACCTTTAGGACGTGCTGGGCTCCTTGGTGGGGAGCATGAGAGAAATTAGCAATGCCCCCTCCCTGCCCAAACCCAGCAGAGCTCGGGGAGAGCCCAGCGGCTGCCTCTGCCCTTCCCAGCACGCCCAGCCACGGCCGCCCGCTCTGAGCACAGCTCCCAGCTGCGGGGCTGGCCCTGGGGCAGCTGCAGCCCCCGGGGGATGCGCAAGCGACAAGTGGCCCCGTGTCCTTTCCCTAAACAGAGCACTGTGGCTTCCCATCGAGGGACGAAGGCAGACGGGCGGCCCCAGCCGCTGAGCCACGGTGTCACCTGGTCCCCACGGCCATCGCAGCGCCGCGGAAGGGGACATTTCTGCGAACCCATCGCGGCCGGACGCCCATCGGCGCCCACGTCCCCACAGGAACCCGACGGGACTTTGCACGCAGCTCCACGTCCGCCGGCGCTGCCGTCAGCCCTGTGCCGTCGGTGCGGCGCGGCGTTGCTCAAGCCCCGGGCACTGACGTCCCCAGAGAGCTGCAAGCGGGGGCAGAGGTGCCGTCCGCCCTCGGCACCGCGGCCCGAGCTCCAGCGGGGACGGGGGCACGGAGCCAGGGGCGCGTCGCGGCCCAGCGGGACCGGAGCCCGAGCGGGGCGGGGAGCGGAGCGGGGAGGAGACGGGAGCGGAGCGGAGTGGAGCGGCATGAAGGACCCGGCAGGGCCGTGCCGCGACGAGACACGAGGAGAGGCAAATGGAGCAGTATTTCTCGGCCACGCAGAAGATGGAGGTTGTCATAAATTAGACCACATCAATTTCGGGTCAAAACGGTTCATGAATTTGAGTAAGCACAACAGAAGCAAAAACAGCGCTGAGCAGCTGGTGAGTCGCAACTCCGCACGCGGCGCGCGCCCTCACCCTGCTGGTCCCCTGCTTTTATAGCCCCTTAGTTCCTCTGAATGGCTGGCGTGTCAGATCCCTGCGACTGCGCTCCCTGTTGCCGGGTGCCACCTCAGCTTTCCCTATCCTGAGCCCGCCCATCTGGGGTGGGGGGGGCGAAGCGGCGAAAACAGGACAAAACCAGAAAGCCCGCACAACCCTGCTCCCCGTACAGCCCCTTTAACAACACCTCCCTCCCCAGTGCAATGAACAAACACAAACTTTATTACAATCCCTCCTTTTTCCTTAAACTCACTTATTTTGTTCACTGAATCTTTGGAGTGCTTGTCGGCTTACCGCATATATCTCCTCATCTTCATCATCCTGTTCTGTGGTCTCATATTTAACATGTGTTACCATTAAATGAGCTGCTTCTAATGGATTCTTTACAATTGCGACCACCCGATTAAAAATACATGGTCCAAAAGTCAATGCTAGAATTTATAATAACAGAGGTCCAGCTATAGTCGATAATAATGTGGTAAGCCAAGGTGAATAATTAAACCAGGATTCGTACCAACTCCGGTGAGCCTCGTTTTCTTTCTTGCCTTTTTCTAATCCTTCCCGCAATTTCATCACTGTGTCCCTTACCACCCCAGTGTGATCTGCATGCACGCAACATTCCTCCCGGAGGGCCGCACAAAGTCCTCCCTGTTGCAGGAAAACTAAATCCAATCCCCTTCGATTTTGGAGAACTACTTCTGAAAGGGATCTCGCTGATTTTTCTAGAGCTGAAATGGACTGTTCAGTTTTAGCCAAGTCCTCATCCACAGCAATGCGCAGAGCTGTGAATTCTTGGCTCTGCCTAAGTAACGAAGCTATTCCTGTACCAGCCCCTGCAGTTCCTAGGATCCTTAGAGTTGCGAAGGTGATGGCTGTAATAGATTCCCTTTTTGCCAAATGGTACTCAGCCGCTGTGTGGTGAGTATACATGTAATCCTCAGTGGGGTACAGAATCCTTGGCATAATTATTACCTGTACACAAAAATCATGTGATGCATTAAACAGTTTTAAAGATAAACAAGGAGTAACACCTAGCGATGAGCACACCCACCTGGTACTGTTAGCGGGGATTAACCATTTGTGTGAATATAAGTCTTTTTCTGTGGCCTTGCATAAATCACTTTTTTCTTTTGGAACAATCCCCACACATCTACCCCTCCCGGATACCTGGGTTAATGTTTGCATTGGGGTTAGTCTGGTTCAGTACCTGGAAAATGGAACTTATGACTTTCCAGGTGTCGCTTTCAAGCACTGTCTCCCTATTTTCTACAGTATTTGTGGGGGACGGCTTTGTTGTCCCGCCGAGAGCTAACATTTCCTTGGTTACTGTGGGCCAGACCGTCCCGGGTACCCCTGGGGTTCGGATCCCCGAATTTTCTTCTAATGTCACTTTGTTGGGCCCGACTGCCCGAGGAATTTCAGGTATTTCTTTATGAGGATAAGCCCTCCCCTGTCAGTCCCGGGCTCCCAGTATCTTACGCCCCATATTTTTCCTAATAACCACACTGGATTTTCTGGATTTGTTACCTTTACCCACAGTTGCTGGCAGGTGTTTGTCCCTCTCTCTATCTTCAATCCCCACTTAGCCCGTCTTCCCAACTGTGGGTCTCGAACAGGAGGTGTGCACTCATAGGGTCCATACCCTACTTGTAGATATTTATCCTGCCCGGCCCCAGGTGCCCAATTTGAGGCAATAGTTTCACGTCCCCAATAGGCGCAGTAGTATGAATCTGGGTAGCTGCAGTATCCCCTCCCTGGGTTTGAATTTGGGCAAAAATAATATGCCTTTTGATTTAAGCACGGCTGTATGGGTATCATGTCACACAGGGAAGTAAGAAAGCTTGGTGCACCAGCCGTACTAATAGTCTCAAGAGTTTTTTGGTCCTCAAGCCTAATTAGACTCCACTGGAAAGGTTGATGCGGGTGGTGTTGCACCGCTATACAAAATGTGGTCACTGCGGGAATCCCCAAGTACCATTGGATACCCCTAAGGCCCATCTTTCCCCACTATTCACTCCTCTGTCTCACTCGTCAACTGGGTTGCAACCAGCTACGAGGGTTTTTGGTTCTTCCCGACAGTGACTTGCGGAAATCAAACTTCATAACCACCAAGTAGATATAAAGCAGGTGTGTTTAATGAGTGATGCGCATACACCCTGGTGCAAGGGGGAAAGCTCCACCTCACTTGCACACCGTTGGGAGAAAGCGTGCTACAGATAGAGGCTGAATTAATACACAATCAATAGTTGGCAGGAATTCGGATACATATTCATTACATTCCTGAGACCCCATTAGCACGCGGTCCCTCCCCCCTCGCGCGTGCGTAGTGAGTCGTGAGGGTGGTGGTGGGATGAAGGCTCATCATCTTCCTCACGAAGGCTCGTAGTCTTCCTCGCTGTAAACTTTCGACCCAGCGGTAGGGGCACCCCCCAAACTGGTTCCAGCTTGCCCTGTGGATATCTAATCACCTCACTGTTCTCGGGCTGTTGCACCCTTCTCTTTATGGCCTTCATCCCCCTTGTTATTCCAGACACGGTGTCTGCAATCCCCATTCTTCTAACAGTTTCTACATAAACTAACTTTTCACTACCCCCGTCCCAGTTTCTGTAAAGTTCCCTTCTCTCCTTTACTGCGGGGCCCTTTTTTCACCTTTCAATAGCAGTAGTGTTCTTTGGGGGGGAGGCTTCTTTCTGGAATACTTATCGGGCTCGTCGCAGTGTGAGTTTCAGGTCATCGCTCCCAGGAGTCACCTCCCAGCTCTCGTCGTCGATGGGTCCCTTAACACGGCCGGCATGAGTCCATCCTCTCTCTGCGGTTTGGATAGCTGTTTCTGTGGTAAGTTAAGCAACATAGGGGCCTTCCCACTGTGGTGTTAATGTGGCTTCTTTCCGAGTTTTTATTAGCACCTTATCTCCTGGCTGTATCTTACGGATTGGAATTTCCAGTGGGGATCGCTGCGCAATCAGACCCTTCTTTTGTAATTCCTTGCGCCTTTTCATTAATTGTATAAGGTAAGGTTTTAACTGATCATCTTGTAAATGAGGGTGATCAAGAGGTATCTCAAGATTGTAGGGCATACCATACAACATTTTGAAGGGTGAGATTCCCAGATCAGTCCTGGGCTTCACACATACACTTCACAGAAAGTGTTTTTTTTTATTTCCCCATTCATCCGTTCTACTTTACCAGAGCTCTGAGGGTGCCAAGGAGTCTGATATCCCCATTTAATCCCCAGAATTCTCATTGTGTTGCGTGTAACCTTTGACACAAAATGTGGTCCCGTGTCAGAATCTATTGCTTCTATAATTCCATACTGGGGAATTGTGCTTTCTAATAGTACCTTTACTACAGTTTGCGCTGTAGCCCTTGCCGTAGGGAATGCCTCAACATAGTTTGCCTTGCGAAGGGTCGATAAGCCAATTCTCGTCCTCCTGGGACTCTTTTTCTCATAGTTTTTGCATTCACCCTCCGGCAAGTCATACATCCATTAACAATCCCCTTTGCTATGTTATATCCCCCTGTACACATATAATTATTGGCAAACTGATCCACTAAGGCCTGAGTAGCCCAATGCGTTTGTTCGTGGAACCTCCATAACACCCTTGTAGCTACTGATTTTGGTAAAACCTCCCGTCCATCAGGTAGTATACATTCGCAGGCTTGAGCGGACCAGCACGGGCTCAATGGTCCAGATTCTATTACCTCAAATGTTTTTCCGTTTACCAGTGCGTAGCCTGACTTCCTTTTCCCTTCAACTACTCTGGATGAGCCATCTATGTATACCTTTTCCCCTGTAGGTAATTCCATGTCATCTAAATCGGGTCTCAGTTTTATTTGCTCCTCTATATTTCTAAGGCAATCGTGTTCTAGGGGCTCACTTGGTTCACCATAGAGGAACTGAGCCGGGTTCTGAACTGAAGTTGTTTCTAGGGTCAGTTTCGGGGAGGAAATCAGAATTCCCTCGTATTTTAACAGTCTCGCATCTGTGACCCATTTATCAGCTTTTTGTTGCAACACCCCGCGTATACTGTGGGGGGAGATTACCTTAATCTCTCCTCCAAAGGTTATCTTCAGTGCTTCCTCCACCAAGAGAGCAGCGGCTACTACTGCCTGCAGGCAACTAGGCCAGCCCCGGCTAACAGGGTCCAATAATTTAGACAGGTAAGCCACGGGCTTTTTACCTCCTACCCAATCCTGGGCAAGTACTCCATAAGCGGTTCCCTCTGCACTATTTACAAAGAGAAAAAATGGTTTTCTTAACTCCGGGAAACTCAGGACTGGAGGGTGCATAAGAGCCTCTTTTAACTTATTCAATTGCCCTTCATCTGTCTCTGTCCATTTAAGTAATCCCTCTTTGTTTAATTTGCTATAAAAGAATTTGACTTTTCCACTGCAATCCTCTATCCACTGCTGGCAGTGCCCTGTTAATCCCAACAATTCCTTTTCAGTTGGAGTGCAGCACTCTTCCAACCCCCTGTATGCTCTACTCCAAAATCCCAGGGGTTTGCCTCAAACTCCACATGGGGCCTTTCTCTCCAGCAGCAGTGTAGACGATGTTCTTTATGCCCTGTCCTGTCCGTACTGGCCCCAGGGCCATGGCAGTGGTATCCAGTCTGAGATAATTTACACCGAGTATGCATGGAGCCCCCTGTCCAGTCACTATAGCATGCTTCTGGCAGTCTCTACCGGTGAGGCTTATTTCTGCCTCCAACACAGACGATTCCTGAGAGCCATGGCTCTGACCATGCCTCCATTTCCTGGATATGGCCCTGTCTGTGCCAGAAGTCTCAGTTGGGTCTGGAATTGGGAGCTTCCTGAGGAGCAGCATTCAGTGGAGACCAAGATCCTGACCTCCTACTGGCCCTACTGGTTTGGCCTAACCTTCTCCCCCATCAGGATCGAGGACGGGAAGAACAAGCAAGTCCTTCCCAAGGAGCAAGATCCCATGGAGACCAAGATCCTGACCGCATACCGGCCCTGCTGCCTGATAATCTGGTTACTCATACAGGCCTTGATAACCGCCTTGATACCCATCTGCATTTGCTGCCTGCTGAGGAATGCCCACAGCCTCTGGAGAAGATTAAGAAGGCCTCGAGGGCAGGTGAACGATTGAGATGAATAGAGCAGGGAGGGTGTGCTCGCTAGGGAGCAGGGAACTATCAAGGCCATAGACATGAGGACATCCAAGGAAAGCAGACCCCCAGAGGTCCGTTAGCTCTCACTAGGGACGTGCCCAGCTGTCAGAGTGTGACGAGGCTGTCACACACTGGGAGACCCCAGTCTCTGTGCGCAGGCTCTCTCACTTCCAGGGAACGGGACAAACGGCCTCAGCTTCCTCAGAAACAGAGTTCTGGGGAAAGGACAACGTAAATGTTCATAACCTGCTCTATCAGATGGAGGCCAACATAGCCTTAATGGAGACATATATGACGATCCTCATGCAGTCCCACTCAGCCTTGGACGTTTGACCTAACCTCCTGCCCTGTCAGGACTGAGGACGGAAGATCAACCAGGCCCATCTACAGGCGCAGCCTCCGATGCAGGCCCTGTCAGACAAAAAGCCAGACCTCCACTCAGCCCTGGACATTTGACCTAACCTCCTGCCCTGTCAGGAGTGAGGACGGAAAGTACAACCAGGTCCTTCCCGAGGGCAGCATCAGATGGTGACCAAGAGCCAGACCTCAACCCAGCCCTGATGGTTAGGTTTAACCTCCTGCCCCGTTAGGACTGAGGATGGGAGGTACAACCAGGTCCTTCCCGAGGAGCAGCCTCCGATGGAGAGCAAGATACAGACCACCACCAAGCCCTGCTGGTATGGCCTAACCTAATGCCCTGTCAGGACTGAGGACGGCAAGAACAACCGGGTCCATCCCAAAGAGCTGCCTCTGATGGATACCGAGAGCCAGACCTCCACACAGCCCTGCTAGTGCAGACTGAACTCCTGCCCAGACCAGACATGACTGAGGATAGGAAGAACAACCAGGACCTTCCAGTGGAAAAGCCTCCAATGGAGAGCAAGAGCCAGAGCTCCATACAGCGCTGCTGGTTTGACCTAACCACCTGCCCCGTCAGGACTGAGAACGGGAAGAACAACCAGGTCCTACGCACAGCACAGCATCCAAAGGTGACGAAGAGCCAGAACTGCACCCAGCCCTTATGGCTTGGCCTAACCTCCTGCCCCGTTGGGGATGAGGCTGAGAAGAACAACCTCATCCTCCCAAGGAGTGGCATGCAATGGCAACAAAGAGCCAGACCTCCACCCAAGCCTGCATGTTGGGCCTTACCTCCTGCCCCATCAGGACTGAGGATGGGAAGAACAACCAGGTCCTACCCACGGCACAGCATCCAATGGAGACCAAGAGCCAGACCTGCACCCAGCCCTGCTGATTCGGCTTAACCTTCTGCCCCATCAGAACTGAGAACGGGAAGAACAACCAGGACTGTTGCAGTGAATTATTCGTTACCCTTGGAGACCCATCGGCTTGTCCATTCACTGAGGTGATCACCAATATGGTGCAGCAAAATGGCCTTTATTGTAAGCAACACACACTCTTTATAGCTCTCCCAAATCACAGTGTTACCCAATCCTCTTTACTTCTGTTATCTTCTCTCTACCCAATGGACTTGTGGAATGCGGTGTCTTCTCTATATTTGGTCTTGTCTGTTCTCCTTTCTTATCTTCAGGTAACTATCTCTGCAGGGTCTCCAAGGCCGAGGGGCCCATGCAGGTGCTGACACCATCTTGTGACTGTTGCAGCCATTTTAAAGTTATTTAGCTAACTACTACATCTCCCCCTCCCTATGCACAAGCGAGCCTACTACTACTCGAGAGGACCCTAACCGCGTACACCCGAAATCCCCGCGTTGCGCCTAAGCATTCTATTGTCCTCTCAGTTAAGCCTTGCCCCGTTACAGCACGAATATCTCATATCGCCTAAAATCTTATCTAAAGGAAAGGATTATATATTCTACTTTCAATTCTAGACACACGTTTCAGCATTCGCTAAACTCTAACATACAGCATAATCACCAGCAGTAAGCATATCACTATTAGGACTAACACGATTAAAACTGGATGTAGCGCAGCATTAAGAATCCCTGTCTCAGTTGGAGACCTTCCAAGAAGCGACTCCCACCAGTGGTGTCTTCCGTCCTTCTTCACTCGCTCCAGGACGCGATGCACCTCTGTTGTGTCATGGTGAACAGTAACTCACGTTTTCTGTCCATTGTCCCGAATGCGTCTCAGCAGCTGGCGTAGATCATCATGTTGTAGCAATTTCTTCACCAGAAGAAGGTTCATCCCAATGGGAATAGGTGACAAATCCTGAATTAACGCGTAGTTAGACTGCAACAGCTGATATCAAGTAACTGGAACTGAATAATTGAAATCACAACCTACAATGCTAGTAAAGTTACACACACAAACGTTTAAGCGAGTACTAATATTTACAGTAATATGGGCAATAAGCAGAGAATCACAGAAAGTCCTTACACATGCACATCCTTTCCCAATATATATATAAGCATTCTCATGTATTGCATCAGAGTGGATCTCAAAATGACAGATGTTCTGCTCAGTGTCCAAGCACGCATCTTGAGTTCCAAGAATATTACCTTCGCATATAAACTCTCGCTGTTCTCTTACAGCACAAGAACTAATATCAACAGTTTGCCATTTTGCCCATTTTTACGAGCCCACCTAAGATGTTCCATCGGACAAAGCACCGCTCCATATGCCAGTGCAACCATGACAACCCACCTGCAAAGGATGTATTTAAAAATTATGCGGAAGCTGGCTTAATCACTGAGATATTAGTCTGCATTGATAACTTCACATGTTTAAGAGACCATATTGGGTTGAACATCACCTGCTATTGACCTGTATTCTTAATGGTATATGGCTCGATTTCGTAAATCTGTGGAGATAAGACCTTCTCTATTTCCTCTGTAAGAGTGAAGCTTTCAGAAGGAATTGATGTGTATGGAGTAGCTGTTATGTAGGGAGGGTGCTCTCCCCAAGAGTAGGAAACACAAATAATAACAAGGATGTCAGTATTATGAATAGCGCATGACCTTCTCGAAGTAATCAGTGGGTCCTCAGGGCTCTCACGTGGTTGTGCGGGTCTCAGAGCGGGGTCAGATCCTGGTTTTCCTGGGAGCCACCGCCGCAAAGCAAAACCCTACTTATTGTCAGAATTCACAAAACAATTTACACCTTGTTACTATCTCAACCCGGATCATGATTGTCGTCATCATCTTTCTTGCGAAGGTCCTGTTTCCTGTTCCTTGATGGAACCCACAGGATTTTCATTTGTGCCTGGGCCTGAAATGTTGCCCAAACCATCTCCCTCCCTTCAATGAGGGTAAAGTTAGTCAAATTGTTCATCAGCAAATGCTTTTGGAGTGTTCACAACCCTAATTAATGGTTGTACAACTTTACAAAGTTGCATGTCCAATAGAATTGTCATTAATGGGCAAATGTGCCAAAAATGTGTTTGTGGTGGATGCGATAGGGAGTGCCAGCAGGGCGTCCCCTGCTTCAAAGTACACTTTACCTTTCTCACCCATCACAGATTCTCTCCTGCTTTTATTTCTCTCAGAGTCTGAAGGATATTTTCCATTTGTACACCGCATCTGCGTGGCCAGTGCATGATACAGAGCCCAAGTAGAACACCTGCTCAAAAACAAATAAGCTATTAAGATCAACTCTCTTAGTGTGAGCCTTTGTCTCAAGTGATGCATGGTCATATTTGAAAAATCCTGATTAGTGGGCTGAAGGAGAAGTAATCATTCTGTGATACAGGGTCATCCCCTTTGCTTGGGATGTCTTCTCAGGTTTCGTCTTTGCAAATTAAGAAAAACTAATTGATAGGCTAATAGCATCACAACTGAGCATTACTAATACATCAAAAGCTATTCCCGTAGATTCCAGCACTGGTAACATCAAATCCTGTTTAATTCACATTCGATCTATTACTAAAATAGAAGAAGCACACAACGAACTAGACAATTTAAGTTATGCCTGAACTGCACACAAGTGTCGCAGCCAGAATATTTAGCCAGAATTGAGCCAGAATTTCAGCCAGACGCGATACCGTCTTAGGCTCTAAGGGAGTCCAAGCGGGGCCGTCCGTTTTTACAACCACCGGCATGGTGATGATAGGAGGGGCGTTCGGAGTTACTGCCGTCAGCTGCGCCCTGATGCGTGCCCAATCAGTAAGGGCCGGGCTATGGCAACCACGCCCCTGTTCCATCCCCCAAGGGGAAGGGGGGGCAGAGGGGGGAGCAGGAGCAGCGATTTGCTGTTCCACCTTGACGGGCCCCTCCTTTCCCCCGCCCATTCCCTGTTGATCTACCGCTCCTTTAGCATCACCCCCTCCCCACGCGGCAAGAGAAGGATAAAGGGAAGGACCACATCCATAAGCTGGCGGGGGGGCTGCTGCAGTCGAGAGATAAGGCTCGAGCTGTTCTTTGTCTCGAATCGGCGGTTCGGGTGCGGCCCCCGTCTCCGTCTTGGCTGCGCTCTCCCCTCCACCTTTAACTGGGGGAGAGAAAGACAAACTCCCCGAACCAATATCAATACCCAACAGTGCGCGAGCCTGTTCTGTGGAAACTTTCTCCTCCCGCGCCGCTTTCAACGCCCTCAGTACCAGTCCCCACATTTTAAACTCCGCTGATTTCTGTGTGAGCAGTGTCCGCTGCGCCAGCGCAGCTGTGATCGAATCCCAACACTGCGGGTTATAAACTTCAGAAAGGGAGGTGACGAGACCCTCCTTCTCTAGCAGCGCAAGTACCGCTGCTATCTCCTTCTTAGAAGGAGCATTTTTCCCGCTATAGGTTTTACACGCGGAAGAAATCACCTTAATGACGGCCTCCATCCCGACTCCCGTGCGGTCCTCTGTCCCACGAGCTCCGTCGGCCTCACCAGGGTACCCGGGCACCTTCTGGCGAGTCTGAGCACCCGGCGAGCCTAAACGCACCTGGCCACAGTGCAGCTCCCGGCACTACTCAGCTTCCACCGCTTTCAGCCGCAGCCCCCTCTCTTTCAAACCAGGGTCATCACTTTCTCCCCGAAGAAAGCGGAATGCGGTGGGAACCCCGCGCCGTCTGCAGGCAGCCACAATTCTCCAAGGGATCACGTCGGGGTCACCACTTGTTGCAGTGAATTATTCGTTACCCTTGGAGACCCATCGGCTTGTCCATTCACTGAGGTGATCACCAATATGGTGCAGCAAAATGGCCTTTATTGTAAGCAACACACACTCTTTATAGCTCTCCCAAATCACAGTGTTACCCAATCCTCTTTACTTCTGTTATCTTCTCTCTACCCAATGGACTTGTGGAATGCGGTGTCTTCTCTATATTTGGTCTTGTCTGTTCTCCTTTCTTATCTTCAGGTAACTATCTCTGCAGGGTCTCCAAGGCCGAGGGGCCCATGCAGGTGCTGACACCATCTTGTGACTGTTGCAGCCATTTTAAAGTTATTTAGCTAACTACTACACAGGACCTTCCCACAAAAAAGCCTCCGAAGGAAAGCAAGAGCCAGAGCTCCATCCAGCCCTGCTCGCTTGGACTAACCTCCTGCCCCGTCAGGACTGAGGACAGGAAGATCAATCAGGTCCATCTACAGGCGCAGCCTCCTATGCAGACCAAAAGCCAGAACTCCACCAAGCCCTACTGGTTAGGCTTAACCTCCTGCCCCACGAGGATCGAGGACAGGCAGACCAACCAGGTCCTTCCCAAGGAACAGCATCCAGTGGAGACCAAGATCCTGACCTCCTACTGGCCCTGCTGGCTTGGCCCTTCCCGATGCCCTAAATGGGTCTGGTACAGAGGCTGCAAGGCTGTCGTTCCAGAGGGCCCAAAGCAGCATGCTCTGGTCACCAAGCAGAAGGCCTACAGCTTGCCTGGCATCGCGGGACACCTTTGGGACTACCTTGTGCAACGAGGGAGAACCTGGTTCGTTACACATACCTTGATAACCATCTGCATTCTCTGGCTACTGACGACTGCCTGTGGCCTCTGGAGAAGATTAAGAAGACCTTGGGGACAGGTGAGCGATCGAATTGTGCAGGGAGAGCACCCTGCCTGCGTAGCAGGGAACCATCAAGGCCATAGACGTGAGAACGTCCAAGGAAAGCAGACCCCCAAAGTCCCGTTAGCTCTCCCCAGGGACTTGCCCAGCCACAGGGCTGTCACACAGTGGGAGACCCCAGTGCAGCACACGGCCTGCCAGAGGTGGCGTGAGCCCCACGGGCTGCCCTGAGGAGTCCTGCGAGGCTGGAAATGCTCCGTGCCAATCAGAGCCCTGCAGGGTGATGCTCTGCAAAATGAGCCTGCATTGCTTTCACTGTGCCCATGCTCTCTCACTTCCAGGGAATGGGACAAACGGCCTCAGCATCCTCAGAAACTGAGTACCAGGAAAAGGACAACAAAATTGCTTCCAACCTACTTTTCCTGACTGAGGATGAAATAAGGTTCAAGGAGAGTGAGCAGACGACCCTCTGCCTGCTCCAGCGGCAAGTGCACAGCATCCAGCAGTACAGGAATACAGCGGGTGTTACAGGGGAGAGCAAGAGACCCTCCGCAGACTCCTCACCCAGCTCCAGCCAGAGTGTGCACTCTGTGGATGCACGGCAGGAAAGGCTGCAAAGCAAGTGAGTGCTGCAGCCTGTTGATGAGGGGAGGCCGCTGCTCAGGGCAGAAGGCAGTACAGGAGTCAGGATAGGAAAGGCACCCACGGCAGCAGTGTTCCCAATGGGGACCCGTGAAGAAGGAGAAGGGGCCCACATCCCAGCAGCTGCCCATGGCGCTGCGAGGGTGGTGCCCAGGGAAAGCTCATGCCCTGCTGCTTTCATCTATGGCCTCAGGAGCTCCAGGGCCGGTGTGAGCATAGGCCAGGCAAAAGGGAAAGGGGTGGGTGGAGCAGGGAACAGGGAGAGTGATTTCCATGAACCACTTCAGTCCATCTGACAGCCTGCTCTTTTCAGGGGGACGGTCAGCTGGCGGCGAGGAGCACGCCTCAGCCCACCAAAGGTTCGTGCACAGAAAACTCCTTGATGCCTACAGTGTCTTCTTCTGGGTGCATGCCAAGATGAGGATGAGCTGCACCACGAACACCTCCTGCAGAGGAGTTCTGCATTTGCCCATCAGAAAGATAACAATTGGTGTCACTGCTCTCTTTCCAAGGCTCTTCCAGTTCCCAACAGAGACCGGACTAAACATCTCTTGAGACAAAATGCTGGGACCTCCCAGAAGAACGAGCTGGACTGCTGCCCACTCGTGGTCTCCGAATTAAAGGCACGGAAGATCGGCTTATTTAACTTGGGAAACACTTGCTACGTGAACAGTGTCATACAGTCTCTCTTCATGGCTTCTGAGTGAGTTGTTGCTCCCTTGTTCCCACTGAGGACTGCTCCAGGGATGCTCTTTGCACTGGTGTGGTGCTTCCCACGCTAATTGTCCATCTTGTTTTGCATCTCTGGTTGTCTTCTGCAGCTTTCGGCATGCGGTGTTGAATTTAACCGAGGGCAACTCCCAGCCCCTGATGACAAAACTGCAGTCGCTCTTTGCACTTTTGGAGCACAGTCAGGTAATTATTTCATGTTCTCGTTATTGCTTTGGACTCTCAGCTGTGGAAAGGCTCATCGCCAAGTTGCTTCCGGCCAACTCCAATGTGCAGATAAGGACCTGTGGATCTGGGTGCATTTTTGTAACGGGACAAATTTTGTTGTCAGGAAAGAGGCTAATTTTGGGGGTGGAGGAGGCAAAGTGAGTGTTGAGCTCCCGTCATCTGTGATAGTGAGCTGTGTTCACACCAGGCCGCCTCTCTTTGGCCTCTGGCTATCCTGGCTTTGACTGATGCAATAACTACTAGTTTTGACACTGAAATCCGTTTGGTAATAGCTTATATGTGTGGCCAGCTGAAAAGCCTGTTGGTGTACAACAGCAGTTTCTGTTTGTTGCTGTGCAGCAAGGAAGAAGACTGGAACAAGCTGTTTGTCCCCTCGCCTCACTGCAAACTGCAGCCAATCAGTAGAAAATGCCTTAAAAATGGCTTTGGCAGGCCAAAATCCAAAGACCAAAAACCAATACAGCAACAAACGTTTGGATTCCAGATGCTGTGAATCTTTCGTATCTGAGGGAAAGTAAAAAAAATCACCCATAAACAAATTAAATTTGAGTGCTTTCTTCACCAACCTGAAATTTAACAGGAGTGACTCCAGGTGGGTCACATCCCGGTCCGTTGGTGAAAACACCCGTCTGTCCCCCAGAGACACCGCTTTGACTTTTCACTGGCTGTGAGCCCACTGACCCGTACCTCTCCGTTTTCCAAGACGTGACTGGCAGTTTTGGCTTGTTCCATTGTGGTGCTACACCATTACAGATCCATTACAGATCACTTTCAGGGGGTAATGTAGAGAACATCTGAGCTTGCACATTTGGTCCTAAAAGAGCCTGTTTTTTCAAAGCAGGTTATGGTGTGTTTGATGTGCATTAGCGTACTTGCTTGTTGTGCAGCTCATAGTTAACGATTCCCCAGTAATTTCCTATAATCCTTCTAGTTCTTTTTCTTTTGGGCCAGTACTTAAAGCCACTTCTCCAGCCAACGATGGGTCTCCCACCGTATTAATTAGACAACAATTGCCTAATGGCACCGATTACATTGCCCAGTAATGCAGTTTACCTGCCTGCAGTGATCAGAGGATGGGAGGAAGTTTGGTGGATTTTTTTTAAGTTTCTATTTTTTAATAAATGGACTTGGTATCAAATTAAGGATCAAATTAAGTTCAGGCTGAATTGAGTAGAAGTCTCAGGATCAGGAACACAAACCATTTTGAAACTGAATGAAGAAAGGAATGCGTGGATAGTTCGTATGAGTACCTAAGTGATACGTACTGGTTAATGTGTGCACATAGTATCGGCCCGCAGTTTATTGAGCCCCCCAAAAACCAGCCAACAGGCTCTCCCTGGGTCCAAAGGAAGCCCGCTGTGTCTGGAGATCCCGCAGCTCAGCCGGTGGCAGTGGAAACACTGGGTTTTCGGGAGCCTAGAGAATCAGTACATCCCTTAAGCAACAATGCTCTTGGTGTGGATACAACCAGAGATCCTCACTTGTCTTCTGGGGAGCAGACACGCGCTCCTAAGGACTCCCGATCTGCTGGGGAATAATCAACTGTTTTCTGTCCCCAGAGAGACTGACCGCAAAGAATCAATACCACTGCGAGAAATGTGCTTCCTTGCAGGATGCTGAGAAGGTGGCAGAGCTGACAGAGGGCCCGCACTACCTCATCCTCACACTGCTGCGGTTCTCCTTCGACCCGCAGACCATGAAGAGGAGGAAGATCCTGGACAATGTCTCCATTCCTCAGGTGCTCAAACTGCCCATCCTCGTCCACTCAGAGGAAACCGAGGACATTTGTCAGCATGGGAAAGACAGGTCTGACCTGGGCAGCACCTTTGAGTCTGCTGTGTACGAACTCTGCAGCGTGGTGGTGCATTCGGACATCTCCTCTGAGAGCGGGCACTACTACTGCTACTGCAGAGAGTGCACTGATACCGTGCCCCACACACAGCCCCGGGATGGGACACCAGAACTGGCTTCCAACAAGCAGCTGGACTTTGACATCCCGTGGTACCTCTCCAATGACCACAGGGTTTCCACCTCCTCCTTCGAATCAGTCAGCAACCTGACTGCTTTATACCCCAAGGCCACTGCCTACGTGCTCTTCTACAGGCAGCGGGCGGACAGGCCAAGCTCCCCAGTGCACGAGGCTGTGGCAGAAGCCAGCCGGCTGCACAGCCAAACCTTCCCTCAGTAAAGACGTGATGGAAGCCATCTCCAAGGACAACATCCTCCACTTGCAGGTAGATCCCAGGTGTATACAGATTGCATTTTCCCATTGAGATTGGGTGTTGAGCTTGATGTATGGGATCAGTGAGACAGCCAGCACAAGGCACAAGAGAATGAATCGGTGACGTCTGTCCTGGGCAGCTCTGCGTCACGATTTCTCCAGGCATCCAGGTGTGGTGAGTAGACCATGGCTGCCCACCCACCTGCTCTCTCACTCCTCCTCCTTAGCAGGAGAAGGAAAATAAGATGACAGAGCTCAAGTGGGTCAAGTTAAGTATAGAGCGATGGCTCACTTTTGACCATCGTGGGCAACACAAGCTCAGCTCGGGGAAGATAAATTTAATTTGTTGCCTGTTAGTAAGAGTAGAATAACAAGGAGTAAAAGCCAACTAAACACGCTTCTTCCCCATCCACCCTCTTCTGCCTTCTCCCCTGCAAGCAGAGCAGAGGAGCGTGGGGTGGGGGCTGTGGTCAGTCGATAACGCTTTGTCTCTGATGCTCCTCCATGGTCATTCTGTGCCCTGCTGCACCATGGGAATTTCTGCTCTGTGCCTCAAACACCTCCTGCCCTCCTTCTGCTCTGACCTGGGTGGCTGCAGGGCAGCTTCTCTCTCACTTCTCCTTCCCAGAAGTTTCACAGCATTTTTTACCTGGCTCCCTTCTGTCCCAGGGTGGCTGTCTAGGGGCTGGTTTTGGATGACCCACGTGGCTGGAGAGATACGACACTTTGATGTCTCTCTCCAACCAAGTTCTAGAGATGAGTACATGCCTTAGCAACCCCAGATTAATTTGGGGAAAATTCCCTGGAGCAAATGGGACAGCACAAGGAAGTTGGGGGCAATTCCCAAGGATCGTTTCCGTGCGAATAACAGCAATGTACTTCTGTCATTTCTCCTACAGGAGCAGGAAAAGGAGGCGAGGAGCAGAGCTGCCTACTTTCCACCTTGCCAAAATCCCCGCTGTGGTGGAGAGACTTTGAGAGGGACAAGGACGATGACAGCTCATCAGGAGGATGCAGTCCCTATTGTAGCGTTCAGTCTTACCAGAGGCTGGGGCATGATAGGGGGTATGATAAACCCTCTTGATGCCATGTTCTCCGGCCCAGGTACCCACAAGTGAATTTTTGAAATGAGTCCCATTCTCTGACTTAATTCTTTCTGGGGTGCCACGTCGCCACAGGATTTGCCTCTCCAGACCTAATGTGGTCTTTCGGGCGGTAGCATGGGGTACTGCAAATGTTTCAAGCCACCCAGTGGTTGCCTCCACCATAGTAAGCACGTAACGCTTACCATTGCCAGATCGTGGCAAGGTGATATAAGCATCCTACGATGCCTCCCCATACTTTTGCCATCGCCCTTCCCCCCAAAGAGGCTTCATCCTCTTGGCTTGGTTAATTATGGCACATGTTTCACAGTCATGAATAACCTGCGCAATAGCATCCACAGTTAAGTCCACCCCTCGGTCTCTAGCCCACTTATATGTTGCGTCCCTTCCCTGATGGCCCGAGGTCTCATGGGCCCATCGAGCTAGAAATAATTCACCCTTGTTCTGCCAGTCCAAGTCATAGAATCATAGAATCACAAGGTTGGAAAGGACCTACAAGATCATCTAGTCCAACCGTCCTCCCAGTACCATAGCTACTGAAAAACCACTAAACCATATCTCTTAGCTCCTTATCCAGACGCCTCTTGAACACTGCCAGGGATGGCAACTCCACCACCTCCCTGGGCAGGCCATTCCAGTGCCTGACCACTCTCTGAGAGAAAAAGTTTTTCCTTATGTCTAATCTAAACCTCCTCTGGTACAACTTGAGACCATTTCCTCGGGTCCTGTCTGTTGCCTGGGAGAAGAGGCCAAGCCCCTCCTCATCACATCCTCCCTTCAGGAAGTTGTAGATTGCTATGACGTCTCCCCTGAGCCTCCTCTTCTCCAGGCTAAACAATCCCAGTTCCCTGAGCCGTTCCTCATAAGACTTGTGCTCCAGACCCCTCACCAGTTTCGTTGCCCTTCTCTGGATACGGTCCAGAGCTTCGATGTCTTTCTTGTAGTGAGGAGCCCCAAACTGAACACAATACTCGAGATGCGGCCTCACCAGAGCTGAGTACAGAGGGATGATCACCTCTCTCAGTGTGGCTCCTACTGGCCACACTGTTTCTAATACAGGCCAGGATGCCGTTGGCCTTGGCCACCTGGGCACACTGTCGGCTCATGTTCAGCCGAGCATCAACCAACACCCCCAGGTCCCTTTCCTCCTCACAGTCATCCAGACACTCATCCCCAAGCCTATAGCGCTGCATGGGGTTATTGCAGCCGAAGTGCAGGACCCGGCACTTGGCCTTGTTGAACCTCATCCCATTCACCTCAGCCCAGTAATTCAGCCTATCTAGATCCCTCTGAAGGGCCTCCCTACCCTCAGGCAGATCAACACCACCTCCCAACTTGGTGTCATCTGCAAACTTACTGAGGGTACACTCAATCCCCTCATCCAGGCCATCAATGAAGATGTTAAACAAGATGGGCCCTAGAACCGACCCCTGGGGGACACCACTTGTAACAGGTAGCCAGCCGGACTTAACTCCATTAACCACTACCCGCTGGGCACGGCCCTCTAGCCAGTTCTTTACCCAAAGAAGGGTATACCCGTCAAGGCCACGAGCGGCTAGTTTCCTCAGGAGAATACTGTGAGAGACCGTGTCAAAGGCTTTGCTGAAGTCAAGGTAGACTACATCAACTGCCTTTCCCTCATCTACCAGTCTGGTCACCCAATCATAGAAGGAGATGAGGTTGGTCAAGCATGACCTGCCTTTTGTGAATCCATGCTGGCTAGGCCTGATCCCCTGGACACCACGCACATGCCGTGTGATCTCACCCAAGATGATTTGCTCCATAACTCACTCCAGTACCGAGGTCAGGCTAACAGGCCTGTAGTTCCCCGGATCCTCTTTACGACCCTTCTTGTAGATGGGAATCACATCGGCAAGCCTCCAATCCTCCGGCACCTCTCCGGTTAACCAGGAGCGCTGGTAGATGGCTGAGAGAGGCTCAGCAATTACCTCTGCCAGCTCCCTCAGCACCCGAGGGTGAAGCCCGTCCGGTCCCATGGACTTGTGGCAGTCCAGGTGGAGGAGGAGCTCTTTAACTGTCTCCACCTGAATCACTGGGGGTGTATTCTGCACTCTATCCCAGATATTCAGGTCAGGGCATACGGTGCCCTGAGGATAATTGTTCTGCCCATTAAAGGCAGATGTAAAGAAGGCATTGAGGACCTCAGCCTTCGCCTTATCCTCAGTGGTCACATTCCCCGCTGCCTCAAGTAAGGCGTGGACGTTTTCCTTGGTTCTCCTCTTACCATTGATACATTTGTAAAAAGATTTTTTATTCTCTTTTACTGTCGTGGCCAACCTAAATTCGAGTTGGGCCTTTGCCTTCCTAACTTCCTCCCTGCATACCTTTGCAACTTCCTTATAATCTCCCCAAGTAGCCTGTCCCTGCTTCCAGAGGACATAAACTCTCTTTTTCTTCTGGAGTCTCAACAATAGATTCCGATTCATCCACATTGGTCTTCTTCCCCTACGGCTTGCCTTGCGGCATTCAGGGACAGCCTGTTCTTGTGCCTTTAAGATTTCCATCTTGAGGAGCATCCAGGCTTCCTGAACGCCTTTACCCTTTAGGAGTGACTCCCAAGAGACCCCTGCAACAAGCGTTCTGAACAGGTCAAAGTCCGCCCTCCGGAAGTTCAAGAGAGCAGTTTTACTAGTCACCCTTCTGACATCTCCAAGAACAGAGAATTCTAGAATTTTGTGGTCGCTCTGCCCAAGACAGTCCCCAACCTTCACATCACTCACCAGTCCTTCACTGTTAGTGAAGAGCAGGTCTAGCAGGGCACCACTCCTGGTAGGCTCCCGTACCAGCTGCATAAGGAAGCTATCTTCTACACACTCCAGAAACCTCTTGGACTGCTTCCTCTGCATCATATTATATTTCCAACATATATCAGGGAAGTTGAAGTCTCCCAAAAGAACGAGTGCTGGCGAACGTGCAACTTCCGTAAGCTGCTCATAGAATGCCTCATCCATCTCTTCATCCTGATTTGGCGGTCTATAGCAGGCCCCCACCAAGATGTCACCCCTACAGGTCTTTCCCCTGATCCTTACCCACAGACACTCAACTTCATCATACCCAACCCCAAGCTCTTCAGCTTCAAAACAGTCTTTAATATAAAGGGCTACACCACCACCCTTCCTTCCTTGTCTATCCTTTCTGAAGAGCTTGTAGCCATCTATCACAGCACTCCAGTCATGGGAGCTGTTCCACCAAGTTTCAGTAATAGCAACCAGGTCATAGTTTGCATGACACACAGTCGCTCCCAGCTCCTCCTGCTTGTTGCCCATGCTGCGTGCATTTGTGTACATGCACTTCAGCCGAGTCGCCTGCCTCTCCCCCAGCTCCAGCACTGTTCCTCTAGGCTCAACTCTTGTAAGCCCCGTTTCATCCCCCCACCCCCCCCCTCATAGCTAGTTTAAAGCTCTTTCAATAAGCCCTGCTAGCTCCTGAGCTAGGATTCTTTTCCCCCTTTGAGATAGGCAGGTTCCATGGACAGACAACAGGCTGGGGGCTGAGTAAAACGCCCCGTGGTCAAATTACCCAAAGTTTCTGGTGTGACACCAGCCTCTGAGCCATTTATTCATAGCTTGTACTTTCCAGGCCTGATCCATGTCCCCCACTTTCCCTAAAGGGTCTATTTGAGCCACCTCAATTCTGGCAGCTCGATCTACCTGATGGTTGTTTCGTTGTTCTTCAGTAGCCCGACTCTTGGGCACGTGAGCATCCACACGACACACCTTTACAACCATATTCTTTATTCGGCCAGCAATGTCTTTCCACAGTTCAGGAGCCCAAACAGGTTTATCCCTCCACTGCCAGTTTTGTTCCCACTGCCGTAACCACCCCCATAAGGCATTTGCCACCATCCATGAGTCAGTATAAAGCATCGGCCACCTCTCCCGTTCAGCAACAGCCAAGGCCAGCTGGACAGCCTCTGCAAATTGGCTTGATTCTCCTTTTCCTTCAGTGGCCTCTGCAACCTGTCGTGTGGGGCTTCACACAGCAGCTTTCCATCTGCGATGCTTCCCCACAATACGACACGATCCATCTGTGAAGGACAAAACTCTTTTCATTCTTTGCCTCAAAGCTTGCTTTGTGAGGCCTTTCTGGTGATAGGACTCTATCTGACAACTGCTAGGGGGGTGAATGGTGGATGTCACCATGCCACTGTACCCCTGCTTATGGTTGCAAAGATAAGCAGAAGCAGGACAAGCCGTCTTTTTCAGGGGTAGGGCTTGAAGGAGCTGACCACTGCAAAAGGCGATAATGCTTGTGCATGGCAACGAAGGCACCACCCCCAGCTGGCTTATCTGTTGGTCCAGGAATGTCACACAAAACTGAGACAAAAGAAGAGAAAAAAACCCCACAGAAATTGGGGATAAAAGGCCCCCACTAAAGTAGGGACATTGGAGACAAACTCCCAAAGGCACCTCTGACAGAGAATTCCCTGAGGGGAAAACCTCTTTGGAAGAACCCCGGAGGCCTGCTTGCTGCGGAGCTGCCTGGCTTTCCTGAGATCAACAGACCTACAACGTACCTCGCTGGACCCACGATGGTGACTATCTCTTTTGCACTCTACAGAGATTCCTTGCTTATATTTCCTATCTTTTCTATCGCCCGTCTTCCCTTCCCCATCTCCCTAAACAGCTAGGAATTGTAATAAACTGGATGGACCAACATTTGAACCGTTGTTTCTTAATCTCATGCCGGATATACATACATCAAAGAACCTCCTCTCCCTCCTATAAATTGGAGCGAGACACCATCCGTGAACAGGGCATATATCTTTTCATTTTCTGGTAGTTCATTGTGTGGTGGGGCCTCTTTAGCACGTGACACCTCTTCTCCCGGTGATGTGCTGAACTTTTTTCCTTCAGGCCAGTCCATGATCATCTCTAAGATCCCTGGACGGCTGAGGTTCCCCATTTGCGCTCGTTGTGTAATCAGCGCAATCCACTTGCTCCAGGTGGCATCAGTAGCATGATGGGTGGAGGGAACCTTTTCTTTAAACATCCGGTGCAGCACTGGCACTTGAGGTGCCAGAAGGAGCTGCTTTTCAGTGCCAATTACTTCAGAAGCAGCCCGGACCCCTCATATGCTGCTAAGATCTCCTTTTCAGTTGGAGTGCAGCACTCTTCCAACCCCCTGTATGCTCTACTCCAAAATCCCAGGGGTTTGCCTCAAACTCCACATGGGGCCTTTCTCTCCAGCAGCAGTGTAGACGATGTTCTTTATGCCCTGTCTTGTCTGTACTGGCCCCAGGGCCATGGCATTGGTATCCCTTCTGAGATAATTTACACCGAGTATGCATGGAGCCCCCTGTCCAGTCACTATAGCATGCTTCTGGCAGTCTCTACCGGTGAGGCTTATTTCTGCCTCCAACACAGACAGTTCCTGAGAGCTACGGCTCTGACCATGCCTCCATTTCCTGGATATGGCCCTGTCTGTGCCAGCTGTCTCAGTTGGGTCTGGAATTGGGAGCTTCCTGAGGAGCAGCATTCAGTGGAGACCAAGATGCTGACCTCCTACTGGCCCTGCTGGTTTGGCCTGACCTTCTGCCCCATCAGGATCGAGGACGGGAAGAACAAGCAAGTCCTTCCCAAGGAGCAAGATCCCATGGAGACCAAGATCCTGACCGCATACCAGCCCTGATGCCTTGGCCCTTCCCAATGCCCCACATGGGTCCGGTACATGGGGAAGCAAGGCTGTCATTCTGGAAGGCCCGAAGCAGCAGTCCCCGGGCACCGAGCAGAAGGCCTACAGCTTGCCTGGCATCCTGAGACACCTTTGGAAATGCATGGGCATGGCCAGAAGAAAGATAATCTGGCTCCTCATACAGGCCTTGATAACCATCTGCATTTGCTGCCTCCTGAGGAATGCCCACGGCCTCTGGAGAAGATTAAGAAGACCTCGAGGACAGGTGAACGATCGAGATGAATAGAGCAGGGAGGGTGCGCTGGCTAGGGAGCAGGGAACTATCAAGGCCATAGACATGAGGACATGCAAGGAAAGCAGACCCCCAGAGGTCCGTTAGCTCTCACTAGGGACGTGCCAAGCTGTCAGAGTGTGACGGGGCTGTCACACACTGGGAGACCCCAGTCTCTGTGCCCATGCTCTCTCACTTCCAGGGAACGGGACAAACGGCCTCAGCTTCCTCGGAAACAGAGTTCTGGGGAAAGGACAACGTAAATGTTCAAAACCTGCTCTGTCAGATGGAGGCCAACATAGCCCTAATGGAGACATATATGACGATCCTCATGCAGTCCCACTCAGCCCTGGACATTTCACCTAACCTCCTGCCCTGTCAGGATTCAGGACGTAAAGTAGAACTAGGTTCTTCCCGAGGGGGAGCATCAGATGGAGAGGAAGAGCCAGAGCTCCATCCAGCCCTCCTGATTTGGCCTAACCTCCTGCACTGTCAGGACTGAGGATGGAAGGAGAACCTGGTCCTTCCTTAGGAGCAGCCTCCGATGGAGAGCAATAGCCAGAGCTCCATACAGCCCTGCTGGTTTGGCTGAACGGCATGCCCTATCAGGACTGACGATGGGAAGAATAACCTGGTCCTTACCAAAGAGCAGCATCTCATGAAGACCAAGATCCAGAGCTCCATGCAGCCCTGCTAGATTGGCCTAACCTCCTGCCCCATCAGGACTGCGGACGAGAAGAACTACCAGTTTCTTCCCGAGGAGCAGCATCCGATGGAGACCAAGAACCAGACCTTCACCCAGAACTGCTGGTTTTACTAACCACCTCCCTCGTCAGGACTGAGGACGGGAAGACCCACCTAGTCCTTCTCGAGGAGCGGCATCCTCTGGATACCAAGAGCCAGACCTGCACCCAGCCCTGCTGATTTGGCTTAACCTCCTGCCCCATCAGAACTGAGAACGGGAAGAACAACCAGGACCATCTAGAGGCGCAGCCTCCGATGCAGACCAAAAGCCAGAACTCCACCAAGCCCTGCTGGTGAGGCTTAACCTCCTGCCCCGTCAGGACTGAGGATAGGAGGTACAACCAGGTCCTTCCCGAGGAGCGGCATCAGATGGAGACCAGGAACCGGACCTCGACCCAGCCCTGCTTGTAGGTGTAACCTCCTGCCTAATCAGGACTGAGGACAGGATGATAAGCCGGGACCTTTGTGCAGTGCAGCATACAGAGGATACCAATAACGAGACCTTATACTTGTCCTGCTGGCTTGACTTTTCCCAATGCCCTGAATCATCCTGGGACTGGGGCAGCAAGGTTGCTGTTCCACAGGTCCAAAAGCAGCAGTCCTCTGGCATGATGCGGAAGATCTGCAGCTTGCCTGACATCCTCGGCCACCTCTGGGACTACTTTGTGCAAGGAAGGACAGCCTGGCTCCTTACAGATCCCTTGATAACCATCTGCATTTGCTGCCTGCTGGGAAATACCCACGGCCTCTGGAGAAGTTTAAGAAGACCTCGGGGACAAGTGGGCAATCGAGTTGCATTGCACAGGAATGGTACCATAGCTGCGGAGCAGGGAACCATAAAAGCCATGTTCTTGTGGACATCCATGGTAAGCAGACCTCCAGAGGTCCGTTAGCTCTCCCCAGGCACTTGCCCAGCCACAGGGCAGTCACACAGTGGGAGACGCTCGCACACACAGGGCTTGCTGGAGGTGGTGTGAGCCCCACGGGCTGCCCTGAGGAGTCCTGCGAGGCTGGAAATGCTCTGCGCCAACTGGAGCCCTGCAGGGTGATGCTCTACAGAATGAGCCTGCATCTCTTTCACTGTGCCCATGCTCTCTCTCTTCCAGGGAACGGGACGAATGGCCTCAGCTTCCACAGAAACTGAGTGCCAGGAAAAGGACAACGTAAATGTTGATAACCTGCTCTGTCAGATGGAGGCCAGTATAGCCTTAATGGAGAGATATATGACGATCCTCATGCAGTCCCACCTGAATAAGTGCAGGTGCCAGCAGTGCAGGAATATGGTGGATGGCACAGGGGAGAGCAAGCGACCCTCCTCATTCGCCTCATCCAGCTCCAGCCAGAGCGTGCACTCTGTGGATGGGCGGCAGGAAAGGCAGCAAAGCAAGTGAGTGCTGCAGTCTGTTGGTGTGGGGCGGCTACTGCTCAGGGCAGAAG
This sequence comes from Alectoris magna, assembly GCA_030625065.1. Taxonomy (NCBI): domain Eukaryota; kingdom Metazoa; phylum Chordata; class Aves; order Galliformes; family Phasianidae; genus Alectoris; species Alectoris magna. Next base: position 3,613,271 of record CM060560.1, read on the forward strand.
GCAGTACAGGATTCAGGAAAGGAAAGGCACCCACAGCTACAGAGCTCCCGATGGGGGACCCGTGAAGGAGGAGAAAGGGCCCACATCCCAGCAGCTGCCCAAGTCCCTGCAAGGGGGGTGCCCAGGGAAAGCTCATGCCCTGCCGTGTTCATCTTTGCCCTCGGGGGCTCCAGGGCCCGTGTGAGAGTAGGCCAGGCAGAAGAGAAAGGGGCGGGTGGAGCAGGGAACAGGGAGAGTGATTTCCATGAACTTCTGTCCATCAGACAGCCTGCTCTTTTCAGGGGAGCGGTCAGCCGGTGGGGAGGAGCACGCCTCAGCCCACCACAGAAAACTCCATGATGATGACAGTGTCTTCTACTGGGTGCATGCCAGCATCTCCTAGATAATTATCTCGATTTTCAAGCATGCATGAGAGGGCGGGGAGAGCAGCGGGGAGAGCAGCGGGGGGGGGGGGGGGGGGGGAGACGGGAGCGGAGCGGCATAAAAGACAGGACACGAGGAGAGGCGAGGCGCGGGGCCATGGAGCAGTACTTCTCGGCCACGCAGAAGATGGAGCAGGAGGTGATGTTCCCCAGCCTGCTGCGAGGGGTCTTCCCGCAGGACGGGGCCGACCCAGCCGCCGGCGGCCCCGCGGACCTCTACGAGCGCTACCAGCTCCTCAAGGCCATCAAGCCCGTGGTGGAGCTAGGCCTGGCCTTCGTCACCGACTGCGCGCCGCGGCCGCAGCCGACGAGGCGGACGGCAGCCTGGAGCAGCGGCTGTGCCACCACCTGGCCGGGCTGCAGCAGATCCTCAGCCACCTCAGCAGGGACACCGCCGCCCTCACCGCCGCTACAGCCAGATCCTGGAGCGGATCAGCCCCGGCGACGCGCGGCCCAGCTGGTGACCCCGCGCGGCTCCGCTCAGCGCCGCGGGACGGGGCGGCCTCCGAGCGGCGCCGGCACAGCCGCGGAGCCGTCTGCGGGGCCGCGTCCCCACGGCAAGAGCCGGCGGTGCCGTCCCGCGGTGCCCCGCGGCGCTGCCCGCCTCCGCCCTCCGCTCCGTTCTCGGACAGCGCCGCACTGCCGCGCTGGGCTCGGACGGAGCCGTGCAGCGCCGGCGCCTTCGGGCTGGATCCCGGAGCCGCGCAGCGCTCCCCGCTCTTTGCTAGTAAAAAGAACCAGGTCCATCCCGAGGAGCAGCATCCAATGGAGACCAAGAGCCAGACCTCCACCCAGCCCTGCTGCCTTGGCCTCCACCAGGAGGTTTCGCCTAACGTCCTTCCCCGTCAGGACTGAGAACGAGAAGAACAACCACGTCCTTCCTGAGGAGCAGCCTGTGATGGAGACAAAAAGCCGGACCTCCACTCAGCTTAACCTCTTGCCCCATCAGAACTGAGAACGGGAAGAACAACCAGGACATTCCCACGAAAAAGCCTCCGATGGAAAGCAAGAGCCAGAGCTCCATCCAGCCCTGCTGGATTGGCCTAACCTTCTGCCCCGTCAGGACTGAGGACAGGAAGGTCAATCAGGTCCATCTACAGGCGCAGCCTCCGATGCAGACCAAAAGCCAGAACTCCACCCACCCCTGCTGGTTTGGCCTTACCTCCTGCCCCATCAGGATCGAGGACAGGCAGAACAACCAGGTCCTTCTCAAGGAACAGCATCCAGTGGAGACCAAGATCCTGACCTCTGACTGGCTCTGCTGGCTTGGCCTATCCTCCTGCCCCGTATGGATAGAGTATGGGAAGAACAACCAGGTCCTTCCCAAGGAGCAGCATCCAGTGGAGACCAAGATCCTGACCTCCTACTGGCCCTGCTGGCTTGGCCATTACCGATGCCCTAAATGGGTCTGGTACAGAGGCAGCAAGGCTGTTGTTCCAGAGGGCCCAAAGCAGCATGCTCTGGTCACCAAGCAGAAGGCCTACAGCTTGCCTGGCATTGCGGGACACCTTTGGGACTACCTTGTGCAAGGAGGGAGAACCTGGCTTGTTACAGATACCTTGATAACCATCTGCATTCTCTGGCTGCTGACGACTGCCTGTGGCCTCTGGAGAAGATTAAGAAGACCTCGGGGACAGGTGAGCGATTGAATTGTACAGGGAGAGCACCCTGCTTGCGTAGCAGGGAACCATCAAGGCCATAGACGTGAGGACGTCCAAGGAAAGCAGATCCCCAAAGGTCCGTTAGCTCTCCCCAGAGAGTTGCCGAGCCACAGGGCAAGTGACAGGGCTGTCACACAGTGGGAGACCCCAGTGCAACACAGGACCTGCCAGAGGTGGCGTGAGCCCCACGGGCTGCCCTGAGGAGTTCTGCAAGGCTGGAAATGCTCCGCGCCAATCAGAGCCCTGCAAAGTGATGCTCTGCAAAATGATCCTGCATCCCTTTCACTGTGCCCATGCTCTCTCACTTCCAGGGAACGGGACAAACGGCCTCAGCTTCCTCGGAAACTGAGTTCTGGGGAAAGGACAACAAAATTGCTTCCAACCTACTTTGCCTGACTGAGGATGAAATAAGGTTCAAGGAGAGTGAGCTGATGACCCCCTGCCTGCTGCAGCAGCAAGCGCACAGCATCCAGCAGTACAGGAATACAGCGGGTGTTACAGGGGAGAGCAAGAGACCCTCCGCAGACTCCTCACCCAGCTCCAGCCAGAGGGTGCACTCTGTGGATGGACGGCAGAAAAGGCAGCAAAGCAAGTGAGTGCTGCAGTCTGTTGATGAGGGGAGGCCGCTGCTCAGGGCAGAAGGCAGTACAGGAGTCAGGATAGGAAAGGCACCCATGGCAGCAGTGTTCCCAATGGGGACCCGTGAAGAAGGAGAAGGGGCCCACATCCCAGCAGCTGCCCATGGCGCTGCGAGGGTGGTGCCCAGGGAAAGCTCATGCCCTGCTGCTTTCATCTATGGCCTCAGGAGCTCCAGGGCCGGTGTGAGCATAGGCCAGGCAAAAGGGAAAGGGGTGGGTGGAGCAGGGAACAGGGAGAGTGATTTCCATGAACCACTTCAGTCCATCTGACAGCCTGCTCTTTTCAGGGGGACGGTCAGCTGGCGGCGAGGAGCACGCCTCAGCCCACCAAAGGTTCGTGCACAGAAAACTCCTTGATGCCTACAGTGTCTTCTTCTGGGTGCATGCTAAGATGAGGATGAGCTGCACCACGAACACCTCCTGCAGAGGAGTTCTGCATTTGCCCATCAGAAAGATAACGATTGGTGTCACTGCTCTCTTTCCAAGGCTCTTCCAGTTCCCAACAGAGACCGGACTAAACATCTGTTGAGACAAAATGCTGGGACCTCCCAGAAGAACGAGCTGGACTGCTGCCCACTCGTGGTCTCCGAATTAAAGGCACGGAAGATCGGCTTATTTAACGTTGGAAACACTTGTTACGCAAACAGCGTCATACAGTCTCTCTTCATGGCTTTGGAGTGAGTCATTGCTCCCTTGTTCCCACTGATGACTGCTCCAGGGATGCTCTTTGCACTGGTGTGGTGCTTCCCACGCTAATTGTCCATCTTGTTTTGCATCTCCGGTTGTCTTCTGCAGCTTTCGGCATGCGGTGTTGAATTTAACCGAGGGCAACTCCCAGCCCCTGATGACAAAACTGCAGTGGCTCTTTGCACTTTTGGAGCACAGTCAGGTAATTATTTCATGTTCTCGTTATTGCTTTGGACTCTCAGCTGTGGAAAGGCTCATCTCCAAGTTGCTTCCAGCCAACTCCAATGTGCTGACAAGGAGTTGTGGATCTGGGTGCATTTTTGTAACGGGACAAATTTTGTTGTCAGGAAAGAGGCTAATTTTGGGGGCGGAGGAGGCAAAGTGAGTGTTGAGCTCCCGTCATCTGTGATAGTGAGCTGTGTTCACACCAGGCCGCCTCTCTTTGGCCTCTGGCTATCCTGGCTTTGACTGATGCAATAACTACTAGTTTTGACACTGAAATCCGTTTGGTAATAGCTTATATGTGTGGCCAGCTGAAAAGCCTGTTGGTGTACAACAGCAGTTTCTGTTTGTTGCTGTGCAGCAGGGAAGAAGACTGGAACAAGCTGTTTGTCCCCTCGCCTCACTGCAAACTGCAGCCAATCAGTAGAAAATGCCTTAAAAATGGCTTTGGCAGGCCAAAATCCAAAGACCAAAAACCAATACAGCAACAAACGTTTGGATTCCAGATGCTGTGAATCTTTCGTATCTGAGGGAAAGTAAAAAAAATCACCCATAAACAAATTAAATTTGCGTGCTTTCTTCACCAACCTGAAATTTAACAGGAGTGACTCCAGGTGGGTCACATCCCGGTCCGTTGGTGAAAACACCCGTCTGTCCCCCAGAGACACCGCTTTGACTTTTCACTGGCTGTGAGCCCACTGACCCGTACCTCTCCGTTTTCCTTGACGTGACTGGCAGTTTTGGCTTGTTCCATTGTGGTGCTACACCATTACAGATCCATTACAGATCACTTTCAGGGGGTAATGTAGAGAACATCTGAGCTTGCACATTTGGTCCTAAAAGAGCCTGTTTTTTCAAAGCAGGTTATGGTGTGTTTGATGTGCATTAGCGTACTTGCTTGTTGTGCAGCTCATAGTTAACGATTCCCCAGTAATTTCCTATAATCCTTCTAGTTCTTTTTCTTTTGGGCCAGTACTTAAAGCCACTTCTCCAGCCAACGATGGGTCTCCCACCGTATTAATTAGACAACAATTGCCTAATGGCACCGATTACATTGCCCAGTAATGCAGTTTACCTGCCTGCAGTGATCAGAGGATGGGAGGAAGTTTGGTGGATTTTTTTAAATTTCTTTTTTTTAATAAATGGACTTGGTATCAAATTAAGGATCAAATTAAGTTCAGGCTGAATTGAGTAGAAGTCTCAGGATCAGGAACACAAACCATTTTGAAACTGAATGAAGAAAGGAATGCGTGGATAGTTCGTATGAGTACCTAAGTGATACGTACTGGTTAATGTGAGCACATAGTATCGGCCCACAGTTTATTGAGCCCCCCAAAAACCAGCCAACAGGCTCTCCCTGGGTCCAAAGGAAGCCCGCTGTGTCTGGAGATCCCGCAGCTCAGCCGGTGGCAGTGGAAACACTGGGTTTTCGGGAGCCTAGAGAATCAGTACATCCCTTAAGCAACAATGCTCTTGGTGTGGATACAACCAGAGATCCTCACTTGTCTTCTGGGGAGCAGACACGCGCTCCTAAGGACTCCCGATCTGCTGGGGAATAATCAACTATTTTCTGTCCCCAGAGAGACTGACCGCAAAGAATCAATACCACTGCGAGAAATGTGCTTCCTTGCAGGATGCTGAGAAGGTGACAGAGCTGACAGAGGGCCCGCACTACCTCATCCTCACACTGCAGCGGATCTCCTTCGACCCGCAGATCATGAAGAGGAGGAAGATCCTGGACAATGTCTCCATTCCTGAGGTGCTCAAACTGCCCATCCTCGTCCGCTCAGAGGAAACCGAGGACATTTGTCAGCATGGGAAAGACAGGTCTGACCTGGGCAGCACCTTTGAGTCTGCTGTGTACGACCTCTGCAGCGTGGTGGTGCATTCGGACATCTCCTCTGAGAGCGGGCACTACTACTGCTACTGCAGAGAGTGCACTGATACCGTGCCCCACACACAGCCCCGGGATGGGACACCAGAACTGGCTTCCAACAAGCAGCTGGACTTTGACATCCCGTGGTACCTCTCCAATGACCACAGGGTTTCCTTCTCCTCCTTTGAATCCGTCAGCAGTGTGACTTCTTTCTTCCCCAAGGCCACTGCCTACGTGCTCTTCTACAGGCAGCGGGCGGACAGGCCAAGCTCCCCAGTGCACGAGGCTGTGGCAGAAGCCAGCCGGCTGCACAGCCAATCCTTCCCTCAGTAAAGACGTGATGGAAGCCATCTCCAAGGACAACATCCTCCACTTGCAGGTAGATCCCAGGTGTATACAGATTGCATTTTCCCATTGAGATTGGGTGTTGAGCTTGATGTATGGGATCAGTGAGACAGCCAACACAAGGCACAAGAGAATGAATCGGTGACGTCTGTCCTGGGCAGCTCTGCGTCACGATTTCTCCAGGCATCCAGGTGTGGTGAGTAGACCATGGCTGCCCACCCACCTGCTCTCTCACTCCTCCTCCTTAGCAGGAGAAGGAAAATAAGATGACAGAGCTCAAGTGGGTCAAGTTAAGTATAGAGCGATGGCTCACTTTTGACCATCGTGGGCAACACAAGCTCAGCTCGGGGAAGACAAATTTAATTTGTTGCCTGTTAGTAAGAGTAGAATAATGAGGAGTAAAAGCCAACTAAACACGCTTCTTCCCCATCCACCCTCTTCTGCCTTCTCCCCTGCAAGCAGAGCAGAGGAGCGTGGGGTGGGGGCTGTGGTCAGTCGATAACGCTTTGTCTCTGATGCTCCTCCATGGTCATTCTGTGCCCTGCTGCACCATGGGAATTTCTGCTCTGTGCCTCGAACACCTCCTGCCCTCCTTCTGCTCTGACCTGGGTGGCTGCAGGGCAGCTTCTCTCTCACTTCTCCTTCCCAGAAGTTTCACAGCATTTTTTACCTGGCTCCCTTCTTTCCCAGGGTGGCTGTCAAGAGGCTGGTTTTGGATGACCCACGTGGCTGGAGAGATACGACACTTTGATGTATCTCTCCAACCAAGTTCTAGAGATGAGTACATGCCTTAGCAACCCCAGATTAATTTGGGGAAAATTCCCTGGAGCAAATGGGACAGCACAAGGAAGTTGGGGGCAATTCCCAAGGATCGTTTCCGTGCGAATAACAGCAATGTACTTCTGTCATTTCTCCTACAGGAGCAGGAAAAGGAGGCGAGGAGCAGAGCTGCCTACTTTCCACCTTGCCAAAATCCCCGCTGTGGTGGAGAGACTTTGAGAGGGACAAGGACGATGACAGCTCATCAGGAGGATGCAGTCCCTATTGTAGCGTTCAGTCTTACCAGAGGCTGGGGCATGATAGGGGGTATGATAAACCCTCTTGATGCCATGTTCTCCGGCCCAGGTACCCACAAGTGAATTTTTGAAATGAGTCCCATTCTCTGACTTAATTCTTTCTGGGGTGCCACGTCGCCACAGGATTTGCCTCTCCAGACCTAATGTGGTGTTTCGGGCGGTAGCATGGGGTACTGCAAATGTTTCAAGCCACCCAGTGGTTGCCTCCACCATAGTAAGCACGTAACGCTTACCATTGCCAGATCGTGGCAAGGTGATATAAGCATCCTACGATGCCTCCCCATACTTTTGCCATCGCCCTTCCCCCCAAAGAGGCTTCATCCTCTTGGCTTGGTTAATTATGGCACATGTTTCACAGTCATGAATAACCTGAGCAATAGCATCCACAGTTAAGTCCACCCCTCGGTCTCTAGCCCACTTATATGTTGCGTCCCTTCCCTGATGGCCCGAGGTCTCATGGGCCCATCGAGCTAGAAATAATTCACCCTTGTTCTGCCAGTCCAAGTCATAGAATCATAGAATCACAAGGTTGGAAAGGACCTACAAGATCATCTAGTCCAACCGTCCTCCCAGTACCATAGCTACTGAAAAACCACTAAACCATATCTCTTAGCTCCTTATCCAGACGCCTCTTGAACACTGCCAGGGATGGCAACTCCACCACCTCCCTGGGCAGGCCATTCCAGTGCCTGACCACTCTCTGAGAGAAAAAGTTTTTCCTTATGTCTAATCTAAACCTCCTCTGGTACAACTTGAGACCATTTCCTCGGGTCCTGTCTGTTGCCTGGGAGAAGAGGCCAAGCCCCTCCTCATCACATCCTCCCTTCAGGAAGTTGTAGATTGCTATGACGTCTCCCCTGAGCCTCCTCTTCTCCAGGCTAAACAATCCCAGTTCCCTGAGCCGTTCCTCATAAGACTTGTGCTCCAGACCCCTCACCAGTTTCGTTGCCCTTCTCTGGATACGGTCCAGGGCTTTGATGTCTTTCTTGTAGTGAGGAGCCCCAAACTGAACACAATACTCGAGATGCGGCCTCACCAGAGCTGAGTACAGAGGGATGATCACCTCTCTCAGTGTGGCTCCTACTGGCCACACTGTTTCTAATACAGGCCAGGATGCCGTTGGCCTTCTTGGCCACCTGGGCACACTGTCGGCTCATGTTCAGCCGAGCATCAACCAACACCCCCAGGTCCCTTTCCTCCTCACAGTCATCCAGACACTCATCCCCAAGCCTATAGCGCTGCATGGGGTTATTGCAGCCGAAGTGCAGGACCCGGCACTTGGCCTTGTTGAACCTCATCCCATTCACCTCAGCCCAGTAATTCAGCCTATCTAGATCCCTCTGAAGGGCCTCCCTACCCTCAGGCAGATCAACACCACCTCCCAACTTGGTGTCATCTGCAAACTTACTGAGGGTACACTCAGTCCCCTCATCCAGGCCATCAATGAAGATGTTAAACAAGATGGGCCCTAGAACCGACCCCTGGGGGACACCACTTGTAACAGGTAGCCAGCCGGACTTAACTCCATTAACCACTACCCGCTGGGCACGGCCCTCTAGCCAGTTCTTTACCCAAAGAAGGGTATACCCGTCAAGGCCACGAGCGGCTAGTTTCCTCAGGAGAATACTGTGAGAGACCGTGTCAAAGGCTTTGCTGAAGTCAAGGTAGACTACATCAACCGCCTTTCCCTCATCTACCAGTCTGGTCACCCAATCATAGAAGGAGATGAGGTTGGTCAAGCATGACCTGCCTTTTGTGAATCCATGCTGGCTAGGCCTGATCCCCTGGACACCACGCACATGCCGTGTGATCTCACCCAAGATGATTTGCTCCATAACTCACTCCAGTACCGAGGTCAGGCTAACAGGCCTGTAGTTCCCCGGATCCTCTTTACGACCCTTCTTGTAGATGGGAATCACATCGGCAAGCCTCCAATCCTCCGGCACCTCTCCGGTTAACCAGGAGCGCTGGTAGATGGCTGAGAGAGGCTCAGCAATTACCTCTGCCAGCTCCCTCAGCACCCGAGGGTGAAGCCCGTCCGGTCCCATGGACTTGTGGCAGTCCAGGCGGAGGAGCAGCTCTTTAACTGTCTCCACCTGAATCACTGGGGGTGTATTCTGCACTCTATCCCAGATATTCAGGTCAGGGCATACGGTGCCCTGAGGATAATTGTTCTGCCCATTAAAGGCAGATGTAAAGAAGGCATTGAGGACCTCAGCCTTCGCCTTATCCTCAGTGGTCACATTCCCCGCTGCCTCAAGTAAGGCGTGGACGTTTTCCTTGGTTCTCCTCTTACCATTGATACATTTGTAAAAAGATTTTTTATTCTCTTTTACTGTCGTGGCCAACCTAAATTCGAGTTGGGCCTTTGCCTTCCTAACTTCCTCCCTGCATACCTTTGCAACTTCCTTATAATCTCCCCAAGTAGCCTGTCCCTGCTTCCAGAGGACATAAACTCTCTTTTTCTTCTGGAGTCTCAACAATAGATTCCGATTCATCCACATTGGTCTTCTTCCCCTACGGCTTGCCTTGCGGCATTCAGGGACAGCCTGTTCTTGTGCCTTTAAGATTTCCATCTTGAGGAGCATCCAGGCTTCCTGAACGCCTTTACCCTTTAGGAGTGACTCCCAAGAGACCCCTGCAACAAGCGTTCTGAACAGGTCAAAGTCCGCCCTCCGGAAGTTCAAGAGAGCAGTTTTACTAGTCACCCTTCTGACATCTCCAAGAACAGAGAATTCTAGAATTTTGTGGTCGCTCTGCCCAAGACAGTCCCCAACCTTCACATCACTCACCAGTCCTTCACTGTCAGTGAAGAGCAGGTCTAGCAGGGCACCACTCCTGGTAGGCTCCCGTACCAGCTGCATAAGGAAGCTATCTTCTACACACTCCAGAAACCTCTTGGACTGCTTCCTCTGCATCATATTATATTTCCAACATATATCAGGGAAGTTGAAGTCTCCCAAAAGAACGAGTGCTGGCGAACGTGCAACTTCCGTAAGCTGCTCATAGAATGCCTCATCCATCTCTTCATCCTGATTTGGCGGTCTATAGCAGGCCCCCACCAAGATGTCACCCCTACAGGTCTTTCCCCTGATCCTTACCCACAGACACTCAACTTCATCATACCCAACCCCAAGCTCTTCAGCTTCAAAACAGTCTTTAATATAAAGGGCTACACCACCACCCTTCCTTCCTTGTCTATCCTTTCTGAAGAGCTTGTAGCCATCTATCGCAGCACTCCAGTCATGGGAGCTGTTCCACCAAGTTTCAGTAATAGCAACCAGGTCATAGTTTGCATGACACACAGTCGCTCCCAGCTCCTCCTGCTTGTTGCCCATGCTGCGTGCATTTGTGTACATGCACTTCAGCCGAGTCGCCTGCCTCTCCCCCAGCTCCAGCACTGTTCCTCTAGGCTCAACTCTTGTAAGCCCCGTTTCATCCCCCCACCCCCCCCCTCATAGCTAGTTTAAAGCTCTTTCAATAAGCCCTGCTAGCTCCTGAGCTAGGATTCTTTTCCCCCTTTGAGATAGGCAGGTTCCATGGACAGACAACAGGCTGGGGGCTGAGTAAAACGCCCCGTGGTCAAATTACCCAAAGTTTCTGGTGTGACACCAGCCTCTGAGCCATTTATTCATAGCTTGTACTTTCCAGGCCTGATCCATGTCCCCCACTTTCCCTAAAGGGTCTATTTGAGCCACCTCAATTCTGGCAGCTCGATCTACCTGATGGTTGTTTCGTTGTTCTTCAGTAGCCCGACTCTTGGGCACGTGAGCATCCACACGACACACCTTTACAACCATATTCTTTATTCGGCCAGCAATGTCTTTCCACAGTTCAGGAGCCCAAACAGGTTTATCCCTCCACTGCCAGTTTTGTTCCCACTGCCGTAACCACCCCCATAAGGCATTTGCCACCATCCATGAGTCGGTATAAAGCATCGGCCACCTCTCCCGTTCAGCAACAGCCAAGGCCAGCTGGACAGCCTCTGCAAATTGGCTTGATTCTCCTTTTCCTTCAGTGGCCTCTGCAACCTGTCGTGTGGGGCTTCACACAGCAGCTTTCCATCTGCGATGCTTCCCCACAATACGACACGATCCATCTGTGAAGGACAAAACTCTTTTCATTCTTTGCCTCAAAGCTTGCTTTGTGAGGCCTTTCTGGTGATAGGACTCTATCTGACAACTGCTAGGGGGGTGAATGGTGGATGTCACCATGCCACTGTACCCCTGCTTATGGTTGCAAAGATAAGCAGAAGCAGGACAAGCCGTCTTTTTCAGGGGTAGGGCTTGAAGGAGCTGACCACTGCAAAAGGCGATAATGCTTGTGCATGGCAACGAAGGCACCACCCCCAGCTGGCTTATCTGTTGGTCCAGGAATGTCACACAAAACTGAGACAAAAGAAGAGAAAAAAACCCCACAGAAATTGGGGATAAAAGGCCCCCACTAAAGTAGGGACATTGGAGACAAACTCCCAAAGGCACCTCTGACAGAGAATTCCCTGAGGGGAAAACCTCTTCGGAAGAACCCCGGAGGCCTGCTTGCTGCGGAGCTGCCTGGCTTTCCTGAGATCAACAGACCTACAACGTACCTCGCTGGACCCACGATGGTGACTATCTCTTTTGCACTCTACAGAGATTCCTTGCTTATATTTCCTATCTTTTCTATCGCCCGTCTTCCCTTCCCCATCTCCCTAAACAGCTAGGAATTGTAATAAACTGGATGGACCAACATTTGAACCGTTGTTTCTTAATCTCATGCCGGATATACATACATCAAAGAACCTCCTCTCCCTCCTATAAATTGGAGCGAGACACCATCCGTGAACAGGGCATATATCTTTTCATTTTCTGGTAGTTCATTGTGTGGTGGGGCCTCTTTAGCACGTGACACCTCTTCTCCCGCTGATGTGCTGAACTTTTTTCCTTCAGGCCAGTCCATGATCATCTCTAAGATCCCTGGACGGCTGAGGTTCCCCATTTGCGCTCGTTGTGTAATCAGCGCAATCCACTTGCTCCAGGTGGCATCAGTAGCATGATGGGTGGAGGGAACCTTTTCTTTAAACATCCGGTGCAGCACTGGCACTTGAGGTGCCAGAAGGAGCTGCTTTTCAGTGCCAATTACTTCAGAAGCAGCCCGGACCCCTCATATGCTGCTAAGATCTCCTTTTCAGTTGGAGTGCAGCACTCTTCCAACCCCCTGTATGCTCTACTCCAAAATCCCAGGGGTTTGCCTCAAACTCCACATGGGGCCTTTCTCTCCAGCAGCAGTGTAGACGATGTTCTTTATGCCCTGTCTTGTCTGTACTGGCCCCAGGGCCATGGCATTGGTATCCCTTCTGAGATAATTTACACCGAGTATGCATGGAGCCCCCTGTCCAGTCACTATAGCATGCTTCTGGCAGTCTCTACCGGTGAGGCTTATTTCTGCCTCCAACACAGACAGTTCCTGAGAGCTACGGCTCTGACCATGCCTCCATTTCCTGGATATGGCCCTGTCTGTGCCAGCTGTCTCAGTTGGGTCTGGAATTGGGAGCTTCCTGAGGAGCAGCATTCAGTGGAGACCAAGATGCTGACCTCCTACTGGCCCTGCTGGTTTGGCCTGACCTTCTGCCCCATCAGGATCGAGGACGGGAAGAACAAGCAAGTCCTTCCCAAGGAGCAAGATCCCATGGAGACCAAGATCCTGACCGCATACCAGCCCTGATGCCTTGGCCCTTCCCAATGCCCCACATGGGTCCGGTACATGGGGAAGCAAGGCTGTCATTCTGGAAGGCCCGAAGCAGCAGTCCCCGGGCACCGAGCAGAAGGCCTACAGCTTGCCTGGCATCCTGAGACACCTTTGGAAATGCATGGGCATGGCCAGAAGAAAGATAATCTGGCTCCTCATACAGGCCTTGATAACCATCTGCATTTGCTGCCTCCTGAGGAATGCCCACGGCCTCTGGAGAAGATTAAGAAGACCTCGAGGACAGGTGAACGATCGAGATGAATAGAGCAGGGAGGGTGCGCTGGCTAGGGAGCAGGGAACTATCAAGGCCATAGACATGAGGACATGCAAGGAAAGCAGACCCCCAGAGGTCCGTTAGCTCTCACTAGGGACGTGCCAAGCTGTCAGAGTGTGACGGGGCTGTCACACACTGGGAGACCCCAGTCTCTGTGCCCATGCTCTCTCACTTCCAGGGAACGGGACAAACGGCCTCAGCTTCCTCGGAAACAGAGTTCTGGGGAAAGGACAACGTAAATGTTCAAAACCTGCTCTGTCAGATGGAGGCCAACATAGCCCTAATGGAGACATATATGACGATCCTCATGCAGTCCCACTCAGCCCTGGACATTTCACCTAACCTCCTGCCCTGTCAGGATTCAGGACGTAAAGTAGAACTAGGTTCTTCCCGAGGGGGAGCATCAGATGGAGAGGAAGAGCCAGAGCTCCATCCAGCCCTCCTGGTTTGGCCTAACCTCCTGCACTGTCAGGACTGAGGATGGAAGGAGAACCTGGTCCTTCCTTAGGAGCAGCCTCCGATGGAGAGCAATAGCCAGAGCTCCATACAGCCCTGCTGGTTTGGCCGAACGGCATGCCCTATCAGGACTGACGATGGGAAGAATAACCTGGTCCTTACCAAAGAGCAGCATCTCATGAAGACCAAGATCCAGAGCTCCATGCAGCCCTGCTAGATTGGCCTAACCTCCTGCCCCATCAGGACTGCGGACGAGAAGAACTACCAGTTTCTTCCCGAGGAGCAGCATCCGATGGAGACCAAGAACCAGACCTTCACCCAGAACTGCTGGTTTTACTAACCACCTCCCTCGTCAGGACTGAGGACGGGAAGACCCACCTAGTCCTTCTCGAGGAGCGGCATCCTCTGGATACCAAGAGCCAGACCTGCACCCAGCCCTGCTGATTTGGCTTAACCTCCTGCCCCATCAGAACTGAGAACGGGAAGAACAACCAGGACCATCTAGAGGCGCAGCCTCCGATGCAGACCAAAAGCCAGAACTCCACCAAGCCCTGCTGGTGAGGCTTAACCTCCTGCCCCGTCAGGACTGAGGATAGGAGGTACAACCAGGTCCTTCCCGAGGAGCGGCATCAGATGGAGACCAGGAACCGGACCTCGACCCAGCCCTGCTTGTAGGTGTAACCTCCTGCCTAATCAGGACTGAGGACAGGATGATAAGCCGGGACCTTTGTGCAGTGCAGCATACAGAGGATACCAATAACGAGACCTTATACTTGTCCTGCTGGCTTGACTTTTCCCAATGCCCTGAATCATCCTGGGACTGGGGCAGCAAGGTTGCTGTTCCACAGGTCCAAAAGCAGCAGTCCTCTGGCATGATGCGGAAGATCTGCAGCTTGCCTGACATCCTCGGCCACCTCTGGGACTACTTTGTGCAAGGAAGGACAGCCTGGCTCCTTACAGATCCCTTGATAACCATCTGCATTTGCTGCCTGCTGGGAAATACCCACGGCCTCTGGAGAAGTTTAAGAAGACCTCGGGGACAAGTGGGCAATCGAGTTGCATTGCACAGGAATGGTACCATAGCTGCGGAGCAGGGAACCATAAAAGCCATGTTCTTGTGGACATCCATGGTAAGCAGACCTCCAGAGGTCCGTTAGCTCTCCCCAGGCACTTGCCCAGCCACAGGGCAGTCACACAGTGGGAGACGCTCGCACACACAGGGCTTGCTGGAGGTGGTGTGAGCCCCACGGGCTGCCCTGAGGAGTCCTGCGAGGCTGGAAATGCTCTGCGCCAACTGGAGCCCTGCAGGGTGATGCTCTACAGAATGAGCCTGCATCTCTTTCACTGTGCCCATGCTCTCTCTCTTCCAGGGAACGGGACGAATGGCCTCAGCTTCCACAGAAACTGAGTGCCAGGAAAAGGACAACGTAAATGTTCATAACCTGCTCTGTCAGATGGAGGCCAGTATAGCCTTAATGGAGAGATATATGACGATCCTCATGCAGTCCCACCTGAATAAGTGCAGGTGCCAGCAGTGCAGGAATATGGTGGATGGCACAGGGGAGAGCAAGCGACCCTCCTCATTCGCCTCATCCAGCTCCAGCCAGAGCGTGCACTCTGTGGATGGACGGCAGGAAAGGCAGCAAAGCAAGTGAGTGCTGCAGTCTGTTGGTGTGGGGCGGCTACTGCTCAGGGCAGAAGGCAGTACAGGATTCAGGAAAGGAAAGGCACCCACAGCTACAGAGCTCCCGATGGGGACCCGTGAAGGAGGAGAAAGGGCCCACATCCCAGCAGCTGCCCAAGTCCCTGCAAGGGGGGTGCCCAGGGAAAGCTCATGCCCTGCCGTGTTCATCTTTGCCCTCGGGGGCTCCAGGGCCCGTGTGAGAGTAGGCCAGGCAGAAGAGAAAGGGGCGGGTGGAGCAGGGAACAGGGAGAGTGATTTCCATGAACTTCTGTCCATCAGACAGCCTGCTCTTTTCAGGGGAGCGGTCAGCCGGTGGGGAGGAGCACGCCTCAGCCCACCACAGAAAACTCCATGATGATGACAGTGTCTTCTACTGGGTGCATGCCAGCATCTCCTAGATAATTATCTCGATTTTCAAGCATGCATGAGAGGGCGGGGAGAGCAGCGGGGAGAGCAGCGGGGGGGGGGGGGGGGGGGAGACGGGAGCGGAGCGGCATAAAAGACATGACACGAGGAGAGGCGAGGCGCGGGGCCATGGAGCAGTACTTCTCGGCCACGCAGAAGATGGAGCAGGAGGTGATGTTCCCCAGCCTGCTGCGAGGGGTCTTCCCGCAGGACGGGGCCGACCCAGCCGCCGGCGGCCCCGCGGACCTCTACGAGCGCTACCAGCTCCTCAAGGCCATCAAGCCCGTGGTGGAGCTAGGCCTGGCCTTCGTCACCGACTGCGCGCCGCGGCCGCAGCCGACGAGGCGGACGGCAGCCTGGAGCAGCGGCTGTGCCACCACCTGGCCGGGCTGCAGCAGATCCTCAGCCACCTCAGCAGGGACACCGCCGCCCTCACCGCCGCTACAGCCAGATCCTGGAGCGGATCAGCCCCGGCGACGCGCGGCCCAGCTGGTGACCCCGCGCGGCTCCGCTCAGCGCCGCGGGACGGGGCGGCCTCCGAGCGGCGCCGGCACAGCCGCGGAGCCGTCTGCGGGGCCGCGTCCCCACGGCAAGAGCCGGCGGTGCCGTCCCGCGGTGCCCCGCGGCGCTGCCCGCCTCCGCCCTCCGCTCCGTTCTCGGACAGCGCCGCACTGCCGCGCTGGGCTCGGACGGAGCCGTGCAGCGCCGGCGCCTTCGGGCTGGATCCCGGAGCCGCGCAGCGCTCCCCGCTCTTTGCTAGTAAAAAGAACCAGGTCCATCCCGAGGAGCAGCATCCAATGGAGACCAAGAGCCAGACCTCCACCCAGCCCTGCTGCCTTGGCCTCCACCAGGAGGTTTCGCCTAACGTCCTTCCCCGTCAGGACTGAGAACGAGAAGAACAACCACGTCCTTCCTGAGGAGCAGCCTGTGATGGAGACAAAAAGCCGGACCTCCACTCAGCTTAACCTCTTGCCCCATCAGAACTGAGAACGGGAAGAACAACCAGGACATTCCCACGAAAAAGCCTCCGATGGAAAGCAAGAGCCAGAGCTCCATCCAGCCCTGCTGGATTGGCCTAACCTTCTGCCCCGTCAGGACTGAGGACAGGAAGGTCAATCAGGTCCATCTACAGGCGCAGCCTCCGATGCAGACCAAAAGCCAGAACTCCACCCACCCCTGCTGGTTTGGCCTTACCTCCTGCCCCATCAGGATCGAGGACAGGCAGAACAACCAGGTCCTTCTCAAGGAACAGCATCCAGTGGAGACCAAGATCCTGACCTCTGACTGGCTCTGCTGGCTTGGCCTATCCTCCTGCCCCGTATGGATAGAGTATGGGAAGAACAACCAGGTCCTTCCCAAGGAGCAGCATCCAGTGGAGACCAAGATCCTGACCTCCTACTGGCCCTGCTGGCTTGGCCATTACCGATGCCCTAAATGGGTCTGGTACAGAGGCAGCAAGGCTGTTGTTCCAGAGGGCCCAAAGCAGCATGCTCTGGTCACCAAGCAGAAGGCCTACAGCTTGCCTGGCATTGCGGGACACCTTTGGGACTACCTTGTGCAAGGAGGGAGAACCTGGCTTGTTACAGATACCTTGATAACCATCTGCATTCTCTGGCTGCTGACGACTGCCTGTGGCCTCTGGAGAAGATTAAGAAGACCTCGGGGACAGGTGAGCGATTGAATTGTACAGGGAGAGCACCCTGCTTGCGTAGCAGGGAACCATCAAGGCCATAGACGTGAGGACGTCCAAGGAAAGCAGATCCCCAAAGGTCCGTTAGCTCTCCCCAGAGAGTTGCCGAGCCACAGGGCAAGTGACAGGGCTGTCACACAGTGGGAGACCCCAGTGCAACACAGGACCTGCCAGAGGTGGCGTGAGCCCCACGGGCTGCCCTGAGGAGTTCTGCAAGGCTGGAAATGCTCCGCGCCAATCAGAGCCCTGCAAAGTGATGCTCTGCAAAATGATCCTGCATCCCTTTCACTGTGCCCATGCTCTCTCACTTCCAGGGAACGGGACAAACGGCCTCAGCTTCCTCGGAAACTGAGTTCTGGGGAAAGGACAACAAAATTGCTTCCAACCTACTTTGCCTGACTGAGGATGAAATAAGGTTCAAGGAGAGTGAGCTGATGACCCCCTGCCTGCTGCAGCAGCAAGCGCACAGCATCCAGCAGTACAGGAATACAGCGGGTGTTACAGGGGAGAGCAAGAGACCCTCCGCAGACTCCTCACCCAGCTCCAGCCAGAGGGTGCACTCTGTGGATGGACGGCAGAAAAGGCAGCAAAGCAAGTGAGTGCTGCAGTCTGTTGATGAGGGGAGGCCGCTGCTCAGGGCAGAAGGCAGTACAGGAGTCAGGATAGGAAAGGCACCCATGGCAGCAGTGTTCCCAATGGGGACCCGTGAAGAAGGAGAAGGGGCCCACATCCCAGCAGCTGCCCATGGCGCTGCGAGGGTGGTGCCCAGGGAAAGCTCATGCCCTGCTGCTTTCATCTATGGCCTCAGGAGCTCCAGGGCCGGTGTGAGCATAGGCCAGGCAAAAGGGAAAGGGGTGGGTGGAGCAGGGAACAGGGAGAGTGATTTCCATGAACCACTTCAGTCCATCTGACAGCCTGCTCTTTTCAGGGGGACGGTCAGCTGGCGGCGAGGAGCACGCCTCAGCCCACCAAAGGTTCGTGCACAGAAAACTCCTTGATGCCTACAGTGTCTTCTTCTGGGTGCATGCTAAGATGAGGATGAGCTGCACCACGAACACCTCCTGCAGAGGAGTTCTGCATTTGCCCATCAGAAAGATAACGATTGGTGTCACTGCTCTCTTTCCAAGGCTCTTCCAGTTCCCAACAGAGACCGGACTAAACATCTGTTGAGACAAAATGCTGGGACCTCCCAGAAGAACGAGCTGGACTGCTGCCCACTCGTGGTCTCCGAATTAAAGGCACGGAAGATCGGCTTATTTAACGTTGGAAACACTTGTTACGCAAACAGCGTCATACAGTCTCTCTTCATGGCTTTGGAGTGAGTCATTGCTCCCTTGTTCCCACTGATGACTGCTCCAGGGATGCTCTTTGCACTGGTGTGGTGCTTCCCACGCTAATTGTCCATCTTGTTTTGCATCTCCGGTTGTCTTCTGCAGCTTTCGGCATGCGGTGTTGAATTTAACCGAGGGCAACTCCCAGCCCCTGATGACAAAACTGCAGTGGCTCTTTGCACTTTTGGAGCACAGTCAGGTAATTATTTCATGTTCTCGTTATTGCTTTGGACTCTCAGCTGTGGAAAGGCTCATCTCCAAGTTGCTTCCAGCCAACTCCAATGTGCTGACAAGGAGTTGTGGATCTGGGTGCATTTTTGTAACGGGACAAATTTTGTTGTCAGGAAAGAGGCTAATTTTGGGGGCGGAGGAGGCAAAGTGAGTGTTGAGCTCCCGTCATCTGTGATAGTGAGCTGTGTTCACACCAGGCCGCCTCTCTTTGGCCTCTGGCTATCCTGGCTTTGACTGATGCAATAACTACTAGTTTTGACACTGAAATCCGTTTGGTAATAGCTTATATGTGTGGCCAGCTGAAAAGCCTGTTGGTGTACAACAGCAGTTTCTGTTTGTTGCTGTGCAGCAGGGAAGAAGACTGGAACAAGCTGTTTGTCCCCTCGCCTCACTGCAAACTGCAGCCAATCAGTAGAAAATGCCTTAAAAATGGCTTTGGCAGGCCAAAATCCAAAGACCAAAAACCAATACAGCAACAAACGTTTGGATTCCAGATGCTGTGAATCTTTCGTATCTGAGGGAAAGTAAAAAAAATCACCCATAAACAAATTAAATTTGCGTGCTTTCTTCACCAACCTGAAATTTAACAGGAGTGACTCCAGGTGGGTCACATCCCGGTCCGTTGGTGAAAACACCCGTCTGTCCCCCAGAGACACCGCTTTGACTTTTCACTGGCTGTGAGCCCACTGACCCGTACCTCTCCGTTTTCCTTGACGTGACTGGCAGTTTTGGCTTGTTCCATTGTGGTGCTACACCATTACAGATCCATTACAGATCACTTTCAGGGGGTAATGTAGAGAACATCTGAGCTTGCACATTTGGTCCTAAAAGAGCCTGTTTTTTCAAAGCAGGTTATGGTGTGTTTGATGTGCATTAGCGTACTTGCTTGTTGTGCAGCTCATAGTTAACGATTCCCCAGTAATTTCCTATAATCCTTCTAGTTCTTTTTCTTTTGGGCCAGTACTTAAAGCCACTTCTCCAGCCAACGATGGGTCTCCCACCGTATTAATTAGACAACAATTGCCTAATGGCACCGATTACATTGCCCAGTAATGCAGTTTACCTGCCTGCAGTGATCAGAGGATGGGAGGAAGTTTGGTGGATTTTTTTAAATTTCTTTTTTTTAATAAATGGACTTGGTATCAAATTAAGGATCAAATTAAGTTCAGGCTGAATTGAGTAGAAGTCTCAGGATCAGGAACACAAACCATTTTGAAACTGAATGAAGAAAGGAATGCGTGGATAGTTCGTATGAGTACCTAAGTGATACGTACTGGTTAATGTGAGCACATAGTATCGGCCCACAGTTTATTGAGCCCCCCAAAAACCAGCCAACAGGCTCTCCCTGGGTCCAAAGGAAGCCCGCTGTGTCTGGAGATCCCGCAGCTCAGCCGGTGGCAGTGGAAACACTGGGTTTTCGGGAGCCTAGAGAATCAGTACATCCCTTAAGCAACAATGCTCTTGGTGTGGATACAACCAGAGATCCTCACTTGTCTTCTGGGGAGCAGACACGCGCTCCTAAGGACTCCCGATCTGCTGGGGAATAATCAACTATTTTCTGTCCCCAGAGAGACTGACCGCAAAGAATCAATACCACTGCGAGAAATGTGCTTCCTTGCAGGATGCTGAGAAGGTGACAGAGCTGACAGAGGGCCCGCACTACCTCATCCTCACACTGCTGCGGTTCTCCTTCGACCCGCAGATCATGAAGAGGAGGAAGATCCTGGACAATGTCTCCATTCCTGAGGTGCTCAAACTGCCCATCCTCGTCCGCTCAGAGGAAACCGAGGACATTTGTCAGCATGGGAAAGACAGGTCTGACCTGGGCAGCACCTTTGAGTCTGCTGTGTACGACCTCTGCAGCGTGGTGGTGCATTCGGACATCTCCTCTGAGAGCGGGCACTACTACTGCTACTGCAGAGAGTGCACTGATACCGTGCCCCACACACAGCCCCGGGATGGGACACCAGAACTGGCTTCCAACAAGCAGCTGGACTTTGACATCCCGTGGTACCTCTCCAATGACCACAGGGTTTCCACCTCCTCCTTTGAATCCGTCAGCAGTGTGACTTCTTTCTTCCCCAAGGCCACTGCCTACGTGCTCTTCTACAGGCAGCGGGCGGACAGGCCAAGCTCCCCAGTGCACGAGGCTGTGGCAGAAGCCAGCCGGCTGCACAGCCAATCCTTCCCTCAGTAAAGACGTGATGGAAGCCATCTCCAAGGACAACATCCTCCACTTGCAGGTAGATCCCAGGTGTATACAGATTGCATTTTCCCATTGAGATTGGGTGTTGAGCTTGATGTATGGGATCAGTGAGACAGCCAACACAAGGCACAAGAGAATGAATCGGTGACGTCTGTCCTGGGCAGCTCTGCGTCACGATTTCTCCAGGCATCCAGGTGTGGTGAGTAGACCATGGCTGCCCACCCACCTGCTCTCTCACTCCTCCTCCTTAGCAGGAGAAGGAAAATAAGATGACAGAGCTCAAGTGGGTCAAGTTAAGTATAGAGCGATGGCTCACTTTTGACCATCGTGGGCAACACAAGCTCAGCTCGGGGAAGACAAATTTAATTTGTTGCCTGTTAGTAAGAGTAGAATAACAAGGAGTAAAAGCCAACTAAACACGCTTCTTCCCCATCCACCCTCTTCTGCCTTCTCCCCTGCAAGCAGAGCAGAGGAGCGTGGGGTGGGGGCTGTGGTCAGTCGATAACGCTTTGTCTCTGATGCTCCTCCATGGTCATTCTGTGCCCTGCTGCACCATGGGAATTTCTGCTCTGTGCCTCAAACACCTCCTGCCCTCCTTCTGCTCTGACCTGGGTGGCTGCAGGGCAGCTTCTCTCTCACTTCTCCTTCCCAGAAGTTTCACAGCATTTTTTACCTGGCTCCCTTCTTTCCCAGGGTGGCTGTCAAGAGGCTGGTTTTGGATGACCCACGTGGCTGGAGAGATACGACACTTTGATGTATCTCTCCAACCAAGTTCTAGAGATGAGTACATGCCTTAGCAACCCCAGATTAATATTGGGAAAATTCCCTGGAGCAAATGGGACAGCACAAGGAAGTTGGGGGCAATTCCCAAGGATCGTTTCCGTGCGAATAACAGCAATGTACTTCTGTCATTTCTCCTACAGGAGCAGGAAAAGGAGGCGAGGAGCAGAGCTGCCTACTTTCCACCTTGCCAAAATCCCCGCTGTGGTGGAGAGACTTTGAGAGGGACAAGGACGATGACAGCTCATCAGGAGGATGCAGTCCCTATTGTAGCGTTCAGTCTTACCAGAGGCTGGGGCATGATAGGGGGTATGATAAACCCTCTTGATGCCATGTTCTCCGGCCCAGGTACCCACAAGTGAATTTTTGAAATGAGTCCCATTCTCTGACTTAATTCTTTCTGGGGTGCCACGTCGCCACAGGATTTGCCTCTCCAGACCTAATGTGGTGTTTCGGGCGGTAGCATGGGGTACTGCAAATGTTTCAAGCCACCCAGTGGTTGCCTCCACCATAGTAAGCACGTAACGCTTACCATTGCCAGATCGTGGCAAGGTGATATAAGCAACCTACCATGCCTCCCCATACTTTTGCCATCGCCCTTCCCCCCAAAGAGGCTTCATCCTCTTGGCTTGGTTAATTATGGCACATGTTTCACAGTCATGAATAACCTGCGCAATAGCTTCCACAGTTAAGTCCACCCCTCGGTCTCTAGCCCACTTATATGTTGCGTCCCTTCCCTGATGGCCCGAGGTCTCATGGGCCCATCAAGCTAGAAATAATTCACCCTTGTTCTGCCAGTCCAAGTCATAGAATCATAGAATCACAAGGTTGGAAAGGACCTACAAGATCATCTAGTCCAACCGTCCTCCCAGTACCATAGCTACTGAAAAAACACTAAACCATATCTCTTAGCTCCTTATCCAGACGCCTCTTGAACACTGCCAGGGATGGCAACTCCACCACCTCCCTGGGCAGGCCATTCCAGTGCCTGACCACTCTCTGAGAGAAAAAGTTTTTCCTTATGTCTAATCTAAACCTCCTCTGGTACAACTTGAGACCATTTCCTCGGGTCCTGTCTGTTGCCTGGGAGAAGAGGCCAAGCCCCTCCTCATCACATCCTCCCTTCAGGAAGTTGTAGATTGCTATGACGTCTCCCCTGAGCCTCCTCTTCTCCAGGCTAAACAATCCCAGTTCCCTGAGCCTCATAAGACTTGTGCTCCAGACCCCTCACCAGTTTCGTTGCCCTTCTCTGGATACGGTCCAGAGCTTCGATGTCTTTCTTGTAGTGAGGAGCCCCAAACTGAACACAATACTCGAGATGCGGCCTCACCAGAGCTGAGTACAGAGGGATGATCACCTCTCTCAGTGTGGCTCCTACTGGCCACACTGTTTCTAATACAGGCCAGGATGCTGTTGGCCTTCTTGGCCACCTGGGCACACTGTCGGCTCATGTTCAGCCGAGCATCAACCAACACCCCCAGGTCCCTTTCCTCCTCACAGTCATCCAGACACTCATCCCCAAGCCTATAGCGCTGCATGGGGTTATTGCAGCCGAAGTGCAGGACCCGGCACTTGGCCTTGTTGAACCTCATCCCATTCACCTCAGCCCAGTAATTCAGCCTATCTAGATCCCTCTGAAGGGCCTCCCTACCCTCAGGCAGATCAACACCACCTCCCAACTTGGTGTCATCTGCAAACTTACTGAGGGTACACTCAATCCCCTCATCCAGGCCATCAATGAAGATGTTAAACAAGATGGGCCCTAGAACCGACCCCTGGGGGACACCACTTGTAACAGGTAGCCAGCCGGACTTAACTCCATTAACCACTACCCGCTGGGCACGGCCCTCTAGCCAGTTCTTTACCCAAAGAAGGGTATACCCGTCAAGGCCACGAGCGGCTAGTTTCCTCAGGAGAATACTGTGAGAGACCGTGTCAAAGGCTTTGCTGAAGTCAAGGTAGACTACATCAACTGCCTTTCCCTCATCTACCAGTCTGGTCACCCAATCATAGAAGGAGATGAGGTTGGTCAAGCATGACCTGCCTTTTGTGAATCCATGCTGGCTAGGCCTGATCCTCTGGACACCACGCACATGCCGTGTGATCTCACCCAAGATGATTTGCTCCATAACTTTCCCCAGTACCGAGGTCAGGCTAACAGGCCTGTAGTTCCCCGGATCCTCTTTACGACCCTTCTTGTAGATGGGAATCACATCGGCAAGCCTCCAATCCTCCGGCACCTCTCCGGTTAACCAGGAGCGCTGGTAGATGGCTGAGAGAGGCTCAGCAATTACCTCTGCCAGCTCCCTCAGCACCCGAGGGTGAAGCCCGTCCGGTCCCATGGACTTGTGGCAGTCCAGGTGGAGGAGGAGCTCTTTAACTGTCTCCACCTGAATCACTGGGGGTGTATTCTGCACTCTATCCCAGATATTCAGGTCAGGGCATACGGTGCCCTGAGGATAATTGTTCTGCCCATTAAAGGCAGATGTAAAGAAGGCATTGAGGACCTCAGCCTTCGCCTTATCCTCAGTGGTCACATTCCCCGCTGCCTCAAGTAAGGCGTGGACGTTTTCCTTGGTTCTCCTCTTACCATTGATACATTTGTAAAAAGATTTTTTATTCTCTTTTACTGTCGTGGCCAACCTAAATTCGAGTTGGGCCTTTGCCTTCCTAACTTCCTCCCTGCATACCTTTGCAACTTCCTTATAATCTCCCCAAGTAGCCTGTCCCTGCTTCCAGAGGACATAAACTCTCTTTTTCTTCTGGAGTCTCAACAATAGATTCCGATTCATCCACATTGGTCTTCTTCCCCTACGGCTTGCCTTGCGGCATTCAGGGACAGCCTGTTCTTGTGCCTTTAAGATTTCCATCTTGAGGAGCATCCAGGCTTCCTGAACGCCTTTACCCTTTAGGAGTGACTCCCAAGAGACCCCTGCAACAAGCGTTCTGAACAGGTCAAAGTCCGCCCTCCGGAAGTTCAAGAGAGCAGTTTTACTAGTCACCCTTCTGACATCTCCAAGAACAGAGAATTCTAGAATTTT
The DNA here is from genome assembly GCA_030625065.1 of Alectoris magna. Lineage (NCBI taxonomy): Eukaryota > Metazoa > Chordata > Aves > Galliformes > Phasianidae > Alectoris > Alectoris magna. The sequence continues at coordinate 3,638,023 of CM060560.1, forward strand.
GTGGTCGCTCTGCCCAAGACAGTCCCCAACCTTCATATCACTCACCAGTCCTTCACTGTTAGTGAAGAGCAGGTCTAGCAGGGCACCACTCCTGGTAGGCTCCCGTACCAGCTGCATAAGGAAGCTATCTTCTACACACTCCAGAAACCTCTTGGACTGCTTCCTCTGCATCATATTATATTTCCAACATATATCAGGGAAGTTGAAGTCTCCCAAAAGAACGAGTGCTGGCGAACGTGCAACTTCCGTAAGCTGCTCATAGAATGCCTCATCCATCTCTTCATCCTGATTTGGCGGTCTATAGCAGGCCCCCACCAAGATGTCACCCCTACAGGTCTTTCCCCTGATCCTTACCCACAGACACTCAACTTCATCATACCCAACCCCAAGCTCTTCAGCTTCAAAACAGTCTTTAATATAAAGGGCTACACCACCACCCTTCCTTCCTTGTCTATCCTTTCTGAAGAGCTTGTAGCCATCTATCGCAGCACTCCAGTCATGGGAGCTGTTCCACCAAGTTTCAGTAATAGCAACCAGGTCATAGTTTGCATGACACACAGTCGCTCCCAGCTCCTCCTGCTTGTTGCCCATGCTGCGTGCATTTGTGTACATGCACTTCAGCCGAGTCGCCTGCCTCTCCCCCAGCTCCAGCACTGTTCCTCTAGGCTCAACTCTTGTAAGCCCCGTTTCATCCCCCCACCCCCCCCTCATAGCTAGTTTAAAGCTCTTTCAATAAGCCCTGCTAGCTCCTGAGCTAGGATTCTTTTCCCCCTTTGAGATAGGCAGGTTCCATGGACAGACAACAGGCTGGGGGCTGAGTAAAACGCCCCGTGGTCAAATTACCCAAAGTTTCTGGTGTGACACCAGCCTCTGAGCCATTTATTCATAGCTTGTACTTTCCAGGCCTGATCCATGTCCCCCACTTTCCCTAAAGGGTCTATTTGAGCCACCTCAATTCTGGCAGCTCGATCTACCTGATGGTTGTTTCGTTGTTCTTCAGTAGCCCGACTCTTGGGCACGTGAGCATCCACACGACACACCTTTACAACCATATTCTTTATTCGGCCAGCAATGTCTTTCCACAGTTCAGGAGCCCAAACAGGTTTATCCCTCCACTGCCAGTTTTGTTCCCACTGCCGTAACCACCCCCATAAGGCATTTGCCACCATCCATGAGTCAGTATAAAGCATCGGCCACCTCTCCCGTTCAGCAACAGCCAAGGCCAGCTGGACAGCCTCTGCAAATTGGCTTGATTCTCCTTTTCCTTCAGTGGCCTCTGCAACCTGTCGTGTGGGGCTTCACACAGCAGCTTTCCATCTGCGATGCTTCCCCACAATACGACACGATCCATCTGTGAAGGACAAAACTCTTTTCATTCTTTGCCTCAAAGCTTGCTTTGTGAGGCCTTTCTGGTGATAGGACTCTATCTGACAACTGCTAGGGGGGTGAATGGTGGATGTCACCATGCCACTGTACCCCTGCTTATGGTTGCAAAGATAAGCAGAAGCAGGACAAGCCGTCTTTTTCAGGGGTAGGGCTTGAAGGAGCTGACCACTGCAAAAGGCGATAATGCTTGTGCATGGCAACGAAGGCACCACCCCCAGCTGGCTTATCTGTTGGTCCAGGAATGTCACACAAAACTGAGACAAAAGAAGAGAAAAAAACCCCACAGAAATTGGGGATAAAAGGCCCCCACTAAAGTAGGGACATTGGAGACAAACTCCCAAAGGCACCTCTGACAGAGAATTCCCTGAGGGGAAAACCTCTTCGGAAGAACCCCGGAGGCCTGCTTGCTGCGGAGCTGCCTGGCTTTCCTGAGATCAACAGACCTACAACGTACCTCGCTGGACCCACGATGGTGACTATCTCTTTTGCACTCTACAGAGATTCCTTGCTTATATTTCCTATCTTTTCTATCGCCCGTCTTCCCTTCCCCATCTCCCTAAACAGCTAGGAATTGTAATAAACTGGATGGACCAACATTTGAACCGTTGTTTCTTAATCTCATGCCGGATATACATACATCAAAGAACCTCCTCTCCCTCCTATAAATTGGAGCGAGACACCATCCGTGAACAGGGCATATATCTTTTCATTTTCTGGTAGTTCATTGTGTGGTGGGGCCTCTTTAGCACGTGACACCTCTTCTCCCGGTGATGTGCTGAACTTTTTTCCTTCAGGCCAGTCCATGATCATCTCTAAGATCCCTGGACGGCTGAGGTTCCCCATTTGCGCTCGTTGTGTAATCAGCGCAATCCACTTGCTCCAGGTGGCATCAGTAGCATGATGGGTGGAGGGAACCTTTTCTTTAAACATCCGGTGCAGCACTGGCACTTGAGGTGCCAGAAGGAGCTGCTTTTCAGTGCCAATTACTTCAGAAGCAGCCCGGACCCCTCATATGCTGCTAAGATCTCCTTTTCAGTTGGAGTGCAGCACTCTTCCAACCCCCTGTATGCTCTACTCCAAAATCCCAGGGGTTTGCCTCAAACTCCACATGGGGCCTTTCTCTCCAGCAGCAGTGTAGACGATGTTCTTTATGCCCTGTCTTGTCTGTACTGGCCCCAGGGCCATGGCATTGGTATCCCTTCTGAGATAATTTACACCGAGTATGCATGGAGCCCCCTGTCCAGTCACTATAGCATGCTTCTGGCAGTCTCTACCGGTGAGGCTTATTTCTGCCTCCAACACAGACAGTTCCTGAGAGCTACGGCTCTGACCATGCCTCCATTTCCTGGATATGGCCCTGTCTGTGCCAGCTGTCTCAGTTGGGTCTGGAATTGGGAGCTTCCTGAGGAGCAGCATTCAGTGGAGACCAAGATGCTGACCTCCTACTGGCCCTGCTGGTTTGGCCTGACCTTCTGCCCCATCAGGATCGAGGACGGGAAGAACAAGCAAGTCCTTCCCAAGGAGCAAGATCCCATGGAGACCAAGATCCTGACCGCATACCAGCCCTGATGCCTTGGCCCTTCCCAATGCCCCACATGGGTCCGGTACATGGGGAAGCAAGGCTGTCATTCTGGAAGGCCCGAAGCAGCAGTCCCCGGGCACCGAGCAGAAGGCCTACAGCTTGCCTGGCATCCTGAGACACCTTTGGGACGGCCATGCCAGAAGAAAGATAATCTGGCTCCTCATACAGGCCTGGATAACCATCTGCATTTGCTGCCTGCTGAGGAATGCCCACGGCCTCTGGAGAAGATTAAGAAGGCCTCGAGGACAGGTGAACGATCGAGATGAATAGAGCAGGGAGGGTGCGCTGGCTAGGGAGCAGGGAACTATCAAGGCCATAGACGTGAGGACATCCAAGGAAAGCAGACCCCCAGAGGTCCGTTAGCTCTCACTAGGGACGTGCCCAGCTGTCAGAGTGTGACGGGGCTGTCACACACTGGGAGACCCCAGGGAAGCACAGGGCCTGCCATAGGTGGTGTGAGCCCCACGGGCTGCCCCGAGCTGTCATGCGAGGCTGGAAATGCTCCGTGCCAATTGGAGCCCGGCAGGGTGATGCTCTGCTAAATGAGCCTGCATCCCTTTCACTGTGCCCGTGCTCTCTCACTTCAAGGGAACAGAAGAAACGGCCAGGAGTGCCAGGAAAAGAACAACATTAATGTTCATAACCTGCTCTGTCAGATGGAGGCCAACGTAGCCAACAGACCCGATATCCCACAGCACCATGCACGGGGTGAAAGCACCCACACACCTTTAGGACGTGCTGGGCTCCTTGGTGGGGAGCATGAGAGAAATTAGCAATGCCCCCTCCCTGCCCAAACCCAGCAGAGCTCGGGGAGAGCCCAGCGGCTGCCTCTGCCCTTCCCAGCACGCCCAGCCACGGCCGCCCGCTCTGAGCACAGCTCCCAGCTGCGGGGCTGGCCCTGGGGCAGCTGCAGCCCCCGGGGGATGCGCAAGCGACAAGTGGCCCCGTGTCCTTTCCCTAAACAGAGCACTGTGGCTTCCCATCGAGGGACGAAGGCAGACGGGCGGCCCCAGCCGCTGAGCCACGGTGTCACCTGGTCCCCACGGCCATCGCAGCGCCGCGGAAGGGGACATTTCTGCGAACCCATCGCGGCCGGACGCCCATCGGCGCCCACGTCCCCACAGGAACCCGACGGGACTTTGCACGCAGCTCCACGTCCGCCGGCGCTGCCGTCAGCCCTGTGCCGTCGGTGCGGCGCGGCGTTGCTCAAGCCCCGGGCACTGACGTCCCCAGAGAGCTACAAGCGGGGGCAGAGGTGCCGTCCGCCCTCGGCACCGCGGCCCGAGCTCCAGCGGGGACGGGGGCACGGAGCCAGGGGCGCGTCGCGGCCCAGCGGGACCGGAGCCCGAGCGGGGCGGGGAGCGGAGCGGGGAGTAGACGGGAGCGGAGCGTAGTGGATTGGAGCGGCATGAAAGACCCGGCAGGGCCGTGCCGCGACGGGACACGAGGAGAGGCGAGGCGCGGGGCCATGGAGCAGTACTTCTCGGCCACGCGGAAGATGGAGCAGGAGGTTGCCATAAATTAGACCACATCAATTTCGGGTCAAAACGGTTCATTAATTTGAGTAAGCACAACAGAAGGAAAAACAGCGCTGAGCAGCTGGGGAGTCGCAGCTCCGCACGCGGCGCGCACCCTTACCCTGCTGGTCCCCTGCTTTTATAGTTTCGGGAGCCTAGAGAATCAGTACATCCCTTAAGCAACAATGCTCTTGGTGTGGATACAACCAGAGATCCTCACTTGTCTTCTGGGGAGCAGACATGCGCACCTAAGGACTCCCGATCCGTTGGGGATTTAATCAACTATTTTCTGTCCCCAGAGAGACTGACCGCAAAGAATCAATACCACTGCGAGAAATGTGCTTCCTTGCAGGAGGCTGAGAAGGTGGCAGAGCTGACAGAGGGCCCGCACTACCTCATCCTCACACTGCTGCGGTTCTCCTTCGACCCGCAGACCATGAAGAGGAGGAAGATCCTGGACAATGTCTCCATTCCTCAGGTGCTCAAACTGCCCATCCTCGTCCGCTCAGAGGAAACCGAGGACATTTGTCAGCATGGGAAAGACAGGTCTGACTTGGGCAGCACCTTTGTGTCTGCCGTGTACGACCTCTGCAGCGTGGTGGTGCATTCGGGCATCTCCTCTGAGAGCGGGCACTACTACTGCTACTGCAGAGAGTGCACTGATACCGTGCCCCACGCACAGCCCCGGGATGGGACACCAGAACTGGCTTCCGACAAGCAGCTGGACTTTGACATGCCGTGGTACCTCTTCAACGACCACAGGGTTTCCACCTCCTCCTTCGAATCAGTCAGCAACCTGACTGCTTTATACCCCAAGGCCACTGCCTACGTGCTCTTCTACAGGCAGCGGGCGGACAGGCCAAGCTCCCCACTGCATGAGGCTGTGGCAGAAGCCAGCCGGCTGCACAGCCAAACCTTCCCTCAATAAAGACTTGATGGAAGCCATCTCCAAGGACAACATCCTCCACTTGCAGGTAGGATCGTTTCCGTGCGAATAACAGCAATGTACTTCTGTCATTTCTCCTACAGGAGCAGGAAAAGGAGGCGAGGAGCAGAGCTGCCTACTTTCCACCTTGCCAAAATCCCCGCTGTGGTGGAGAGACTTTGAGAGGGACAAGGACAATGACAGCTCATCAGGAGGATGCAGTCCTGCGGGGGGTGGAGGTGGATCTGGCTCCTTCCATGGACTCGTCTTCTAGCAAGCGGCATCTTGCAGACAGCACGTGTCCATGAGGCTGACCCGAAGCTGGATGCTTCTCTTGAAACCGTAGGAATGCGAGGTCCTTGAAGACAACTGAAGACAAGTAGAGCTGTTGTTTGCAACTCGAGACCGGTGGGGGGAGTCCTGTGAAGATCAGGAGGCAGCGTTGCTGATGCAACACAGTGCATCCTCCTGAAAAGGTTGAAAGTTCACATCTAGAAAGACATCCAGCATCCAAAACATCCTTCATCCAACGACCACCAGAGACCTCCACCACATCTTTGTGACGCACGCTTAAGAGAGTGGGACAACAGGTTAAAAATTTCTCAGAATTCCACCTATTTTTGATAATAAACATACCAACTATATCATCTCAGGTGGGTTGGGGAGTTTGATTGCGCACGTTACCAGTATTCCAAGGCGGTGAGCCTACAAGCTTTCTTGGCGGCACTGAGCAGCAACCGGTCGACCTGGATGCTGAGGGTCCCAAGAACGAGAGACTGAGCAGCTCTGGTTGGTACTTTTGGGCTCCGTTGGGCCTTGTGTCACTGGTGACCTCTGGATGCTGTGAGAGTACACGGCAGACCCAGCTCTTTGTCCAGACGTGTCTTCAGGACTTGGTTACTCTGGTGTATCCTGGTTTCTGGGCCAGACCTGCCAAGCTCCACAACCAGGCTATCTCTTAAGATGCCTTGAGCTTCAGGACCCCTAAACCCACCAGCTACTTCTTAAAAAAGGAAAGGAACACAACCAGATACACTGTATGCACCCTATGTAAGTGCCTACTATGTAAAGAAGAGCCTTCTACATCATCAGTCACAGAACGAGGGCTGATTTTGGTGGCAGGAGGCAACGCAAGCCCCGGGCAGTGTGTCTATAGGATCGTAGCTCCGTCCCACAACGCCCCCCAACCTGCTTCTTACTTGCCTTTCCAGTAAGGGTTGCTTGAGCTGAAGAGGCAGAAATGCATGCCTCCGGTGCTCTGTGCATGGCCTAATCTTGACCATGGGGTGTCAGGGGGGAGCACTGTGTTGCTGTAGAGAAGAGAAAGCACAGGCGTTGCTACATGGGATGTAAGCAAAGGATCGAATGTCTTGGTGTATGCTCTCATATCTTCCTTTATTTCCATCCGTACGTATAAAGAAAGGGAATCAATTCAGTATAGAGGCTTCTTGTTTCACAGCAGTACTCATTGCTATTGACTGATGGACAGAAGGATGGGAGAAACTGATGAAAGAGGAGCACCTGCCCTTCTGTGCTCAGGAAGATCACACAGAGTACAGGTGGATTCACCACGGGCAACTCCTGCCTGACAAAATCGGAGGCCTTTTACGATGGAGTTACAGCGTCCGTGGAGATAATCGATACCGAGTATGCATGGAGCCCCCTGTCCAGTCACTATAGCATGCTTCTGGCAGTCTCTACCGGTGAGGCTTATTTCTGCCTCCAACACAGACAGTTCCTGAGAGCCATGGCTCTGACCATGCCTCCATTTCCTGGATATGGCCCTGTCTGTGCCAGAAGTCTCAGTTGGGTCTGGAATTGGGAGCTTCCTGAGGAGCAGCATTCAGTGGAGACCAAGATCCTGACCTCCTACTGGCCCTGCTGGATTGGCCTAACCTGCTGCCCCATCAGGATCGAGGACGGGAAGAACAAGCAAGTCCTTCCCAAGGAGCAAGATCCCATGGAGACCAAGATCCTGACCGCATACTGGCCCTGCTGCCTTGGCCCTTCCCAATGCCCCACATGGGTCCGGTACATGGGGAAGCAAGGCTGTCACTCTGGAAGGCCCGAAGCAGCAGTCCCCGGGCACCGAGCAGAAGGCCTACAGCTTGCCTGGCATCCTGAGACACCTTTGGGACGGCCATGCCAGAAGAAAGATAATCTGGCTCCTCATACAGGCCTTGATAACCATCAGCATTTGCTGCCTCCTGAGGAATGCCCACGGCCTCTGGAGAAGATTAAGAAGGCCTCGAGGACAGGTGAACGATCGAGATGAATAGAGCAGGGAGGGTGCGCTGGCTAGGGAGCAGGGAACTATCAAGGCCATAGACATGAGGACATCCAAGGAAAGCAGACCCCCAGAGGTCCGTTAGCTCTCACTAGGGACGTGCCCAGCTGTCAGAGTGTGACGAGGCTGTCACACACTGGGAGACCCCAGGGAAGCACAGGGCCTGCCATAGGTGGTGTGAGCCCCACGGGCTGCCCCGAGCTGTCATGCGAGGCTGGAAATGCTCCGTGCCAATTGGAGCCCGGCAGGGTGATGCTCTGCTAAATGAGCCTGCATCCCTTTCACTGTGCCCGTGCTCTCTCACTTCAAGGGAACAGAAGAAACGGCCAGGAGTGCCAGGAAAAGAACAACATTAATGTTCATAACCTGCTCTGTCAGATGGAGGCCAACGTAGCCAACAGACCCGATATCCCACAGCACCATGCACGGGGTGAAAGCACCCACACACCTTTAGGACGTGCTGGGCTCCTTGGTGGGGAGCATGAGAGAAATTAGCAATGCCCCCTCCCTGCCCAAACCCAGCAGAGCTCGGGGAGAGCCCAGCGGCTGCCTCTGCCCTTCCCAGCACGCCCAGCCACGGCCGCCCGCTCTGAGCACAGCTCCCAGCTGCGGGGCTGGCCCTGGGGCAGCTGCAGCCCCCGGGGGATGCGCAAGCGACAAGTGGCCCCGTGTCCTTTCCCTAAACAGAGCACTGTGGCTTCCCATCGAGGGACGAAGGCAGACGGGCGGCCCCAGCCGCTGAGCCACGGTGTCACCTGGTCCCCACGGCCATCGCAGCGCCGCGGAAGGGGACATTTCTGCGAACCCATCGCGGCCGGACGCCCATCGGCGCCCACGTCCCCACAGGAACCCGACGGGACTTTGCACGCAGCTCCACGTCCGCCGGCGCTGCCGTCAGCCCTGTGCCGTCGGTGCGGCGCGGCGTTGCTCAAGCCCCGGGCACTGACGTCCCCAGAGAGCTACAAGCGGGGGCAGAGGTGCCGTCCGCCCTCGGCACCGCGGCCCGAGCTCCAGCGGGGACGGGGGCACGGAGCCAGGGGCGCGTCGCGGCCCAGCGGGACCGGAGCCCGAGCGGGGCGGGGAGCGGAGCGGGGAGTAGACGGGAGCGGAGCGTAGTGGATTGGAGCGGCATGAAAGACCCGGCAGGGCCGTGCCGCGACGGGACACGAGGAGAGGCGAGGCGCGGGGCCATGGAGCAGTACTTCTCGGCCACGCGGAAGATGGAGCAGGAGGTTGCCATAAATTAGACCACATCAATTTCGGGTCAAAACGGTTCATTAATTTGAGTAAGCACAACAGAAGGAAAAACAGCGCTGAGCAGCTGGGGAGTCGCAGCTCCGCACGCGGCGCGCACCCTTACCCTGCTGGTCCCCTGCTTTTATAGTTTCGGGAGCCTAGAGAATCAGTACATCCCTTAAGCAACAATGCTCTTGGTGTGGATACAACCAGAGATCCTCACTTGTCTTCTGGGGAGCAGACATGCGCACCTAAGGACTCCCGATCCGTTGGGGATTTAATCAACTATTTTCTGTCCCCAGAGAGACTGACCGCAAAGAATCAATACCACTGCGAGAAATGTGCTTCCTTGCAGGAGGCTGAGAAGGTGGCAGAGCTGACAGAGGGCCCGCACTACCTCATCCTCACACTGCTGCGGTTCTCCTTCGACCCGCAGACCATGAAGAGGAGGAAGATCCTGGACAATGTCTCCATTCCTCAGGTGCTCAAACTGCCCATCCTCGTCCGCTCAGAGGAAACCGAGGACATTTGTCAGCATGGGAAAGACAGGTCTGACTTGGGCAGCACCTTTGTGTCTGCCGTGTACGACCTCTGCAGCGTGGTGGTGCATTCGGGCATCTCCTCTGAGAGCGGGCACTACTACTGCTACTGCAGAGAGTGCACTGATACCGTGCCCCACGCACAGCCCCGGGATGGGACACCAGAACTGGCTTCCGACAAGCAGCTGGACTTTGACATGCCGTGGTACCTCTTCAACGACCACAGGGTTTCCACCTCCTCCTTCGAATCAGTCAGCAACCTGACTGCTTTATACCCCAAGGCCACTGCCTACGTGCTCTTCTACAGGCAGCGGGCGGACAGGCCAAGCTCCCCACTGCATGAGGCTGTGGCAGAAGCCAGCCGGCTGCACAGCCAAACCTTCCCTCAATAAAGACTTGATGGAAGCCATCTCCAAGGACAACATCCTCCACTTGCAGGTAGGATCGTTTCCGTGCGAATAACAGCAATGTACTTCTGTCATTTCTCCTACAGGAGCAGGAAAAGGAGGCGAGGAGCAGAGCTGCCTACTTTCCACCTTGCCAAAATCCCCGCTGTGGTGGAGAGACTTTGAGAGGGACAAGGACAATGACAGCTCATCAGGAGGATGCAGTCCTGCGGGGGGTGGAGGTGGATCTGGCTCCTTCCATGGACTCGTCTTCTAGCAAGCGGCATCTTGCAGACAGCACGTGTCCATGAGGCTGACCCGAAGCTGGATGCTTCTCTTGAAACCGTAGGAATGCGAGGTCCTTGAAGACAACTGAAGACAAGTAGAGCTGTTGTTTGCAACTCGAGACCGGTGGGGGGAGTCCTGTGAAGATCAGGAGGCAGCGTTGCTGATGCAACACAGTGCATCCTCCTGAAAAGGTTGAAAGTTCACATCTAGAAAGACATCCAGCATCCAAAACATCCTTCATCCAACGACCACCAGAGACCTCCACCACATCTTTGTGACGCACGCTTAAGAGAGTGGGACAACAGGTTAAAAATTTCTCAGAATTCCACCTATTTTTGATAATAAACATACCAACTATATCATCTCAGGTGGGTTGGGGAGTTTGATTGCGCACGTTACCAGTATTCCAAGGCGGTGAGCCTACAAGCTTTCTTGGCGGCACTGAGCAGCAACCGGTCGACCTGGATGCTGAGGGTCCCAAGAACGAGAGACTGAGCAGCTCTGGTTGGTACTTTTGGGCTCCGTTGGGCCTTGTGTCACTGGTGACCTCTGGATGCTGTGAGAGTACACGGCAGACCCAGCTCTTTGTCCAGACGTGTCTTCAGGACTTGGTTACTCTGGTGTATCCTGGTTTCTGGGCCAGACCTGCCAAGCTCCACAACCAGGCTATCTCTTAAGATGCCTTGAGCTTCAGGACCCCTAAACCCACCAGCTACTTCTTAAAAAAGGAAAGGAACACAACCAGATACACTGTATGCACCCTATGTAAGTGCCTACTATGTAAAGAAGAGCCTTCTACATCATCAGTCACAGAACGAGGGCTGATTTTGGTGGCAGGAGGCAACGCAAGCCCCGGGCAGTGTGTCTATAGGATCGTAGCTCCGTCCCACAACGCCCCCCAACCTGCTTCTTACTTGCCTTTCCAGTAAGGGTTGCTTGAGCTGAAGAGGCAGAAATGCATGCCTCCGGTGCTCTGTGCATGGCCTAATCTTGACCATGGGGTGTCAGGGGGGAGCACTGTGTTGCTGTAGAGAAGAGAAAGCACAGGCGTTGCTACATGGGATGTAAGCAAAGGATCGAATGTCTTGGTGTATGCTCTCATATCTTCCTTTATTTCCATCCGTACGTATAAAGAAAGGGAATCAATTCAGTATAGAGGCTTCTTGTTTCACAGCAGTACTCATTGCTATTGACTGATGGACAGAAGGATGGGAGAAACTGATGAAAGAGGAGCACCTGCCCTTCTGTGCTCAGGAAGATCACACAGAGTACAGGTGGATTCACCACGGGCAACTCCTGCCTGACAAAATCGGAGGCCTTTTACGATGGAGTTACAGCGTCCGTGGAGATAATCGATACCGAGTATGCATGGAGCCCCCTGTCCAGTCACTATAGCATGCTTCTGGCAGTCTCTACCGGTGAGGCTTATTTCTGCCTCCAACACAGACAGTTCCTGAGAGCCATGGCTCTGACCATGCCTCCATTTCCTGGATATGGCCCTGTCTGTGCCAGAAGTCTCAGTTGGGTCTGGAATTGGGAGCTTCCTGAGGAGCAGCATTCAGTGGAGACCAAGATCCTGACCTCCTACTGGCCCTGCTGGATTGGCCTAACCTGCTGCCCCATCAGGATCGAGGACGGGAAGAACAAGCAAGTCCTTCCCAAGGAGCAAGATCCCATGGAGACCAAGATCCTGACCGCATACTGGCCCTGCTGCCTTGGCCCTTCCCAATGCCCCACATGGGTCCGGTACATGGGGAAGCAAGGCTGTCACTCTGGAAGGCCCGAAGCAGCAGTCCCCGGGCACCGAGCAGAAGGCCTACAGCTTGCCTGGCATCCTGAGACACCTTTGGGACGGCCATGCCAGAAGAAAGATAATCTGGCTCCTCATACAGGCCTTGATAACCATCAGCATTTGCTGCCTCCTGAGGAATGCCCACGGCCTCTGGAGAAGATTAAGAAGGCCTCGAGGACAGGTGAACGATCGAGATGAATAGAGCAGGGAGGGTGCGCTGGCTAGGGAGCAGGGAACTATCAAGGCCATAGACATGAGGACATCCAAGGAAAGCAGACCCCCAGAGGTCCGTTAGCTCTCACTAGGGACGTGCCCAGCTGTCAGAGTGTGACGAGGCTGTCACACACTGGGAGACCCCAGGGAAGCACAGGGCCTGCCATAGGTGGTGTGAGCCCCACGGGCTGCCCCGAGCTGTCATGCGAGGCTGGAAATGCTCCGTGCCAATTGGAGCCCGGCAGGGTGATGCTCTGCTAAATGAGCCTGCATCCCTTTCACTGTGCCCGTGCTCTCTCACTTCAAGGGAACAGAAGAAACGGCCAGGAGTGCCAGGAAAAGAACAACATTAATGTTCATAACCTGCTCTGTCAGATGGAGGCCAACGTAGCCAACAGACCCGATATCCCACAGCACCATGCACGGGGTGAAAGCACCCACACACCTTTAGGACGTGCTGGGCTCCTTGGTGGGGAGCATGAGAGAAATTAGCAATGCCCCCTCCCTGCCCAAACCCAGCAGAGCTCGGGGAGAGCCCAGCGGCTGCCTCTGCCCTTCCCAGCACGCCCAGCCACGGCCGCCCGCTCTGAGCACAGCTCCCAGCTGCGGGGCTGGCCCTGGGGCAGCTGCAGCCCCCGGGGGATGCGCAAGCGACAAGTGGCCCCGTGTCCTTTCCCTAAACAGAGCACTGTGGCTTCCCATCGAGGGACGAAGGCAGACGGGCGGCCCCAGCCGCTGAGCCACGGTGTCACCTGGTCCCCATGGCCATCGCAGCGCCTCGAAAGGGGACATTTCTGCGAACCCATCGCGGCCGGACGCCCATCGGCGCCCACGTCCCCACAGGAACCCGACGGGACTTTGCACGCAGCTCCACGTCCGCCGGCGCTGCCGTCAGCCCTGTGCCGTCGGTGCGGCGTGGCGTTGCTCAAGCCCCGGGCACTGACGTCCCCAGAGAGCTGCAAGCGGGGGCAGAGGTGCCGTCCGCCCTCGGCACCGCGGCCCGAGCTCCAGCGGGGACGGGGGCACGGAGCCAGGGGCGCGTCGCGGCCCAGCGGGACCGGAGCCCGAGCGGGGCGGGGAGCGGAGCGGGGAGGAGACGGGAGCGGAGCGGAGTGGAGCGGCATGAAGGACCCGGCAGGGCCGTGCCGCGACGGGACACGAGGAGAGGCGAGGTGCAGCAGTATTTCTCGGCCACGCAGAAGATGGAGGTTGTCATAAATTAGACCACATCAATTTCGGGTCAAAACGGTTCATGAATTTGAGTAAGCACAACAGAAGCAAAAACTGCGCTGAGCAGCTGGTGAGTCGCAACTCCGCACGCGGCGCGCGCCCTCACCCTGCTGGTCCCCTGCTTTTATAGCCCCTTAGGTCCTCTGAATGGCTGGCGTGTCAGATCCCTGCGACTGCGCTCCCTGTTGCCGGGTGCCACCTCAGCTTTCCCTATCCTGAGCCCGCCCATCTGGGGTGGGGGGGGCGAAGCGGCGAAAACAGGACAAAACCAGAAAGCCCGCACAACCCTGCTCCCCGTACAGCCCCTTTAACGACACCTCCCTCCCCAGTGCAATGAACAAACACAAACTTTATTACAATCCCTCCTTTTTCTTTAAACTCACTTACTTTGTTCACTGAATCTTTGGAGTGCTTGTCGGCTTACCGCATATATCTCCTCATCTTCATCATCCTGTTCTGTGGTCTCATATTTAACACGTGTTACCGTTAAATGAGCTGCTTCTAATGGATTCTTTACAATTGCGACCACCCGATTAAAAATACATGGTCCAAAAGTCAATGCTAGAATTTATAATAACAGAGGTCCAGCTATAGTCGATAATAATGTGGTAAGCCAAGGTGAATAATTAAACCAGGATTCGTACCAACTCCGGTGAGCCTCGTTTTCTTTCTTGCCTTTTTCTAATCCTTCCCGCAATTTCATCACTGTGTCCCTTACCACCCCAGTGTGATCTGCATGCACGCAACATTCCTCCCGGAGGGCCGCACAAAGTCCTCCCTGTTGCAGGAAAACTAAATCCAATCCCCTTCGATTTTGGAGAACTACTTCTGAAAGGGATCTCGCTGATTTTTCTAGAGCTGAAATGGACTGTTCAGTTTTAGCCAAGTCCTCATCCACAGCAATGCGCAGAGCTGTGAATTCTTGGCTCTGCCTAAGTAACGAAGCTATTCCTGTACCAGCCCCTGCAGTTCCTAGGATCCTTAGAGTTGCGAAGGTGATGGCTGTAATAGATTCCCTTTTTGCCAAATGGTACTCAGCCGCTGTGTGGTGAGTATACATGTAATCCTCAGTGGGGTACAGAATCCTTGGCATAATTATTACCTGTACACAAAAATCATGTGATGCATTAAACAGTTTTAAAGATAAACAAGGAGTAACACCTAGCGATGAGCACACCCACCTGGTACTGTTAGCGGGGATTAACCATTTGTGTGAATATAAGTCTTTTTCTGTGGCCTTGCATAAATCACTTTTTTCTTTTGGAACAATCCCCACACATCTACCCCTCCCGGATACCTGGGTTAATGTTTGCATTGGGGTTAGTCTGGTTCAGTACCTGGAAAATGGAACTTATGACTTTCCAGGTGTCGCTTTCAAGCACTGTCTCCCTATTTTCTACAGTATTTGTGGGGGACGGCTTTGTTGTCCCGCCGAGAGCTAACATTTCCTTGGTTACTGTGGGCCAGACCGTCCCGGGTACCCCTGGGGTTCGGATCCCCGAATTTTCTTCTAATGTCACTTTGTTGGGCCCGACTGCCCGAGGAATTTCAGGTATTTCTTTATGAGGATAAGCCCTCCCCTGTCAGTCCCGGGCTCCCAGTATCTTACGCCCCATATTTTTCCTAATAACCACACTGGATTTTCTGGATTTGTTACCTTTACCCACAGTTGCTGGCAGGTGTTTGTCCCTCTCTCTATCTTCAATCCCCACTTAGCCCGTCTTCCCAACTGTGGGTCTCGAACAGGAGGTGTGCACTCATAGGGTCCATACCCTACTTGTAGATATTTATCCTGCCCGGCCCCAGGTGCCCAATTTGAGGCAATAGTTTCACGTCCCCAATAGGCGCAGTAGTATGAATCTGGGTAGCTGCAGTATCCCCTCCCTGGGTTTGAATTTGGGCAAAAATAATATGCCTTTTGATTTAAGCACGGCTGTATCGGTATCATGTCACACAGGGAAGTAAGAAAGCTTGGTGCACCAGCCGTACTAATAGTCTCAAGAGTTTTTTGGTCCTCAAGCCTAATTAGACTCCACTGGAAAGGTTGATGCGGGTGGTGTTGCACCGCTATACAAAATGTGGTCACTGCGGGAATCCCCAAGTACCATTGGATACCCCTAAGGCCCATCTTTCCCCACTATTCACTCCTCTGTCTCACTCGTCAACTGGGTTGCAATCAGCTACGAGGGTTTTTGGTTCTTCCCGACAGTGACTTGCGGAAATCAAACTTCATAACCACCAAGTAGTTATAAAGCAGGTATGTTTAATGAGTGATGCGCATACACCCTGGTGCAAGGGGGAAAGCTCCACCTCACTTGCACACCGTTGGGAGAAAGCGTGCTACAGATAGAGGCTGAATTAATACACAATCAATAGTTGGCAGGAATTCGGATACATATTCATTACATTCCTGAGACCCCATTAGCACGCGGTCCCTCCCCCCTCGCGCGTGCGTAGTGAGTCGTAAGGGTGGTGGTGGGATGAAGGCTCATCATCTTCCTCGCGAAGGCTCGTAGTCTTCCTCGCTGTAAACTTTCGACCCAGCGGGAGGGGCACCCCCCAAACTGGTTCCAGCTTGCCCTGTGGATATCTAATCACCTCACTGTTCTCGGGCTGTTGCACCCTTCTCTTTATGGCCTTCATCCCCCTTGTTATTCCAGACACGGTGTCTGCAATCCCCATTCTTCTAACAGTTTCTACATAAACTAACTTTTCACTACCCCCGTCCCAGTTTCTGTAAAGTTCCCTTCTCTCCTTTACTGCGGGGCCCTTTTTTCACTTTTCAATAGCAGTAGTGTTCTTTGGGGGGGAGGCTTCTTTCTGGAATACTTATCGGGCTCGTCGCAGTGTGAGTTTCAGGTCATCGCTCCCAGGAGTCACCTCCCAGCTCTCGTCGTCGATGGGTCCCTTAACACGGCCGGCATGAGTCCATCCTCTCTCTGCGGTTTGGATAGCTGTTTCTGTGGTAAGTTAAGCAACATAGGGGCCTTCCCACTGTGGTGTTAATGTGGCTTCTTTCCGAGTTTTTATTAGCACCTTATCTCCTGGCTGTATCTTACGGATTGGAATTTCCAGTGGGGATCGCTGCGCAATCAGACCCTTCTTTTGTAATTCCTTGCGCCTTTTCATTAATTGTATAAGGTAAGGTTTTAACTGATCATCTTGTAAATGAGGGTGATCAAGAGGTATCTCAAGATTGTAGGGCATACCATACAACATTTTGAAGGGTGAGATTCCCAGATCAGTCCTGGGCTTCACACATACACTTCACAGAAAGTGGTTTTTTTTATTTCCCCATTCATCCGTTCTACTTTACCAGAGCTCTGAGGGTGCCAAGGAGTCTGATATCCCCATTTAATCCCCAGAATTCTCATTGTGTTGCGTGTAACCTTTGACACAAAATGTGGTCCCGTGTCAGAATCTATTGCTTCTATAATTCCATACTGGGGAATTGTGCTTTCTAATAGTACCTTTACTACAGTTTGCGCTGTAGCCCTTGCCGTAGGGAATGCCTCAACATAGTTTGCCTTGCGAAGGGTCGATAAGCCAATTCTCGTCCTCCTGGGACTCTTTTTCTCATAGTTTTTGCATTCACCCTCCGGCAAGTCATACATCCATTAACAATCCCCTTTGCTATGTTATATCCCCCTGTACACATATAATTATTGGCAAACTGATCCACTAAGGCCTGAGTAGCCCAATGCGTTTGTTCGTGGAACCTCCATAACACCCTTGTAGCTACTGATTTTGGTAAAACCTCCCGTCCATCAGGTAGTATACATTCGCAGGCTTGAGCGGACCAGCACGGGCTCAATGGTCCAGATTCTATTACCTCAAATGTTTTTCCGTTTACCAGTGCGTAGCCTGACTTCCTTTTCCCTTCAACTACTCTGGATGAGCCATCTATGTATACCTTTTCCCCTGTAGGTAATTCCATGTCATCTAAATCGGGTCTCAGTTTTATTTGCTCCTCTATATTTCTAAGGCAATCGTGTTCTAGGGGCTCACTTGGTTCACCATAGAGGAACTGAGCCGGGTTCTGAACTGAAGTTGTTTCTAGGGTCAGTTTCGGGGAGGAAATCAGAATTCCCTCGTATTTTAACAGTCTCGCATCTGTGACCCATTTATCAGCTTTTTGTTGCAACACCCCGCGTATACTGTGGGGGGAGATTACCTTAATCTCTCCTCCAAAGGTTATCTTCAGTGCTTCCTCCACCAAGAGAGCAGCGGCTACTACTGCCTGCAGGCAACTAGGCCAGCCCCGGCTAACAGGGTCCAATAATTTAGACAGGTAAGCCACGGGCTTTTTACCTCCTACCCAATCCTGGGCAAGTACTCCATAAGCGGTTCCCTCTGCACTATTTACAAAGAGAAAAAATGGTTTTCTTAACTCCGGGAAACTCAGGACTGGAGGGTGCATAAGTGCCTCTTTTAACTTATTCAATTGCCCTTCATCTGTCTCTGTCCATTTAAGTAATCCCTCTTTGTTTAATTTGCTATAAAAGAATTTGACTTTTCCACTGCAATCCTCTATCCACTGCTGGCAGTGCCCTGTTAATCCCAACAATTCCTTTTCAGTTGGAGTGCAGCACTCTTCCAACCCCCTGTATGCTCTACTCCAAAATCCCAGGGGTTTGCCTCAAACTCCACATGGGGCCTTTCTCTCCAGCAGCAGTGTAGACGATGTTCTTTATGCCCTGTCCTGTCCGTACTGGCCCCAGGGCCATGGCAGTGGTATCCAGTCTGAGATAATTTACACCGAGTATGCATGGAGCCCCCTGTCCAGTCACTATAGCATGCTTCTGGCAGTCTCTACCGGTGAGGCTTATTTCTGCCTCCAACACAGACGATTCCTGAGAGCCATGGCTCTGACCATGCCTCCATTTCCTGGATATGGCCCTGTCTGTGCCAGAAGTCTCAGTTGGGTCTGGAATTGGGAGCTTCCTGAGGAGCAGCATTCAGTGGAGACCAAGATCCTGACCTCCTACTGGCCCTACTGGTTTGGCCTAACCTTCTCCCCCATCAGGATCGAGGACGGGAAGAACAAGCAAGTCCTTCCCAAGGAGCAAGATCCCATGGAGACCAAGATCCTGACCGCATACCGGCCCTGCTGCCTGATAATCTGGTTCCTCATACAGGCCTTGATAACCGCCTTGATACCCATCTGCATTTGCTGCCTGCTGAGGAATGCCCACAGCCTCTGGAGAAGATTAAGAAGGCCTCGAGGGCAGGTGAACGATTGAGATGAATAGAGCAGGGAGGGTGTGCTCGCTAGGGAGCAGGGAACTATCAAGGCCATAGACATGAGGACATCCAAGGAAAGCAGACCCCCAGAGGTCCGTTAGCTCTCACTAGGGACGTGCCCAGCTGTCAGAGTGTGACGAGGCTGTCACACACTGGGAGACCCCAGTCTCTGTGCGCAGGCTCTCTCACTTCCAGGGAACGGGACAAACGGCCTCAGCTTCCTCAGAAACAGAGTTCTGGGGAAAGGACAACGTAAATGTTCATAACCTGCTCTATCAGATGGAGGCCAACATAGCCTTAATGGAGACATATATGACGATCCTCATGCAGTCCCACTCAGCCTTGGACGTTTGACCTAACCTCCTGCCCTGTCAGGACTGAGGACGGAAGATCAACCAGGCCCATCTACAGGCGCAGCCTCCGATGCAGGCCCTGTCAGACAAAAAGCCAGACCTCCACTCAGCCCTGGACATTTGACCTAACCTCCTGCCCTGTCAGGAGTGAGGACGGAAAGTACAACCAGGTCCTTCCCGAGGGCAGCATCAGATGGTGACCAAGAGCCAGACCTCAACCCAGCCCTGATGGTTAGGTTTAACCTCCTGCCCCGTTAGGACTGAGGATGGGAGGTACAACCAGGTCCTTCCCGAGGAGCAGCCTCCGATGGAGAGCAAGATACAGACCACCACCAAGCCCTGCTGGTATGGCCTAACCTAATGCCCTGTCAGGACTGAGGACGGCAAGAACAACCGGGTCCATCCCAAAGAGCTGCCTCTGATGGATACCGAGAGCCAGACCTCCACACAGCCCTGCTAGTGCAGACTGAACTCCTGCCCAGACCAGACATGACTGAGGATAGGAAGAACAACCAGGACCTTCCAGTGGAAAAGCCTCCAATGGAGAGCAAGAGCCAGAGCTCCATACAGCGCTGCTGGTTTGACCTAACCACCTGCCCCGTCAGGACTGAGAACGGGAAGAACAACCAGGTCCTACGCACAGCACAGCATCCAAAGGTGACGAAGAGCCAGAACTGCACCCAGCCCTTATGGCTTGGCCTAACCTCCTGCCCCGTTGGGGATGAGGCTGAGAAGAACAACCTCATCCTCCCAAGGAGTGGCATGCAATGGCAACAAAGAGCCAGACCTCCACCCAAGCCTGCATGTTGGGCCTTACCTCCTGCCCCATCAGGACTGAGGATGGGAAGAACAACCAGGTCCTACCCACGGCACAGCATCCAATGGAGACCAAGAGCCAGACCTGCACCCAGCCCTGCTGATTCGGCTTAACCTTCTGCCCCATCAGAACTGAGAACGGGAAGAACAACCAGGACCTTCCCACAAAAAAGCCTCCGAAGGAAAGCAAGAGCCAGAACTCCATCCAGCCCTGCTCGCTTGGACTAACCTCCTGCCCCGTCAGGACTGAGGACAGGAAGATCAATCAGGTCCATCTACAGGCGCAGCCTCCTATGCAGACCAAAAGCCAGAACTCCACCAAGCCCTACTGGTTAGGCTTAACCTCCTGCCCCACGAGGATCGAGGACAGGCAGAACAACCAGGTCCTTCCCAAGGAACAGCATCCAGTGGAGACCAAGATCCTGACCTCCTACTGGCCCTGCTGGCTTGGCCTAACCTCCTGCCCCATGAGGATCGAGGACAGGCAGATCAACCAGGTCCTTCCCAAGGAGCAGCATCCAGTGGAGACCAAGATCCTGACCTCCTACTGGCCCTGCTGGCTTGGCCCTTCCCGATGCCCTAAATGGGTCTGGTACAGAGGCTGCAAGGCTGTCGTTCCAGAGGGCCCAAAGCAGCATGCTCTGGTCACCAAGCAGAAGGCCTACAGCTTGCCTGGCATCGCGGGACACCTTTGGGACTACCTTGTGCAACGAGGGAGAACCTGGTTCGTTACACATACCTTGATAACCATCTGCATTCTCTGGCTACTGACGACTGCCTGTGGCCTCTGGAGAAGATTAAGAAGACCTTGGGGACAGGTGAGCGATCGAATTGTGCAGGGAGAGCACCCTGCCTGCGTAGCAGGGAACCATCAAGGCCATAGACGTGAGAACGTCCAAGGAAAGCAGACCCCCAAAGTCCCGTTAGCTCTCCCCAGGGACTTGCCCAGCCACAGGGCTGTCACACAGTGGGAGACCCCAGTGCAGCACACGGCCTGCCAGAGGTGGCGTGAGCCCCACGGGCTGCCCCGAGGAGTCCTGCGAGGCTGGAAATGCTCCGTGCCAATCAGAGCCCTGCAGGGTGATGCTCTGCAAAATGAGCCTGCATCGCTTTCACTGTGCCCATGCTCTCTCACTTCCAGGGAATGGGACAAACGGCCTCAGCATCCTCAGAAACTGAGTACCAGGAAAAGGACAACAAAATTGCTTCCAACCTACTTTTCCTGACTGAGGATGAAATAAGGTTCAAGGAGAGTGAGCAGACGACCCTCTGCCTGCTCCAGCGGCAAGTGCACAGCATCCAGCAGTACAGGAATACAGCGGGTGTTACAGGGGAGAGCAAGAGACCCTCCGCAGACTCCTCACCCAGCTCCAGCCAGAGTGTGCACTCTGTGGATGCACGGCAGGAAAGGCTGCAAAGCAAGTGAGTGCTGCAGCCTGTTGATGAGGGGAGGCCGCTGCTCAGGGCAGAAGGCAGTACAGGAGTCAGGATAGGAAAGGCACCCACGGCAGCAGTGTTCCCAATGGGGACCCGTGAAGAAGGAGAAGGGGCCCACATCCCAGCAGCTGCCCATGGCGCTGCGAGGGTGGTGCCCAGGGAAAGCTCATGCCCTGCTGCTTTCATCTATGGCCTCAGGAGCTCCAGGGCCGGTGTGAGCATAGGCCAGGCAAAAGGGAAAGGGGTGGGTGGAGCAGGGAACAGGGAGAGTGATTTCCATGAACCACTTCAGTCCATCTGACAGCCTGCTCTTTTCAGGGGGACGGTCAGCTGGCGGCGAGGAGCACGCCTCAGCCCACCAAAGGTTCGTGCACAGAAAACTCCTTGATGCCTACAGTGTCTTCTTCTGGGTGCATGCCAAGATGAGGATGAGCTGCACCACGAACACCTCCTGCAGAGGAGTTCTGCATTTGCCCATCAGAAAGATAACAATTGGTGTCACTGCTCTCTTTCCAAGGCTCTTCCAGTTCCCAACAGAGACCGGACTAAACATCTCTTGAGACAAAATGCTGGGACCTCCCAGAAGAACGAGCTGGACTGCTGCCCACTCGTGGTCTCCGAATTAAAGGCACGGAAGATCGGCTTATTTAACTTGGGAAACACTTGCTACGTGAACAGTGTCATACAGTCTCTCTTCATGGCTTCTGAGTGAGTTGTTGCTCCCTTGTTCCCACTGAGGACTGCTCCAGGGATGCTCTTTGCACTGGTGTGGTGCTTCCCACGCTAATTGTCCATCTTGTTTTGCATCTCTGGTTGTCTTCTGCAGCTTTCGGCATGCGGTGTTGAATTTAACCGAGGGCAACTCCCAGCCCCTGATGACAAAACTGCAGTCGCTCTTTGCACTTTTGGAGCACAGTCAGGTAATTATTTCATGTTCTCGTTATTGCTTTGGACTCTCAGCTGTGGAAAGGCTCATCGCCAAGTTGCTTCCGGCCAACTCCAATGTGCAGATAAGGACCTGTGGATCTGGGTGCATTTTTGTAACGGGACAAATTTTGTTGTCAGGAAAGAGGCTAATTTTGGGGGTGGAGGAGGCAAAGTGAGTGTTGAGCTCCCGTCATCTGTGATAGTGAGCTGTGTTCACACCAGGCCGCCTCTCTTTGGCCTCTGGCTATCCTGGCTTTGACTGATGCAATAACTACTAGTTTTGACACTGAAATCCGTTTGGTAATAGCTTATATGTGTGGCCAGCTGAAAAGCCTGTTGGTGTACAACAGCAGTTTCTGTTTGTTGCTGTGCAGCAAGGAAGAAGACTGGAACAAGCTGTTTGTCCCCTCGCCTCACTGCAAACTGCAGCCAATCAGTAGAAAATGCCTTAAAAATGGCTTTGGCAGGCCAAAATCCAAAGACCAAAAACCAATACAGCAACAAACGTTTGGATTCCAGATGCTGTGAATCTTTCGTATCTGAGGGAAAGTAAAAAAAATCACCCATAAACAAATTAAATTTGCGTGCTTTCTTCACCAACCTGAAATTTAACAGGAGTGACTCCAGGTGGGTCACATCCCGGTCCGTTGGTGAAAACACCCGTCTGTCCCCCAGAGACACCGCTTTGACTTTTCACTGGCTGTGAGCCCACTGACCCGTACCTCTCCGTTTTCCTTGACGTGACTGGCAGTTTTGGCTTGTTCCATTGTGGTGCTACACCATTACAGATCCATTACAGATCACTTTCAGGGGGTAATGTAGAGAACATCTGAGCTTGCACATTTGGTCCTAAAAGAGCCTGTTTTTTCAAAGCAGGTTATGGTGTGTTTGATGTGCATTAGCGTACTTGCTTGTTGTGCAGCTCATAGTTAACGATTCCCCAGTAATTTCCTATAATCCTTCTAGTTCTTTTTCTTTTGGGCCAGTACTTAAAGCCACTTCTCCAGCCAACGATGGGTCTCCCACCGTATTAATTAGACAACAATTGCCTAATGGCACCGATTACATTGCCCAGTAATGCAGTTTACCTGCCTGCAGTGATCAGAGGATGGGAGGAAGTTTGGTGGATTTTTTTTAAGTTTCTATTTTTTAATAAATGGACTTGGTATCAAATTAAGGATCAAATTAAGTTCAGGCTGAATTGAGTAGAAGTCTCAGGATCAGGAACACAAACCATTTTGAAACTGAATGAAGAAAGGAATGCGTGGATAGTTCGTATGAGTACCTAAGTGATACGTACTGGTTAATGTGTGCACATAGTATCGGCCCGCAGTTTATTGAGCCCCCCAAAAACCAGCCAACAGGCTCTCCCTGGGTCCAAAGGAAGCCCGCTGTGTCTGGAGATCCCGCAGCTCAGCCGGTGGCAGTGGAAACACTGGGTTTTCGGGAGCCTAGAGAATCAGTACATCCCTTAAGCAACAATGCTCTTGTTGTGGATACAACCAGAGATCCTCACTTGTCTTCTGGGGAGCAGACACGCGCTCCTAAGGACTCCCGATCTGCTGGGGAATAATCAACTGTTTTCTGTCCCCAGAGAGACTGACCACAAAGAATCAATACCACTGCGAGAAATGTGCTTCCTTGCAGGATGCTGAGAAGGTGGCAGAGCTGACAGAGGGCCCGCACTACCTCATCCTCACACTGCTGCGGTTCTCCTTCGACCCGCAGACCATGAAGAGGAGGAAGATCCTGGACAATGTCTCCATTCCTCAGGTGCTCAAACTGCCCATCCTCGTCCACTCAGAGGAAACCGAGGACATTTGTCAGCATGGGAAAGACAGGTCTGACCTGGGCAGCACCTTTGAGTCTGCTGTGTACGAACTCTGCAGCGTGGTGGTGCATTCGGACATCTCCTCTGAGAGCGGGCACTACTACTGCTACTGCAGAGAGTGCACTGATACCGTGCCCCACACACAGCCCCGGGATGGGACACCAGAACTGGCTTCCAACAAGCAGCTGGACTTTGACATCCCGTGGTACCTCTCCAATGACCACAGGGTTTCCACCTCCTCCTTCGAATCAGTCAGCAACCTGACTGCTTTATACCCCAAGGCCACTGCCTACGTGCTCTTCTACAGGCAGCGGGCGGACAGGCCAAGCTCCCCACTGCACGAGGCTGTGGCAGAAGCCAGCCGGCTGCACAGCCAATCCTTCCCTCAGTAAAGACGTGATGGAAGCCATCTCCAAGGACAACATCCTCCACTTGCAGGTAGATCCCAGGTGTATACAGATTGCATTTTCCCATTGAGATTGGGTGTTGAGCTTGATGTATGGGATCAGTGAGACAGCCAGCACAAGGCACAAGAGAATGAATCGGTGACGTCTGTCCTGGGCAGCTCTGCGTCACGATTTCTCCAGGCATCCAGGTGTGGTGAGTAGACCATGGCTGCCCACCCACCTGCTCTCTCACTCCTCCTCCTTAGCAGGAGAAGGAAAATAAGATGACAGAGCTCAAGTGGGTCAAGTTAAGTATAGAGCGATGGCTCACTTTTGACCATCGTGGGCAACACAAGCTCAGCTCGGGGAAGATAAATTTAATTTGTTGCCTGTAAGTAAGAGTAGAATAACAAGGAGTAAAAGCCAACTAAACACGCTTCTTCCCCATCCACCCTCTTCTGCCTTCTCCCCTGCAAGCAGAGCAGAGGAGCGTGGGGTGGGGGCTGTAGTCAGTCGATAACGCTTTGTCTCTGATGCTCCTCCATGGTCATTCTGTGCCCTGCTGCACCATGGGAATTTCTGCTCTGTGCCTCAAACACCTCCTGCCCTCCTTCTGCTCTGACCTGGGTGGCTGCAGGGCAGCTTCTCTCTCACTTCTCCTTCCCAGAAGTTTCACAGCATTTTTTACCTGGCTCCCTTCTGTCCCAGGGTGGCTGTCTAGGGGCTGGTTTTGGATGACCCACGTGGCTGGAGAGATACGACACTTTGATGTCTCTCTCCAACCAAGTTCTAGAGATGAGTACATGCCTTAGCAACCCCAGATTAATTTGGGGAAAATTCCCTGGAGCAAATGGGACAGCACAAGGAAGTTGGGGGCAATTCCCAAGGATCGTTTCCGTGCGAATAACAGCAATGTACTTCTGTCATTTCTCCTACAGGAGCAGGAAAAGGAGGCGAGGAGCAGAGCTGCCTACTTTCCACCTTGCCAAAATCCCCGCTGTGGTGGAGAGACTTTGAGAGGGACAAGGACGATGACAGCTCATCAGGAGGATGCAGTCCCTATTGTAGCGTTCAGTCTTACCAGAGGCTGGGGCATGATAGGGGGTATGATAAACCCTCTTGATGCCATGTTCTCCGGCCCAGGTACCCACAAGTGAATTTTTGAAATGAGTCCCATTCTCTGACTTAATTCTTTCTGGGGTGCCACGTCGCCACAGGATTTGCCTCTCCAGACCTAATGTGGTCTTTCGGGCGGTAGCATGGGGTACTGCAAATGTTTCAAGCCACCCAGTGGTTGCCTCCACCATAGTAAGCACGTAACGCTTACCATTGCCAGATCGTGGCAAGGTGATATAAGCATCC
This sequence comes from Alectoris magna, assembly GCA_030625065.1. NCBI lineage: Eukaryota > Metazoa > Chordata > Aves > Galliformes > Phasianidae > Alectoris > Alectoris magna. Next base: position 3,663,760 of record CM060560.1, read on the forward strand.
TACGATGCCTCCCCATACTTTTGCCATCGCCCTTCCCCCCAAAGAGGCTTCATCCTCTTGGCTTGGTTAATTATGGCACATGTTTCACAGTCATGAATAACCTGCGCAATAGCATCCACAGTTAAGTCCACCCCTCGGTCTCTAGCCCACTTATATGTTGCGTCCCTTCCCTGATGGCCCGAGGTCTCATGGGCCCATCGAGCTAGAAATAATTCACCCTTGTTCTGCCAGTCCAAGTCATAGAATCATAGAATCACAAGGTTGGAAAGGACCTACAAGATCATCTAGTACAACCGTCCTCCCAGTACCATAGCTACTGAAAAACCACTAAACCATATCTCTTAGCTCCTTATCCAGACGCCTCTTGAACACTGCCAGGGATGGCAACTCCACCACCTCCCTGGGCAGGCCATTCCAGTGCCTGACCACTCTCTGAGAGAAAAAGTTTTTCCTTATGTCTAATCTAAACCTCCTCTGGTACAACTTGAGACCATTTCCTCGGGTCCTGTCTGTTGCCTGGGAGAAGAGGCCAAGCCCCTCCTCATCACATCCTCCCTTCAGGAAGTTGTAGATTGCTATGAGGTCTCCCCTGAGCCTCCTCTTCTCCAGGCTAAACAATCCCAGTTCCCTGAGCCGTTCCTCATAAGACTTGTGCTCCAGACCCCTCACCAGTTTCGTTGCCCTTCTCTGGATACGGTCCAGAGCTTCGATGTCTTTCTTGTAGTGAGGAGCCCCAAACTGAACACAATACTCGAGATGCGGCCTCACCAGAGCTGAGTACAGAGGGATGATCACCTCTCTCAGTGTGGCTCCTACTGGCCACACTGTTTCTAATACAGGCCAGGATGCCGTTGGCCTTGGCCACCTGGGCACACTGTCGGCTCATGTTCAGCCGAGCATCAACCAACACCCCCAGGTCCCTTTCCTCCTCACAGTCATCCAGACACTCATCCCCAAGCCTATAGCGCTGCATGGGGTTATTGCAGCCGAAGTGCAGGACCCGGCACTTGGCCTTGTTGAACCTCATCCCATTCACCTCAGCCCAGTAATTCAGCCTATCTAGATCCCTCTGAAGGGCCTCCCTACCCTCAGGCAGATCAACACCACCTCCCAACTTGGTGTCATCTGCAAACTTACTGAGGGTACACTCAGTCCCCTCATCCAGGCCATCAATGAAGATGTTAAACAAGATGGGCCCTAGAACCGACCCCTGGGGGACACCACTTGTAACAGGTAGCCAGCCGGACTTAACTCCATTAACCACTACCCGCTGGGCACGGCCCTCTAGCCAGTTCTTTACCCAAAGAAGGGTATACCCGTCAAGGCCACGAGCGGCTAGTTTCCTCAGGAGAATACTGTGAGAGACCGTGTCAAAGGCTTTGCTGAAGTCAAGGTAGACTACATCAACTGCCTTTCCCTCATCTACCAGTCTGGTCACCCAATCATAGAAGGAGATGAGGTTGGTCAAGCATGACCTGCCTTTTGTGAATCCATGCTGGCTAGGCCTGATCCTCTGGACACCACGCACATGCCGTGTGATCTCACCCAAGATGATTTGCTCCATAACTTTCCCCAGTACCGAGGTCAGGCTAACAGGCCTGTAGTTCCCCGGATCCTCTTTACGACCCTTCTTGTAGATGGGAATCACATCGGCAAGCCTCCAATCCTCCGGCACCTCTCCGGTTAACCAGGAGCGCTGGTAGATGGCTGAGAGAGGCTCAGCAATTACCTCTGCCAGCTCCCTCAGCACCCGAGGGTGAAGCCCGTCCGGTCCCATGGACTTGTGGCAGTCCAGGTGGAGGAGGAGCTCTTTAACTGTCTCCACCTGAATCACTGGGGGTGTATTCTGCACTCTATCCCAGATATTCAGGTCAGGGCATACGGTGCCCTGAGGATAATTGTTCTGCCCATTAAAGGCAGATGTAAAGAAGGCATTGAGGACCTCAGCCTTCGCCTTATCCTCAGTGGTCACATTCCCCGCTGCCTCAAGTAAGGCGTGGACGTTTTCCTTGGTTCTCCTCTTACCATTGATACATTTGTAAAAAGATTTTTTATTCTCTTTTACTGTCGTGGCCAACCTAAATTCGAGTTGGGCCTTTGCCTTCCTAACTTCCTCCCTGCATACCTTTGCAACTTCCTTATAATCTCCCCAAGTAGCCTGTCCCTGCTTCCAGAGGACATAAACTCTCTTTTTCTTCTGGAGTCTCAACAATAGATTCCGATTCATCCACATTGGTCTTCTTCCCCTACGGCTTGCCTTGCGGCATTCAGGGACAGCCTGTTCTTGTGCCTTTAAGATTTCCATCTTGAGGAGCATCCAGGCTTCCTGAACGCCTTTACCCTTTAGGAGTGACTCCCAAGAGACCCCTGCAACAAGCGTTCTGAACAGGTCAAAGTCCGCCCTCCGGAAGTTCAAGAGAGCAGTTTTACTAGTCACCCTTCTGACATCTCCAAGAACAGAGAATTCTAGAATTTTGTGGTCGCTCTGCCCAAGACAGTCCCCAACCTTCATATCACTCACCAGTCCTTCACTGTTAGTGAAGAGCAGGTCTAGCAGGGCACCACTCCTGGTAGGCTCCCGTACCAGCTGCATAAGGAAGCTATCTTCTACACACTCCAGAAACCTCTTGGACTGCTTCCTCTGCATCATATTATATTTCCAACATATATCAGGGAAGTTGAAGTCTCCCAAAAGAACGAGTGCTGGCGAACGTGCAACTTCCGTAAGCTGCTCATAGAATGCCTCATCCATCTCTTCATCCTGATTTGGCGGTCTATAGCAGGCCCCCACCAAGATGTCACCCCTACAGGTCTTTCCCCTGATCCTTACCCACAGACACTCAACTTCATCATACCCAACCCCAAGCTCTTCAGCTTCAAAACAGTCTTTAATATAAAGGGCTACACCACCACCCTTCCTTCCTTGTCTATCCTTTCTGAAGAGCTTGTAGCCATCTATCGCAGCACTCCAGTCATGGGAGCTGTTCCACCAAGTTTCAGTAATAGCAACCAGGTCATAGTTTGCATGACACACAGTCGCTCCCAGCTCCTCCTGCTTGTTGCCCATGCTGCGTGCATTTGTGTACATGCACTTCAGCCGAGTCGCCTGCCTCTCCCCCAGCTCCAGCACTGTTCCTCTAGGCTCAACTCTTGTAAGCCCCGTTTCATCCCCCCACCCCCCCCTCATAGCTAGTTTAAAGCTCTTTCAATAAGCCCTGCTAGCTCCTGAGCTAGGATTCTTTTCCCCCTTTGAGATAGGCAGGTTCCATGGACAGACAACAGGCTGGGGGCTGAGTAAAACGCCCCGTGGTCAAATTACCCAAAGTTTCTGGTGTGACACCAGCCTCTGAGCCATTTATTCATAGCTTGTACTTTCCAGGCCTGATCCATGTCCCCCACTTTCCCTAAAGGGTCTATTTGAGCCACCTCAATTCTGGCAGCTCGATCTACCTGATGGTTGTTTCGTTGTTCTTCAGTAGCCCGACTCTTGGGCACGTGAGCATCCACACGACACACCTTTACAACCATATTCTTTATTCGGCCAGCAATGTCTTTCCACAGTTCAGGAGCCCAAACAGGTTTATCCCTCCACTGCCAGTTTTGTTCCCACTGCCGTAACCACCCCCATAAGGCATTTGCCACCATCCATGAGTCAGTATAAAGCATCGGCCACCTCTCCCGTTCAGCAACAGCCAAGGCCAGCTGGACAGCCTCTGCAAATTGGCTTGATTCTCCTTTTCCTTCAGTGGCCTCTGCAACCTGTCGTGTGGGGCTTCACACAGCAGCTTTCCATCTGCGATGCTTCCCCACAATACGACACGATCCATCTGTGAAGGACAAAACTCTTTTCATTCTTTGCCTCAAAGCTTGCTTTGTGAGGCCTTTCTGGTGATAGGACTCTATCTGACAACTGCTAGGGGGGTGAATGGTGGATGTCACCATGCCACTGTACCCCTGCTTATGGTTGCAAAGATAAGCAGAAGCAGGACAAGCCGTCTTTTTCAGGGGTAGGGCTTGAAGGAGCTGACCACTGCAAAAGGCGATAATGCTTGTGCATGGCAACGAAGGCACCACCCCCAGCTGGCTTATCTGTTGGTCCAGGAATGTCACACAAAACTGAGACAAAAGAAGAGAAAAAAACCCCACAGAAATTGGGGATAAAAGGCCCCCACTAAAGTAGGGACATTGGAGACAAACTCCCAAAGGCACCTCTGACAGAGAATTCCCTGAGGGGAAAACCTCTTCGGAAGAACCCCGGAGGCCTGCTTGCTGCGGAGCTGCCTGGCTTTCCTGAGATCAACAGACCTACAACGTACCTCGCTGGACCCACGATGGTGACTATCTCTTTTGCACTCTACAGAGATTCCTTGCTTATATTTCCTATCTTTTCTATCGCCCGTCTTCCCTTCCCCATCTCCCTAAACAGCTAGGAATTGTAATAAACTGGATGGACCAACATTTGAACCGTTGTTTCTTAATCTCATGCCGGATATACATACATCAAAGAACCTCCTCTCCCTCCTATAAATTGGAGCGAGACACCATCCGTGAACAGGGCATATATCTTTTCATTTTCTGGTAGTTCATTGTGTGGTGGGGCCTCTTTAGCACGTGACACCTCTTCTCCCGGTGATGTGCTGAACTTTTTTCCTTCAGGCCAGTCCATGATCATCTCTAAGATCCCTGGACGGCTGAGGTTCCCCATTTGCGCTCGTTGTGTAATCAGCGCAATCCACTTGCTCCAGGTGGCATCAGTAGCATGATGGGTGGAGGGAACCTTTTCTTTAAACATCCGGTGCAGCACTGGCACTTGAGGTGCCAGAAGGAGCTGCTTTTCAGTGCCAATTACTTCAGAAGCAGCCCGGACCCCTCATATGCTGCTAAGATCTCCTTTTCAGTTGGAGTGCAGCACTCTTCCAACCCCCTGTATGCTCTACTCCAAAATCCCAGGGGTTTGCCTCAAACTCCACATGGGGCCTTTCTCTCCAGCAGCAGTGTAGACGATGTTCTTTATGCCCTGTCTTGTCTGTACTGGCCCCAGGGCCATGGCATTGGTATCCCTTCTGAGATAATTTACACCGAGTATGCATGGAGCCCCCTGTCCAGTCACTATAGCATGCTTCTGGCAGTCTCTACCGGTGAGGCTTATTTCTGCCTCCAACACAGACAGTTCCTGAGAGCTACGGCTCTGACCATGCCTCCATTTCCTGGATATGGCCCTGTCTGTGCCAGCTGTCTCAGTTGGGTCTGGAATTGGGAGCTTCCTGAGGAGCAGCATTCAGTGGAGACCAAGATGCTGACCTCCTACTGGCCCTGCTGGTTTGGCCTGACCTTCTGCCCCATCAGGATCGAGGACGGGAAGAACAAGCAAGTCCTTCCCAAGGAGCAAGATCCCATGGAGACCAAGATCCTGACCGCATACCAGCCCTGATGCCTTGGCCCTTCCCAATGCCCCACATGGGTCCGGTACATGGGGAAGCAAGGCTGTCATTCTGGAAGGCCCGAAGCAGCAGTCCCCGGGCACCGAGCAGAAGGCCTACAGCTTGCCTGGCATCCTGAGACACCTTTGGGACGGCCATGCCAGAAGAAAGATAATCTGGCTCCTCATACAGGCCTGGATAACCATCTGCATTTGCTGCCTGCTGAGGAATGCCCACGGCCTCTGGAGAAGATTAAGAAGGCCTCGAGGACAGGTGAACGATCGAGATGAATAGAGCAGGGAGGGTGCGCTGGCTAGGGAGCAGGGAACTATCAAGGCCATAGACGTGAGGACATCCAAGGAAAGCAGACCCCCAGAGGTCCGTTAGCTCTCACTAGGGACGTGCCCAGCTGTCAGAGTGTGACGGGGCTGTCACACACTGGGAGACCCCAGGGAAGCACAGGGCCTGCCATAGGTGGTGTGAGCCCCACGGGCTGCCCCGAGCTGTCATGCGAGGCTGGAAATGCTCCGTGCCAATTGGAGCCCGGCAGGGTGATGCTCTGCTAAATGAGCCTGCATCCCTTTCACTGTGCCCGTGCTCTCTCACTTCAAGGGAACAGAAGAAACGGCCAGGAGTGCCAGGAAAAGAACAACATTAATGTTCATAACCTGCTCTGTCAGATGGAGGCCAACGTAGCCAACAGACCCGATATCCCACAGCACCATGCACGGGGTGAAAGCACCCACACACCTTTAGGACGTGCTGGGCTCCTTGGTGGGGAGCATGAGAGAAATTAGCAATGCCCCCTCCCTGCCCAAACCCAGCAGAGCTCGGGGAGAGCCCAGCGGCTGCCTCTGCCCTTCCCAGCACGCCCAGCCACGGCCGCCCGCTCTGAGCACAGCTCCCAGCTGCGGGGCTGGCCCTGGGGCAGCTGCAGCCCCCGGGGGATGCGCAAGCGACAAGTGGCCCCGTGTCCTTTCCCTAAACAGAGCACTGTGGCTTCCCATCGAGGGACGAAGGCAGACGGGCGGCCCCAGCCGCTGAGCCACGGTGTCACCTGGTCCCCACGGCCATCGCAGCGCCGCGGAAGGGGACATTTCTGCGAACCCATCGCGGCCGGACGCCCATCGGCGCCCACGTCCCCACAGGAACCCGACGGGACTTTGCACGCAGCTCCACGTCCGCCGGCGCTGCCGTCAGCCCTGTGCCGTCGGTGCGGCGCGGCGTTGCTCAAGCCCCGGGCACTGACGTCCCCAGAGAGCTACAAGCGGGGGCAGAGGTGCCGTCCGCCCTCGGCACCGCGGCCCGAGCTCCAGCGGGGACGGGGGCACGGAGCCAGGGGCGCGTCGCGGCCCAGCGGGACCGGAGCCCGAGCGGGGCGGGGAGCGGAGCGGGGAGTAGACGGGAGCGGAGCGTAGTGGATTGGAGCGGCATGAAAGACCCGGCAGGGCCGTGCCGCGACGGGACACGAGGAGAGGCGAGGCGCGGGGCCATGGAGCAGTACTTCTCGGCCACGCGGAAGATGGAGCAGGAGGTTGCCATAAATTAGACCACATCAATTTCGGGTCAAAACGGTTCATTAATTTGAGTAAGCACAACAGAAGGAAAAACAGCGCTGAGCAGCTGGGGAGTCGCAGCTCCGCACGCGGCGCGCACCCTTACCCTGCTGGTCCCCTGCTTTTATAGTTTCGGGAGCCTAGAGAATCAGTACATCCCTTAAGCAACAATGCTCTTGGTGTGGATACAACCAGAGATCCTCACTTGTCTTCTGGGGAGCAGACATGCGCACCTAAGGACTCCCGATCCGTTGGGGATTTAATCAACTATTTTCTGTCCCCAGAGAGACTGACCGCAAAGAATCAATACCACTGCGAGAAATGTGCTTCCTTGCAGGAGGCTGAGAAGGTGGCAGAGCTGACAGAGGGCCCGCACTACCTCATCCTCACACTGCTGCGGTTCTCCTTCGACCCGCAGACCATGAAGAGGAGGAAGATCCTGGACAATGTCTCCATTCCTGAGGTGCTCAAACTGCCCATCCTCGTCCGCTCAGAGGAAACCGAGGACATTTGTCAGCATGGGAAAGACAGGTCTGACTTGGGCAGCACCTTTGTGTCTGCCGTGTACGACCTCTGCAGCGTGGTGGTGCATTCGGGCATCTCCTCTGAGAGCGGGCACTACTACTGCTACTGCAGAGAGTGCACTGATACCGTGCCCCACGCACAGCCCCGGGATGGGACACCAGAACTGGCTTCCGACAAGCAGCTGGACTTTGACATGCCGTGGTACCTCTTCAACGACCACAGGGTTTCCACCTCCTCCTTCGAATCAGTCAGCAACCTGACTGCTTTATACCCCAAGGCCACTGCCTACGTGCTCTTCTACAGGCAGCGGGCGGACAGGCCAAGCTCCCCACTGCATGAGGCTGTGGCAGAAGCCAGCCGGCTGCACAGCCAAACCTTCCCTCAATAAAGACTTGATGGAAGCCATCTCCAAGGACAACATCCTCCACTTGCAGGTAGGATCGTTTCCGTGCGAATAACAGCAATGTACTTCTGTCATTTCTCCTACAGGAGCAGGAAAAGGAGGCGAGGAGCAGAGCTGCCTACTTTCCACCTTGCCAAAATCCCCGCTGTGGTGGAGAGACTTTGAGAGGGACAAGGACAATGACAGCTCATCAGGAGGATGCAGTCCTGCGGGGGGTGGAGGTGGATCTGGCTCCTTCCATGGACTCGTCTTCTAGCAAGCGGCATCTTGCAGACAGCACGTGTCCATGAGGCTGACCCGAAGCTGGATGCTTCTCTTGAAACCGTAGGAATGCGAGGTCCTTGAAGACAACTGAAGACAAGTAGAGCTGTTGTTTGCAACTCGAGACCGGTGGGGGGAGTCCTGTGAAGATCAGGAGGCAGCGTTGCTGATGCAACACAGTGCATCCTCCTGAAAAGGTTGAAAGTTCACATCTAGAAAGACATCCAGCATCCAAAACATCCTTCATCCAACGACCACCAGAGACCTCCACCACATCTTTGTGACGCACGCTTAAGAGAGTGGGACAACAGGTTAAAAATTTCTCAGAATTCCACCTATTTTTGATAATAAACATACCAACTATATCATCTCAGGTGGGTTGGGGAGTTTGATTGCGCACGTTACCAGTATTCCAAGGCGGTGAGCCTACAAGCTTTCTTGGCGGCACTGAGCAGCAACCGGTCGACCTGGATGCTGAGGGTCCCAAGAACGAGAGACTGAGCAGCTCTGGTTGGTACTTTTGGGCTCCGTTGGGCCTTGTGTCACTGGTGACCTCTGGATGCTGTGAGAGTACACGGCAGACCCAGCTCTTTGTCCAGACGTGTCTTTAGGACTTGGTTACTCTGGTGTATCCTGGTTTCTGGGCCAGACCTGCCAAGCTCCACAACCAGGCTATCTCTTAAGATGCCTTGAGCTTCAGGACCCCTAAACCCACCAGCTACTTCTTAAAAAAGGAAAGGAACACAACCAGATACACTGTATGCACCCTATGTAAGTGCCTACTATGTAAAGAAGAGCCTTCTACATCATCAGTCACAGAACGAGGGCTGATTTTGGTGGCAGGAGGCAACGCAAGCCCCGGGCAGTGTGTCTATAGGATCGTAGCTCCGTCCCACAACGCCCCCCAACCTGCTTCTTACTTGCCTTTCCAGTAAGGGTTGCTTGAGCTGAAGAGGCAGAAATGCATGCCTCCGGTGCTCTGTGCATGGCCTAATCTTGACCATGGGGTGTCAGGGGGGAGCACTGTGTTGCTGTAGAGAAGAGAAAGCACAGGCGTTGCTACATGGGATGTAAGCAAAGGATCGAATGTCTTGGTGTATGCTCTCATATCTTCCTTTATTTCCATCCGTACGTATAAAGAAAGGGAATCAATTCAGTATAGAGGCTTCTTGTTTCACAGCAGTACTCATTGCTATTGACTGATGGACAGAAGGATGGGAGAAACTGATGAAAGAGGAGCACCTGCCCTTCTGTGCTCAGGAAGATCACACAGAGTACAGGTGGATTCACCACGGGCAACTCCTGCCTGACAAAATCGGAGGCCTTTTACGATGGAGTTACAGCGTCCGTGGAGATAATCGATACCGAGTATGCATGGAGCCCCCTGTCCAGTCACTATAGCATGCTTCTGGCAGTCTCTACCGGTGAGGCTTATTTCTGCCTCCAACACAGACAGTTCCTGAGAGCCATGGCTCTGACCATGCCTCCATTTCCTGGATATGGCCCTGTCTGTGCCAGAAGTCTCAGTTGGGTCTGGAATTGGGAGCTTCCTGAGGAGCAGCATTCAGTGGAGACCAAGATCCTGACCTCCTACTGGCCCTGCTGGATTGGCCTAACCTGCTGCCCCATCAGGATCGAGGACGGGAAGAACAAGCAAGTCCTTCCCAAGGAGCAAGATCCCATGGAGACCAAGATCCTGACCGCATACTGGCCCTGCTGCCTTGGCCCTTCCCAATGCCCCACATGGGTCCGGTACATGGGGAAGCAAGGCTGTCACTCTGGAAGGCCCGAAGCAGCAGTCCCCGGGCACCGAGCAGAAGGCCTACAGCTTGCCTGGCATCCTGAGACACCTTTGGGACGGCCATGCCAGAAGAAAGATAATCTGGCTCCTCATACAGGCCTTGATAACCATCAGCATTTGCTGCCTCCTGAGGAATGCCCACGGCCTCTGGAGAAGATTAAGAAGGCCTCGAGGACAGGTGAACGATCGAGATGAATAGAGCAGGGAGGGTGCGCTGGCTAGGGAGCAGGGAACTATCAAGGCCATAGACATGAGGACATCCAAGGAAAGCAGACCCCCAGAGGTCCGTTAGCTCTCACTAGGGACGTGCCCAGCTGTCAGAGTGTGACGAGGCTGTCACACACTGGGAGACCCCAGGGAAGCACAGGGCCTGCCATAGGTGGTGTGAGCCCCACGGGCTGCCCCGAGCTGTCATGCGAGGCTGGAAATGCTCCGTGCCAATTGGAGCCCGGCAGGGTGATGCTCTGCTAAATGAGCCTGCATCCCTTTCACTGTGCCCGTGCTCTCTCACTTCAAGGGAACAGAAGAAACGGCCAGGAGTGCCAGGAAAAGAACAACATTAATGTTCATAACCTGCTCTGTCAGATGGAGGCCAACGTAGCCAACAGACCCGATATCCCACAGCACCATGCACGGGGTGAAAGCACCCACACACCTTTAGGACGTGCTGGGCTCCTTGGTGGGGAGCATGAGAGAAATTAGCAATGCCCCCTCCCTGCCCAAACCCAGCAGAGCTCGGGGAGAGCCCAGCGGCTGCCTCTGCCCTTCCCAGCACGCCCAGCCACGGCCGCCCGCTCTGAGCACAGCTCCCAGCTGCGGGGCTGGCCCTGGGGCAGCTGCAGCCCCCGGGGGATGCGCAAGCGACAAGTGGCCCCGTGTCCTTTCCCTAAACAGAGCACTGTGGCTTCCCATCGAGGGACGAAGGCAGACGGGCGGCCCCAGCCGCTGAGCCACGGTGTCACCTGGTCCCCATGGCCATCGCAGCGCCTCGAAAGGGGACATTTCTGCGAACCCATCGCGGCCGGACGCCCATCGGCGCCCACGTCCCCACAGGAACCCGACGGGACTTTGCACGCAGCTCCACGTCCGCCGGCGCTGCCGTCAGCCCTGTGCCGTCGGTGCGGCGTGGCGTTGCTCAAGCCCCGGGCACTGACGTCCCCAGAGAGCTGCAAGCGGGGGCAGAGGTGCCGTCCGCCCTCGGCACCGCGGCCCGAGCTCCAGCGGGGACGGGGGCACGGAGCCAGGGGCGCGTCGCGGCCCAGCGGGACCGGAGCCCGAGCGGGGCGGGGAGCGGAGCGGGGAGGAGACGGGAGCGGAGCGGAGTGGAGCGGCATGAAGGACCCGGCAGGGCCGTGCCGCGACGGGACACGAGGAGAGGCGAGGTGCAGCAGTATTTCTCGGCCACGCAGAAGATGGAGGTTGTCATAAATTAGACCACATCAATTTCGGGTCAAAACGGTTCATGAATTTGAGTAAGCACAACAGAAGCAAAAACTGCGCTGAGCAGCTGGTGAGTCGCAACTCCGCACGCGGCGCGCGCCCTCACCCTGCTGGTCCCCTGCTTTTATAGCCCCTTAGGTCCTCTGAATGGCTGGCGTGTCAGATCCCTGCGACTGCGCTCCCTGTTGCCGGGTGCCACCTCAGCTTTCCCTATCCTGAGCCCGCCCATCTGGGGTGGGGGGGGCGAAGCGGCGAAAACAGGACAAAACCAGAAAGCCCGCACAACCCTGCTCCCCGTACAGCCCCTTTAACGACACCTCCCTCCCCAGTGCAATGAACAAACACAAACTTTATTACAATCCCTCCTTTTTCTTTAAACTCACTTACTTTGTTCACTGAATCTTTGGAGTGCTTGTCGGCTTACCGCATATATCTCCTCATCTTCATCATCCTGTTCTGTGGTCTCATATTTAACACGTGTTACCGTTAAATGAGCTGCTTCTAATGGATTCTTTACAATTGCGACCACCCGATTAAAAATACATGGTCCAAAAGTCAATGCTAGAATTTATAATAACAGAGGTCCAGCTATAGTCGATAATAATGTGGTAAGCCAAGGTGAATAATTAAACCAGGATTCGTACCAACTCCGGTGAGCCTCGTTTTCTTTCTTGCCTTTTTCTAATCCTTCCCGCAATTTCATCACTGTGTCCCTTACCACCCCAGTGTGATCTGCATGCACGCAACATTCCTCCCAGAGGGCCGCACAAAGTCCTCCCTGTTGCAGGAAAACTAAATCCAATCCCCTTCGATTTTGGAGAACTACTTCTGAAAGGGATCTCGCTGATTTTTCTAGAGCTGAAATGGACTGTTCAGTTTTAGCCAAGTCCTCATCCACAGCAATGCGCAGAGCTGTGAATTCTTGGCTCTGCCTAAGTAACGAAGCTATTCCTGTACCAGCCCCTGCAGTTCCTAGGATCCTTAGAGTTGCGAAGGTGATGGCTGTAATAGATTCCCTTTTTGCCAAATGGTACTCAGCCGCTGTGTGGTGAGTATACATGTAATCCTCAGTGGGGTACAGAATCCTTGGCATAATTATTACCTGTACACAAAAATCATGTGATGCATTAAACAGTTTTAAAGATAAACAAGGAGTAACACCTAGCGATGAGCACACCCACCTGGTACTGTTAGCGGGGATTAACCATTTGTGTGAATATAAGTCTTTTTCTGTGGCCTTGCATAAATCACTTTTTTCTTTTGGAACAATCCCCACACATCTACCCCTCCCGGATACCTGGGTTAATGTTTGCATTGGGGTTAGTCTGGTTCAGTACCTGGAAAATGGAACTTATGACTTTCCAGGTGTCGCTTTCAAGCACTGTCTCCCTATTTTCTACAGTATTTGTGGGGGACGGCTTTGTTGTCCCGCCGAGAGCTAACATTTCCTTGGTTACTGTGGGCCAGACCGTCCCGGGTACCCCTGGGGTTCGGATCCCCGAATTTTCTTCTAATGTCACTTTGTTGGGCCCGACTGCCCGAGGAATTTCAGGTATTTCTTTATGAGGATAAGCCCTCCCCTGTCAGTCCCGGGCTCCCAGTATCTTACGCCCCATATTTTTCCTAATAACCACACTGGATTTTCTGGATTTGTTACCTTTACCCACAGTTGCTGGCAGGTGTTTGTCCCTCTCTCTATCTTCAATCCCCACTTAGCCCGTCTTCCCAACTGTGGGTCTCGAACAGGAGGTGTGCACTCATAGGGTCCATACCCTACTTGTAGATATTTATCCTGCCCGGCCCCAGGTGCCCAATTTGAGGCAATAGTTTCACGTCCCCAATAGGCGCAGTAGTATGAATCTGGGTAGCTGCAGTATCCCCTCCCTGGGTTTGAATTTGGGCAAAAATAATATGCCTTTTGATTTAAGCACGGCTGTATCGGTATCATGTCACACAGGGAAGTAAGAAAGCTTGGTGCACCAGCCGTACTAATAGTCTCAAGAGTTTTTTGGTCCTCAAGCCTAATTAGACTCCACTGGAAAGGTTGATGCGGGTGGTGTTGCACCGCTATACAAAATGTGGTCACTGCGGGAATCCCCAAGTACCATTGGATACCCCTAAGGCCCATCTTTCCCCACTATTCACTCCTCTGTCTCACTCGTCAACTGGGTTGCAATCAGCTACGAGGGTTTTTGGTTCTTCCCGACAGTGACTTGCGGAAATCAAACTTCATAACCACCAAGTAGTTATAAAGCAGGTATGTTTAATGAGTGATGCGCATACACCCTGGTGCAAGGGGGAAAGCTCCACCTCACTTGCACACCGTTGGGAGAAAGCGTGCTACAGATAGAGGCTGAATTAATACACAATCAATAGTTGGCAGGAATTCGGATACATATTCATTACATTCCTGAGACCCCATTAGCACGCGGTCCCTCCCCCCTCGCGCGTGCGTAGTGAGTCGTAAGGGTGGTGGTGGGATGAAGGCTCATCATCTTCCTCGCGAAGGCTCGTAGTCTTCCTCGCTGTAAACTTTCGACCCAGCGGGAGGGGCACCCCCCAAACTGGTTCCAGCTTGCCCTGTGGATATCTAATCACCTCACTGTTCTCGGGCTGTTGCACCCTTCTCTTTATGGCCTTCATCCCCCTTGTTATTCCAGACACGGTGTCTGCAATCCCCATTCTTCTAACAGTTTCTACATAAACTAACTTTTCACTACCCCCGTCCCAGTTTCTGTAAAGTTCCCTTCTCTCCTTTACTGCGGGGCCCTTTTTTCACCTTTCAATAGCAGTAGTGTTCTTTGGGGGGGAGGCTTCTTTCTGGAATACTTATCGGGCTCGTCGCAGTGTGAGTTTCAGGTCATCGCTCCCAGGAGTCACCTCCCAGCTCTCGTCGTCGATGGGTCCCTTAACACGGCCGGCATGAGTCCATCCTCTCTCTGCGGTTTGGATAGCTGTTTCTGTGGTAAGTTAAGCAACATAGGGGCCTTCCCACTGTGGTGTTAATGTGGCTTCTTTCCGAGTTTTTATTAGCACCTTATCTCCTGGCTGTATCTTACGGATTGGAATTTCCAGTGGGGATCGCTGCGCAATCAGACCCTTCTTTTGTAATTCCTTGCGCCTTTTCATTAATTGTATAAGGTAAGGTTTTAACTGATCATCTTGTAAATGAGGGTGATCAAGAGGTATCTCAAGATTGTAGGGCATACCATACAACATTTTGAAGGGTGAGATTCCCAGATCAGTCCTGGGCTTCACACATACACTTCACAGAAAGTGGTTTTTTTTATTTCCCCATTCATCCGTTCTACTTTACCAGAGCTCTGAGGGTGCCAAGGAGTCTGATATCCCCATTTAATCCCCAGAATTCTCATTGTGTTGCGTGTAACCTTTGACACAAAATGTGGTCCCGTGTCAGAATCTATTGCTTCTATAATTCCATACTGGGGAATTGTGCTTTCTAATAGTACCTTTACTACAGTTTGCGCTGTAGCCCTTGCCGTAGGGAATGCCTCAACATAGTTTGCCTTGCGAAGGGTCGATAAGCCAATTCTCGTCCTCCTGGGACTCTTTTTCTCATAGTTTTTGCATTCACCCTCCGGCAAGTCATACATCCATTAACAATCCCCTTTGCTATGTTATATCCCCCTGTACACATATAATTATTGGCAAACTGATCCACTAAGGCCTGAGTAGCCCAATGCGTTTGTTCGTGGAACCTCCATAACACCCTTGTAGCTACTGATTTTGGTAAAACCTCCCGTCCATCAGGTAGTATACATTCGCAGGCTTGAGCGGACCAGCACGGGCTCAATGGTCCAGATTCTATTACCTCAAATGTTTTTCCGTTTACCAGTGCGTAGCCTGACTTCCTTTTCCCTTCAACTACTCTGGATGAGCCATCTATGTATACCTTTTCCCCTGTAGGTAATTCCATGTCATCTAAATCGGGTCTCAGTTTTATTTGCTCCTCTATATTTCTAAGGCAATCGTGTTCTAGGGGCTCACTTGGTTCACCATAGAGGAACTGAGCCGGGTTCTGAACTGAAGTTGTTTCTAGGGTCAGTTTCGGGGAGGAAATCAGAATTCCCTCGTATTTTAACAGTCTCGCATCTGTGACCCATTTATCAGCTTTTTGTTGCAACACCCCGCGTATACTGTGGGGGGAGATTACCTTAATCTCTCCTCCAAAGGTTATCTTCAGTGCTTCCTCCACCAAGAGAGCAGCGGCTACTACTGCCTGCAGGCAACTAGGCCAGCCCCGGCTAACAGGGTCCAATAATTTAGACAGGTAAGCCACGGGCTTTTTACCTCCTACCCAATCCTGGGCAAGTACTCCATAAGCGGTTCCCTCTGCACTATTTACAAAGAGAAAAAATGGTTTTCTTAACTCCGGGAAACTCAGGACTGGAGGGTGCATAAGTGCCTCTTTTAACTTATTCAATTGCCCTTCATCTGTCTCTGTCCATTTAAGTAATCCCTCTTTGTTTAATTTGCTATAAAAGAATTTGACTTTTCCACTGCAATCCTCTATCCACTGCTGGCAGTGCCCTGTTAATCCCAACAATTCCTTTTCAGTTGGAGTGCAGCACTCTTCCAACCCCCTGTATGCTCTACTCCAAAATCCCAGGGGTTTGCCTCAAACTCCACATGGGGCCTTTCTCTCCAGCAGCAGTGTAGACGATGTTCTTTATGCCCTGTCCTGTCCGTACTGGCCCCAGGGCCATGGCAGTGGTATCCAGTCTGAGATAATTTACACCGAGTATGCATGGAGCCCCCTGTCCAGTCACTATAGCATGCTTCTGGCAGTCTCTACCGGTGAGGCTTATTTCTGCCTCCAACACAGACGATTCCTGAGAGCCATGGCTCTGACCATGCCTCCATTTCCTGGATATGGCCCTGTCTGTGCCAGAAGTCTCAGTTGGGTCTGGAATTGGGAGCTTCCTGAGGAGCAGCATTCAGTGGAGACCAAGATCCTGACCTCCTACTGGCCCTACTGGTTTGGCCTAACCTTCTCCCCCATCAGGATCGAGGACGGGAAGAACAAGCAAGTCCTTCCCAAGGAGCAAGATCCCATGGAGACCAAGATCCTGACCGCATACCGGCCCTGCTGCCTGATAATCTGGTTCCTCATACAGGCCTTGATAACCGCCTTGATACCCATCTGCATTTGCTGCCTGCTGAGGAATGCCCACAGCCTCTGGAGAAGATTAAGAAGGCCTCGAGGGCAGGTGAACGATTGAGATGAATAGAGCAGGGAGGGTGTGCTCGCTAGGGAGCAGGGAACTATCAAGGCCATAGACATGAGGACATCCAAGGAAAGCAGACCCCCAGAGGTCCGTTAGCTCTCACTAGGGACGTGCCCAGCTGTCAGAGTGTGACGAGGCTGTCACACACTGGGAGACCCCAGTCTCTGTGCGCAGGCTCTCTCACTTCCAGGGAACGGGACAAACGGCCTCAGCTTCCTCAGAAACAGAGTTCTGGGGAAAGGACAACGTAAATGTTCATAACCTGCTCTATCAGATGGAGGCCAACATAGCCTTAATGGAGACATATATGACGATCCTCATGCAGTCCCACTCAGCCTTGGACGTTTGACCTAACCTCCTGCCCTGTCAGGACTGAGGACGGAAGATCAACCAGGCCCATCTACAGGCGCAGCCTCCGATGCAGGCCCTGTCAGACAAAAAGCCAGACCTCCACTCAGCCCTGGACATTTGACCTAACCTCCTGCCCTGTCAGGAGTGAGGACGGAAAGTACAACCAGGTCCTTCCCGAGGGCAGCATCAGATGGTGACCAAGAGCCAGACCTCAACCCAGCCCTGATGGTTAGGTTTAACCTCCTGCCCCGTTAGGACTGAGGATGGGAGGTACAACCAGGTCCTTCCCGAGGAGCAGCCTCCGATGGAGAGCAAGATACAGACCACCACCAAGCCCTGCTGGTATGGCCTAACCTAATGCCCTGTCAGGACTGAGGACGGCAAGAACAACCGGGTCCATCCCAAAGAGCTGCCTCTGATGGATACCGAGAGCCAGACCTCCACACAGCCCTGCTAGTGCAGACTGAACTCCTGCCCAGACCAGACATGACTGAGGATAGGAAGAACAACCAGGACCTTCCAGTGGAAAAGCCTCCAATGGAGAGCAAGAGCCAGAGCTCCATACAGCGCTGCTGGTTTGACCTAACCACCTGCCCCGTCAGGACTGAGAACGGGAAGAACAACCAGGTCCTACGCACAGCACAGCATCCAAAGGTGACGAAGAGCCAGAACTGCACCCAGCCCTTATGGCTTGGCCTAACCTCCTGCCCCGTTGGGGATGAGGCTGAGAAGAACAACCTCATCCTCCCAAGGAGTGGCATGCAATGGCAACAAAGAGCCAGACCTCCACCCAAGCCTGCATGTTGGGCCTTACCTCCTGCCCCATCAGGACTGAGGATGGGAAGAACAACCAGGTCCTACCCACGGCACAGCATCCAATGGAGACCAAGAGCCAGACCTGCACCCAGCCCTGCTGATTCGGCTTAACCTTCTGCCCCATCAGAACTGAGAACGGGAAGAACAACCAGGACTGTTGCAGTGAATTATTCGTTACCCTTGGAGACCCATCGGCTTGTCCATTCACTGAGGTGATCACCAATATGGTGCAGCAAAATGGCCTTTATTGTAAGCAACACACACTCTTTATAGCTCTCCCAAATCACAGTGTTACCCAATCCTCTTTACTTCTGTTATCTTCTCTCTACCCAATGGACTTGTGGAATGCGGTGTCTTCTCTATATTTGGTCTTGTCTGTTCTCCTTTCTTATCTTCAGGTAACTATCTCTGCAGGGTCTCCAAGGCCGAGGGGCCCATGCAGGTGCTGACACCATCTTGTGACTGTTGCAGCCATTTTAAAGTTATTTAGCTAACTACTACATCTCCCCCTCCCTATGCACAAGCGAGCCTACTACTACTCGAGAGGACCCTAACCGCGTACACCCGAAATCCCCGCGTTGCGCCTAAGCATTCTATTGTCCTCTCAGTTAAGCCTTGCCCCGTTACAGCACGAATATCTCATATCGCCTAAAATCTTATCTAAAGGAAAGGATTATATATTCTACTTTCAATTCTAGACACACGTTTCAGCATTCGCTAAACTCTAACATACAGCATAATCACCAGCAGTAAGCATATCACTATTAGGACTAACACGATTAAAACTGGATGTAGCGCAGCATTAAGAATCCCTGTCTCAGTTGGAGACCTTCCAAGAAGCGACTCCCACCAGTGGTGTCTTCCGTCCTTCTTCACTCGCTCCAGGACGCGATGCACCTCTGTTGTGTCATGGTGAACAGTAACTCACGTTTTCTGTCCATTGTCCCGAATGCGTCTCAGCAGCTGGCGTAGATCATCATGTTGTAGCAATTTCTTCACCAGAAGAAGGTTCATCCCAATGGGAATAGGTGACAAATCCTGAATTAACGCGTAGTTAGACTGCAACAGCTGATATCAAGTAACTGGAACTGAATAATTGAAATCACAACCTACAATGCTAGTAAAGTTACACACACAAACGTTTAAGCGAGTACTAATATTTACAGTAATATGGGCAATAAGCAGAGAATCACAGAAAGTCCTTACACATGCACATCCTTTCCCAATATATATATAAGCATTCTCATGTATTGCATCAGAGTGGATCTCAAAATGACAGATGTTCTGCTCAGTGTCCAAGCACGCATCTTGAGTTCCAAGAATATTACCTTCGCATATAAACTCTCGCTGTTCTCTTACAGCACAAGAACTAATATCAACAGTTTGCCATTTTGCCCATTTTTACGAGCCCACCTAAGATGTTCCATCGGACAAAGCACCGCTCCATATGCCAGTGCAACCATGACAACCCACCTGCAAAGGATGTATTTAAAAATTATGCGGAAGCTGGCTTAATCACTGAGATATTAGTCTGCATTGATAACTTCACATGTTTAAGAGACCATATTGGGTTGAACATCACCTGCTATTGACCTGTATTCTTAATGGTATATGGCTCGATTTCGTAAATCTGTGGAGATAAGACCTTCTCTATTTCCTCTGTAAGAGTGAAGCTTTCAGAAGGAATTGATGTGTATGGAGTAGCTGTTATGTAGGGAGGGTGCTCTCCCCAAGAGTAGGAAACACAAATAATAACAAGGATGTCAGTATTATGAATAGCGCATGACCTTCTCGAAGTAATCAGTGGGTCCTCAGGGCTCTCACGTGGTTGTGCGGGTCTCAGAGCGGGGTCAGATCCTGGTTTTCCTGGGAGCCACCGCCGCAAAGCAAAACCCTACTTATTGTCAGAATTCACAAAACAATTTACACCTTGTTACTATCTCAACCCGGATCATGATTGTCGTCATCATCTTTCTTGCGAAGGTCCTGTTTCCTGTTCCTTGATGGAACCCACAGGATTTTCATTTGTGCCTGGGCCTGAAATGTTGCCCAAACCATCTCCCTCCCTTCAATGAGGGTAAAGTTAGTCAAATTGTTCATCAGCAAATGCTTTTGGAGTGTTCACAACCCTAATTAATGGTTGTACAACTTTACAAAGTTGCATGTCCAATAGAATTGTCATTAATGGGCAAATGTGCCAAAAATGTGTTTGTGGTGGATGCGATAGGGAGTGCCAGCAGGGCGTCCCCTGCTTCAAAGTACACTTTACCTTTCTCACCCATCACAGATTCTCTCCTGCTTTTATTTCTCTCAGAGTCTGAAGGATATTTTCCATTTGTACACCGCATCTGCGTGGCCAGTGCATGATACAGAGCCCAAGTAGAACACCTGCTCAAAAACAAATAAGCTATTAAGATCAACTCTCTTAGTGTGAGCCTTTGTCTCAAGTGATGCATGGTCATATTTGAAAAATCCTGATTAGTGGGCTGAAGGAGAAGTAATCATTCTGTGATACAGGGTCATCCCCTTTGCTTGGGATGTCTTCTCAGGTTTCGTCTTTGCAAATTAAGAAAAACTAATTGATAGGCTAATAGCATCACAACTGAGCATTACTAATACATCAAAAGCTATTCCCGTAGATTCCAGCACTGGTAACATCAAATCCTGTTTAATTCACATTCGATCTATTACTAAAATAGAAGAAGCACACAACGAACTAGACAATTTAAGTTATGCCTGAACTGCACACAAGTGTCGCAGCCAGAATATTTAGCCAGAATTGAGCCAGAATTTCAGCCAGACGCGATACCGTCTTAGGCTCTAAGGGAGTCCAAGCGGGGCCGTCCGTTTTTACAACCACCGGCATGGTGATGATAGGAGGGGCGTTCGGAGTTACTGCCGTCAGCTGCGCCCTGATGCGTGCCCAATCAGTAAGGGCCGGGCTATGGCAACCACGCCCCTGTTCCATCCCCCAAGGGGAAGGGGGGGCAGAGGGGGGAGCAGGAGCAGCGATTTGCTGTTCCACCTTGACGGGCCCCTCCTTTCCCCCGCCCATTCCCTGTTGATCTACCGCTCCTTTAGCATCACCCCCTCCCCACGCGGCAAGAGAAGGATAAAGGGAAGGACCACATCCATAAGCTGGCGGGGGGGCTGCTGCAGTCGAGAGATAAGGCTCGAGCTGTTCTTTGTCTCGAATCGGCGGTTCGGGTGCGGCCCCCGTCTCCGTCTTGGCTGCGCTCTCCCCTCCACCTTTAACTGGGGGAGAGAAAGACAAACTCCCCGAACCAATATCAATACCCAACAGTGCGCGAGCCTGTTCTGTGGAAACTTTCTCCTCCCGCGCCGCTTTCAACGCCCTCAGTACCAGTCCCCACGTTTTAAACTCCGCTGATTTCTGTGTGAGCAGTGTCCGCTGCGCCAGCGCAGCTGTGATCGAATCCCAACACTGCGGGTTATAAACTTCAGAAAGGGAGGTGACGAGACCCTCCTTCTCTAGCAGCGCAAGTACCGCTGCTATCTCCTTCTTAGAAGGAGCATTTTTCCCGCTATAGGTTTTACACGCGGAAGAAATCACCTTAATGACGGCCTCCATCCCGACTCCCGTGCGGTCCTCTGTCCCACGAGCTCCGTCGGCCTCACCAGGGTACCCGGGCACCTTCTGGCGAGTCTGAGCACCCGGCGAGCCTAAACGCACCTGGCCACAGTGCAGCTCCCGGCACTACTCAGCTTCCACCGCTTTCAGCCGCAGCCCCCTCTCTTTCAAACCAGGGTCATCACTTTCTCCCCGAAGAAAGCGGAATGCGGTGGGAACCCCGCGCCGTCTGCAGGCAGCCACAATTCTCCAAGGGATCACGTCGGGGTCACCACTTGTTGCAGTGAATTATTCGTTACCCTTGGAGACCCATCGGCTTGTCCATTCACTGAGGTGATCACCAATATGGTGCAGCAAAATGGCCTTTATTGTAAGCAACACACACTCTTTATAGCTCTCCCAAATCACAGTGTTACCCAATCCTCTTTACTTCTGTTATCTTCTCTCTACCCAATGGACTTGTGGAATGCGGTGTCTTCTCTATATTTGGTCTTGTCTGTTCTCCTTTCTTATCTTCAGGTAACTATCTCTGCAGGGTCTCCAAGGCCGAGGGGCCCATGCAGGTGCTGACACCATCTTGTGACTGTTGCAGCCATTTTAAAGTTATTTAGCTAACTACTACACAGGACCTTCCCACAAAAAAGCCTCCGAAGGAAAGCAAGAGCCAGAGCTCCATCCAGCCCTGCTCGCTTGGACTAACCTCCTGCCCCGTCAGGACTGAGGACAGGAAGATCAATCAGGTCCATCTACAGGCGCAGCCTCCTATGCAGACCAAAAGCCAGAACTCCACCAAGCCCTACTGGTTAGGCTTAACCTCCTGCCCCACGAGGATCGAGGACAGGCAGACCAACCAGGTCCTTCCCAAGGAACAGCATCCAGTGGAGACCAAGATCCTGACCTCCTACTGGCCCTGCTGGCTTGGCCCTTCCCGATGCCCTAAATGGGTCTGGTACAGAGGCTGCAAGGCTGTCGTTCCAGAGGGCCCAAAGCAGCATGCTCTGGTCACCAAGCAGAAGGCCTACAGCTTGCCTGGCATCGCGGGACACCTTTGGGACTACCTTGTGCAACGAGGGAGAACCTGGTTCGTTACACATACCTTGATAACCATCTGCATTCTCTGGCTACTGACGACTGCCTGTGGCCTCTGGAGAAGATTAAGAAGACCTTGGGGACAGGTGAGCGATCGAATTGTGCAGGGAGAGCACCCTGCCTGCGTAGCAGGGAACCATCAAGGCCATAGACGTGAGAACGTCCAAGGAAAGCAGACCCCCAAAGTCCCGTTAGCTCTCCCCAGGGACTTGCCCAGCCACAGGGCTGTCACACAGTGGGAGACCCCAGTGCAGCACAGGGCCTGCCAGAGGTGGCGTGAGCCCCACGGGCTGCCCTGAGGAGTCCTGCGAGGCTGGAAATGCTCCGTGCCAATCAGAGCCCTGCAGGGTGATGCTCTGCAAAATGAGCCTGCATTGCTTTCACTGTGCCCATGCTCTCTCACTTCCAGGGAATGGGACAAACGGCCTCAGCATCCTCAGAAACTGAGTACCAGGAAAAGGACAACAAAATTGCTTCCAACCTACTTTTCCTGACTGAGGATGAAATAAGGTTCAAGGAGAGTGAGCAGACGACCCTCTGCCTGCTCCAGCGGCAAGTGCACAGCATCCAGCAGTACAGGAATACAGCGGGTGTTACAGGGGAGAGCAAGAGACCCTCCGCAGACTCCTCACCCAGCTCCAGCCAGAGTGTGCACTCTGTGGATGCACGGCAGGAAAGGCTGCAAAGCAAGTGAGTGCTGCAGCCTGTTGATGAGGGGAGGCCGCTGCTCAGGGCAGAAGGCAGTACAGGAGTCAGGATAGGAAAGGCACCCACGGCAGCAGTGTTCCCAATGGGGACCCGTGAAGAAGGAGAAGGGGCCCACATCCCAGCAGCTGCCCATGGCGCTGCGAGGGTGGTGCCCAGGGAAAGCTCATGCCCTGCTGCTTTCATCTATGGCCTCAGGAGCTCCAGGGCCGGTGTGAGCATAGGCCAGGCAAAAGGGAAAGGGGTGGGTGGAGCAGGGAACAGGGAGAGTGATTTCCATGAACCACTTCAGTCCATCTGACAGCCTGCTCTTTTCAGGGGGACGGTCAGCTGGCGGCGAGGAGCACGCCTCAGCCCACCAAAGGTTCGTGCACAGAAAACTCCTTGATGCCTACAGTGTCTTCTTCTGGGTGCATGCCAAGATGAGGATGAGCTGCACCACGAACACCTCCTGCAGAGGAGTTCTGCATTTGCCCATCAGAAAGATAACAATTGGTGTCACTGCTCTCTTTCCAAGGCTCTTCCAGTTCCCAACAGAGACCGGACTAAACATCTCTTGAGACAAAATGCTGGGACCTCCCAGAAGAACGAGCTGGACTGCTGCCCACTCGTGGTCTCCGAATTAAAGGCACGGAAGATCGGCTTATTTAACTTGGGAAACACTTGCTACGTGAACAGTGTCATACAGTCTCTCTTCATGGCTTCTGAGTGAGTTGTTGCTCCCTTGTTCCCACTGAGGACTGCTCCAGGGATGCTCTTTGCACTGGTGTGGTGCTTCCCACGCTAATTGTCCATCTTGTTTTGCATCTCTGGTTGTCTTCTGCAGCTTTCGGCATGCGGTGTTGAATTTAACCGAGGGCAACTCCCAGCCCCTGATGACAAAACTGCAGTCGCTCTTTGCACTTTTGGAGCACAGTCAGGTAATTATTTCATGTTCTCGTTATTGCTTTGGACTCTCAGCTGTGGAAAGGCTCATCGCCAAGTTGCTTCCGGCCAACTCCAATGTGCAGATAAGGACCTGTGGATCTGGGTGCATTTTTGTAACGGGACAAATTTTGTTGTCAGGAAAGAGGCTAATTTTGGGGGTGGAGGAGGCAAAGTGAGTGTTGAGCTCCCGTCATCTGTGATAGTGAGCTGTGTTCACACCAGGCCGCCTCTCTTTGGCCTCTGGCTATCCTGGCTTTGACTGATGCAATAACTACTAGTTTTGACACTGAAATCCGTTTGGTAATAGCTTATATGTGTGGCCAGCTGAAAAGCCTGTTGGTGTACAACAGCAGTTTCTGTTTGTTGCTGTGCAGCAAGGAAGAAGACTGGAACAAGCTGTTTGTCCCCTCGCCTCACTGCAAACTGCAGCCAATCAGTAGAAAATGCCTTAAAAATGGCTTTGGCAGGCCAAAATCCAAAGACCAAAAACCAATACAGCAACAAACGTTTGGATTCCAGATGCTGTGAATCTTTCGTATCTGAGGGAAAGTAAAAAAAATCACCCATAAACAAATTAAATTTGCGTGCTTTCTTCACCAACCTGAAATTTAACAGGAGTGACTCCAGGTGGGTCACATCCCGGTCCGTTGGTGAAAACACCCGTCTGTCCCCCAGAGACACCGCTTTGACTTTTCACTGGCTGTGAGCCCACTGACCCGTACCTCTCCGTTTTCCTTGACGTGACTGGCAGTTTTGGCTTGTTCCATTGTGGTGCTACACCATTACAGATCCATTACAGATCACTTTCAGGGGGTAATGTAGAGAACATCTGAGCTTGCACATTTGGTCCTAAAAGAGCCTGTTTTTTCAAAGCAGGTTATGGTGTGTTTGATGTGCATTAGCGTACTTGCTTGTTGTGCAGCTCATAGTTAACGATTCCCCAGTAATTTCCTATAATCCTTCTAGTTCTTTTTCTTTTGGGCCAGTACTTAAAGCCACTTCTCCAGCCAACGATGGGTCTCCCACCGTATTAATTAGACAACAATTGCCTAATGGCACCGATTACATTGCCCAGTAATGCAGTTTACCTGCCTGCAGTGATCAGAGGATGGGAGGAAGTTTGGTGGATTTTTTTTAAGTTTCTATTTTTTAATAAATGGACTTGGTATCAAATTAAGGATCAAATTAAGTTCAGGCTGAATTGAGTAGAAGTCTCAGGATCAGGAACACAAACCATTTTGAAACTGAATGAAGAAAGGAATGCGTGGATAGTTCGTATGAGTACCTAAGTGATACGTACTGGTTAATGTGTGCACATAGTATCGGCCCGCAGTTTATTGAGCCCCCCAAAAACCAGCCAACAGGCTCTCCCTGGGTCCAAAGGAAGCCCGCTGTGTCTGGAGATCCCGCAGCTCAGCCGGTGGCAGTGGAAACACTGGGTTTTCGGGAGCCTAGAGAATCAGTACATCCCTTAAGCAACAATGCTCTTGGTGTGGATACAACCAGAGATCCTCACTTGTCTTCTGGGGAGCAGACACGCGCTCCTAAGGACTCCCGATCTGCTGGGGAATAATCAACTGTTTTCTGTCCCCAGAGAGACTGACCGCAAAGAATCAATACCACTGCGAGAAATGTGCTTCCTTGCAGGATGCTGAGAAGGTGGCAGAGCTGACAGAGGGCCCGCACTACCTCATCCTCACACTGCTGCGGTTCTCCTTCGACCCGCAGACCATGAAGAGGAGGAAGATCCTGGACAATGTCTCCATTCCTCAGGTGCTCAAACTGCCCATCCTCGTCCACTCAGAGGAAACCGAGGACATTTGTCAGCATGGGAAAGACAGGTCTGACCTGGGCAGCACCTTTGAGTCTGCTGTGTACGAACTCTGCAGCGTGGTGGTGCATTCGGACATCTCCTCTGAGAGCGGGCACTACTACTGCTACTGCAGAGAGTGCACTGATACCGTGCCCCACACACAGCCCCGGGATGGGACACCAGAACTGGCTTCCAACAAGCAGCTGGACTTTGACATCCCGTGGTACCTCTCCAATGACCACAGGGTTTCCACCTCCTCCTTCGAATCAGTCAGCAACCTGACTGCTTTATACCCCAAGGCCACTGCCTACGTGCTCTTCTACAGGCAGCGGGCGGACAGGCCAAGCTCCCCACTGCACGAGGCTGTGGCAGAAGCCAGCCGGCTGCACAGCCAATCCTTCCCTCAGTAAAGACGTGATGGAAGCCATCTCCAAGGACAACATCCTCCACTTGCAGGTAGATCCCAGGTGTATACAGATTGCATTTTCCCATTGAGATTGGGTGTTGAGCTTGATGTATGGGATCAGTGAGACAGCCAGCACAAGGCACAAGAGAATGAATCGGTGACGTCTGTCCTGGGCAGCTCTGCGTCACGATTTCTCCAGGCATCCAGGTGTGGTGAGTAGACCATGGCTGCCCACCCACCTGCTCTCTCACTCCTCCTCCTTAGCAGGAGAAGGAAAATAAGATGACAGAGCTCAAGTGGGTCAAGTTAAGTATAGAGCGATGGCTCACTTTTGACCATCGTGGGCAACACAAGCTCAGCTCGGGGAAGATAAATTTAATTTGTTGCCTGTAAGTAAGAGTAGAATAACAAGGAGTAAAAGCCAACTAAACACGCTTCTTCCCCATCCACCCTCTTCTGCCTTCTCCCCTGCAAGCAGAGCAGAGGAGCGTGGGGTGGGGGCTGTAGTCAGTCGATAACGCTTTGTCTCTGATGCTCCTCCATGGTCATTCTGTGCCCTGCTGCACCATGGGAATTTCTGCTCTGTGCCTCAAACACCTCCTGCCCTCCTTCTGCTCTGACCTGGGTGGCTGCAGGGCAGCTTCTCTCTCACTTCTCCTTCCCAGAAGTTTCACAGCATTTTTTACCTGGCTCCCTTCTGTCCCAGGGTGGCTGTCTAGGGGCTGGTTTTGGATGACCCACGTGGCTGGAGAGATACGACACTTTGATGTCTCTCTCCAGCCAAGTTCTAGAGATGAGTACATGCCTTAGCAACCCCAGATTAATTTGGGGAAAATTCCCTGGAGCAAATGGGACAGCACAAGGAAGTTGGGGGCAATTCCCAAGGATCGTTTCCGTGCGAATAACAGCAATGTACTTCTGTCATTTCTCCTACAGGAGCAGGAAAAGGAGGCGAGGAGCAGAGCTGCCTACTTTCCACCTTGCCAAAATCCCCGCTGTGGTGGAGAGACTTTGAGAGGGACAAGGACGATGACAGCTCATCAGGAGGATGCAGTCCCTATTGTAGCGTTCAGTCTTACCAGAGGCTGGGGCATGATAGGGGGTATGATAAACCCTCTTGATGCCATGTTCTCCGGCCCAGGTACCCACAAGTGAATTTTTGAAATGAGTCCCATTCTCTGACTTAATTCTTTCTGGGGTGCCACGTCGCCACAGGATTTGCCTCTCCAGACCTAATGTGGTCTTTCGGGCGGTAGCATGGGGTACTGCAAATGTTTCAAGCCACCCAGTGGTTGCCTCCACCATAGTAAGCACGTAACGCTTACCATTGCCAGATCGTGGCAAGGTGATATAAGCATCCTACGATGCCTCCCCATACTTTTGCCATCGCCCTTCCCCCCAAAGAGGCTTCATCCTCTTGGCTTGGTTAATTATGGCACATGTTTCACAGTCATGAATAACCTGCGCAATAGCATCCACAGTTAAGTCCACCCCTCGGTCTCTAGCCCACTTATATGTTGCGTCCCTTCCCTGATGGCCCGAGGTCTCATGGGCCCATCGAGCTAGAAATAATTCACCCTTGTTCTGCCAGTCCAAGTCATAGAATCATAGAATCACAAGGTTGGAAAGGACCTACAAGATCATCTAGTCCAACCGTCCTCCCAGTACCATAGCTACTGAAAAACCACTAAACCATATCTCTTAGCTCCTTATCCAGACGCCTCTTGAACACTGCCAGGGATGGCAACTCCACCACCTCCCTGGGCAGGCCATTCCAGTGCCTGACCACTCTCTGAGAGAAAAAGTTTTTCCTTATGTCTAATCTAAACCTCCTCTGGTACAACTTGAGACCATTTCCTCGGGTCCTGTCTGTTGCCTGGGAGAAGAGGCCAAGCCCCTCCTCATCACATCCTCCCTTCAGGAAGTTGTAGATTGCTATGACGTCTCCCCTGAGCCTCCTCTTCTCCAGGCTAAACAATCCCAGTTCCCTGAGCCGTTCCTCATAAGACTTGTGCTCCAGACCCCTCACCAGTTTCGTTGCCCTTCTCTGGATACGGTCCAGAGCTTCGATGTCTTTCTTGTAGTGAGGAGCCCCAAACTGAACACAATACTCGAGATGCGGCCTCACCAGAGCTGAGTACAGAGGGATGATCACCTCTCTCAGTGTGGCTCCTACTGGCCACACTGTTTCTAATACAGGCCAGGATGCCGTTGGCCTTGGCCACCTGGGCACACTGTCGGCTCATGTTCAGCCGAGCATCAACCAACACCCCCAGGTCCCTTTCCTCCTCACAGTCATCCAGACACTCATCCCCAAGCCTATAGCGCTGCATGGGGTTATTGCAGCCGAAGTGCAGGACCCGGCACTTGGCCTTGTTGAACCTCATCCCATTCACCTCAGCCCAGTAATTCAGCCTATCTAGATCCCTCTGAAGGGCCTCCCTACCCTCAGGCAGATCAACACCACCTCCCAACTTGGTGTCATCTGCAAACTTACTGAGGGTACACTCAGTCCCCTCATCCAGGCCATCAATGAAGATGTTAAACAAGATGGGCCCTAGAACCGACCCCTGGGGGACACCACTTGTAACAGGTAGCCAGCCGGACTTAACTCCATTAACCACTACCCGCTGGGCACGGCCCTCTAGCCAGTTCTTTACCCAAAGAAGGGTATACCCGTCAAGGCCACGAGCGGCTAGTTTCCTCAGGAGAATACTGTGAGAGACCGTGTCAAAGGCTTTGCTGAAGTCAAGGTAGACTACATCAACTGCCTTTCCCTCATCTACCAGTCTGGTCACCCAATCATAGAAGGAGATGAGGTTGGTCAAGCATGACCTGCCTTTTGTGAATCCATGCTGGCTAGGCCTGATCCCCTGGACACCACGCACATGCCGTGTGATCTCACCCAAGATGATTTGCTCCATAACTCACTCCAGTACCGAGGTCAGGCTAACAGGCCTGTAGTTCCCCGGATCCTCTTTACGACCCTTCTTGTAGATGGGAATCACATCGGCAAGCCTCCAATCCTCCGGCACCTCTCCGGTTAACCAGGAGCGCTGGTAGATGGCTGAGAGAGGCTCAGCAATTACCTCTGCCAGCTCCCTCAGCACCCGAGGGTGAAGCCCGTCCGGTCCCATGGACTTGTGGCAGTCCAGGTGGAGGAGGAGCTCTTTAACTGTCTCCACCTGAATCACTGGGGGTGTATTCTGCACTCTATCCCAGATATTCAGGTCAGGGCATACGGTGCCCTGAGGATAATTGTTCTGCCCATTAAAGGCAGATGTAAAGAAGGCATTGAGGACCTCAGCCTTCGCCTTATCCTCAGTGGTCACATTCCCCGCTGCCTCAAGTAAGGCGTGGACGTTTTCCTTGGTTCTCCTCTTACCATTGATACATTTGTAAAAAGATTTTTTATTCTCTTTTACTGTCGTGGCCAACCTAAATTCGAGTTGGGCCTTTGCCTTCCTAACTTCCTCCCTGCATACCTTTGCAACTTCCTTATAATCTCCCCAAGTAGCCTGTCCCTGCTTCCAGAGGACATAAACTCTCTTTTTCTTCTGGAGTCTCAACAATAGATTCCGATTCATCCACATTGGTCTTCTTCCCCTACGGCTTGCCTTGCGGCATTCAGGGACAGCCTGTTCTTGTGCCTTTAAGATTTCCATCTTGAGGAGCATCCAGGCTTCCTGAACGCCTTTACCCTTTAGGAGTGACTCCCAAGAGACCCCTGCAACAAGCGTTCTGAACAGGTCAAAGTCCGCCCTCCGGAAGTTCAAGAGAGCAGTTTTACTAGTCACCCTTCTGACATCTCCAAGAACAGAGAATTCTAGAATTTTGTGGTCGCTCTGCCCAAGACAGTCCCCAACCTTCACATCACTCACCAGTCCTTCACTGTTAGTGAAGAGCAGGTCTAGCAGGGCACCACTCCTGGTAGGCTCCCGTACCAGCTGCATAAGGAAGCTATCTTCTACACACTCCAGAAACCTCTTGGACTGCTTCCTCTGCATCATATTATATTTCCAACATATATCAGGGAAGTTGAAGTCTCCCAAAAGAACGAGTGCTGGCGAACGTGCAACTTCCGTAAGCTGCTCATAGAATGCCTCATCCATCTCTTCATCCTGATTTGGCGGTCTATAGCAGGCCCCCACCAAGATGTCACCCCTACAGGTCTTTCCCCTGATCCTTACCCACAGACACTCAACTTCATCATACCCAACCCCAAGCTCTTCAGCTTCAAAACAGTCTTTAATATAAAGGGCTACACCACCACCCTTCCTTCCTTGTCTATCCTTTCTGAAGAGCTTGTAGCCATCTATCACAGCACTCCAGTCATGGGAGCTGTTCCACCAAGTTTCAGTAATAGCAACCAGGTCATAGTTTGCATGACACACAGTCGCTCCCAGCTCCTCCTGCTTGTTGCCCATGCTGCGTGCATTTGTGTACATGCACTTCAGCCGAGTCGCCTGCCTCTCCCCCAGCTCCAGCACTGTTCCTCTAGGCTCAACTCTTGTAAGCCCCGTTTCATCCCCCCACCCCCCCCTCATAGCTAGTTTAAAGCTCTTTCAATAAGCCCTGCTAGCTCCTGAGCTAGGATTCTTTTCCCCCTTTGAGATAGGCAGGTTCCATGGACAGACAACAGGCTGGGGGCTGAGTAAAACGCCCCGTGGTCAAATTACCCAAAGTTTCTGGTGTGACACCAGCCTCTGAGCCATTTATTCATAGCTTGTACTTTCCAGGCCTGATCCATGTCCCCCACTTTCCCTAAAGGGTCTATTTGAGCCACCTCAATTCTGGCAGCTCGATCTACCTGATGGTTGTTTCGTTGTTCTTCAGTAGCCCGACTCTTGGGCACGTGAGCATCCACACGACACACCTTTACAACCATATTCTTTATTCGGCCAGCAATGTCTTTCCACAGTTCAGGAGCCCAAACAGGTTTATCCCTCCACTGCCAGTTTTGTTCCCACTGCCGTAACCACCCCCATAAGGCATTTGCCACCATCCATGAGTCAGTATAAAGCATCGGCCACCTCTCCCGTTCAGCAACAGCCAAGGCCAGCTGGACAGCCTCTGCAAATTGGCTTGATTCTCCTTTTCCTTCAGTGGCCTCTGCAACCTGTCGTGTGGGGCTTCACACAGCAGCTTTCCATCTGCGATGCTTCCCCACAATACGACACGATCCATCTGTGAAGGACAAAACTCTTTTCATTCTTTGCCTCAAAGCTTGCTTTGTGAGGCCTTTCTGGTGATAGGACTCTATCTGACAACTGCTAGGGGGGTGAATGGTGGATGTCACCATGCCACTGTACCCCTGCTTATGGTTGCAAAGATAAGCAGAAGCAGGACAAGCCGTCTTTTTCAGGGGTAGGGCTTGAAGGAGCTGACCACTGCAAAAGGCGATAATGCTTGTGCATGGCAACGAAGGCACCACCCCCTGCTGGCTTATCTGTTGGTCCAGGAATGTCACACAAAACTGAGACAAAAGAAGAGAAAAAAACCCCACAGAAATTGGGGATAAAAGGCCCCCACTAAAGTAGGGACATTGGAGACAAACTCCCAAAGGCACCTCTGACAGAGAATTCCCTGAGGGGAAAACCTCTTTGGAAGAACCCCGGAGGCCTGCTTGCTGCGGAGCTGCCTGGCTTTCCTGAGATCAACAGACCTACAACGTACCTCGCTGGACCCACGATGGTGACTATCTCTTTTGCACTCTACAGAGATTCCTTGCTTATATTTCCTATCTTTTCTATCGCCCGTCTTCCCTTCCCCATCTCCCTAAACAGCTAGGAATTGTAATAAACTGGATGGACCAACATTTGAACCGTTGTTTCTTAATCTCATGCCGGATATACATACATCAAAGAACCTCCTCTCCCTCCTATAAATTGGAGCGAGACACCATCCGTGAACAGGGCATATATCTTTTCATTTTCTGGTAGTTCATTGTGTGGTGGGGCCTCTTTAGCACGTGACACCTCTTCTCCCGGTGATGTGCTGAACTTTTTTCCTTCAGGCCAGTCCATGATCATCTCTAAGATCCCTGGACGGCTGAGGTTCCCCATTTGCGCTCGTTGTGTAATCAGCGCAATCCACTTGCTCCAGGTGGCATCAGTAGCATGATGGGTGGAGGGAACCTTTTCTTTAAACATCCGGTGCAGCACTGGCACTTGAGGTGCCAGAAGGAGCTGCTTTTCAGTGCCAATTACTTCAGAAGCAGCCCGGACCCCTCATATGCTGCTAAGATCTCCTTTTCAGTTGGAGTGCAGCACTCTTCCAACCCCCTGTATGCTCTACTCCAAAATCCCAGGGGTTTGCCTCAAACTCCACATGGGGCCTTTCTCTCCAGCAGCAGTGTAGACGATGTTCTTTATGCCCTGTCTTGTCTGTACTGGCCCCAGGGCCATGGCATTGGTATCCCTTCTGAGATAATTTACACCGAGTATGCATGGAGCCCCCTGTCCAGTCACTATAGCATGCTTCTGGCAGTCTCTACCGGTGAGGCTTATTTCTGCCTCCAACACAGACAGTTCCTGAGAGCTACGGCTCTGACCATGCCTCCATTTCCTGGATATGGCCCTGTCTGTGCCAGCTGTCTCAGTTGGGTCTGGAATTGGGAGCTTCCTGAGGAGCAGCATTCAGTGGAGACCAAGATGCTGACCTCCTACTGGCCCTGCTGGTTTGGCCTGACCTTCTGCCCCATCAGGATCGAGGACGGGAAGAACAAGCAAGTCCTTCCCAAGGAGCAAGATCCCATGGAGACCAAGATCCTGACCGCATACCAGCCCTGATGCCTTGGCCCTTCCCAATGCCCCACATGGGTCCGGTACATGGGGAAGCAAGGCTGTCACTCTGGAAGGCCCGAAGCAGCAGTCCCCGGGCACCGAGCAGAAGGCCTACAGCTTGCCTGGCATCCTGAGACACCTTTGGAAATGCATGGGCATGGCCAGAAGAAAGATAATCTGGCTCCTCATACAGGCCTTGATAACCATCTGCATTTGCTGCCTCCTGAGGAATGCCCACGGCCTCTGGAGAAGATTAAGAAGACCTCGAGGACAGGTGAACGATCGAGATGAATAGAGCAGGGAGGGTGCGCTGGCTAGGGAGCAGGGAACTATCAAGGCCATAGACATGAGGACATGCAAGGAAAGCAGACCCCCAGAGGTCCGTTAGCTCTCACTAGGGACGTGCCAAGCTGTCAGAGTGTGACGGGGCTGTCACACACTGGGAGACCCCAGTCTCTGTGCCCATGCTCTCTCACTTCCAGGGAACGGGACAAACGGCCTCAGCTTCCTCGGAAACAGAGTTCTGGGGAAAGGACAACGTAAATGTTCAAAACCTGCTCTGTCAGATGGAGGCCAACATAGCCCTAATGGAGACATATATGACGATCCTCATGCAGTCCCACTCAGCCCTGGACATTTCACCTAACCTCCTGCCCTGTCAGGATTCAGGACGTAAAGTAGAACTAGGTTCTTCCCGAGGGGGAGCATCAGATGGAGAGGAAGAGCCAGAGCTCCATCCAGCCCTCCTGGTTTGGCCTAACCTCCTGCACTGTCAGGACTGAGGATGGAAGGAGAACCTGGTCCTTCCTTAGGAGCAGCCTCCGATGGAGAGCAATAGCCAGAGCTCCATACAGCCCTGCTGGTTTGGCTGAACGGCATGCCCTATCAGGACTGACGATGGGAAGAATAACCTGGTCCTTACCAAAGAGCAGCATCTCATGAAGACCAAGATCCAGAGCTCCATGCAGCCCTGCTAGATTGGCCTAACCTCCTGCCCCATCAGGACTGCGGACGAGAAGAACTACCAGTTTCTTCCCGAGGAGCAGCATCCGATGGAGACCAAGAACCAGACCTTCACCCAGAACTGCTGGTTTTACTAACCACCTCCCTCGTCAGGACTGAGGACGGGAAGACCCACCTAGTCCTTCTCGAGGAGCGGCATCCTCTGGATACCAAGAGCCAGACCTGCACCCAGCCCTGCTGATTTGGCTTAACCTCCTGCCCCATCAGAACTGAGAACGGGAAGAACAACCAGGACCATCTAGAGGCGCAGCCTCCGATGCAGACCAAAAGCCAGAACTCCACCAAGCCCTGCTGGTGAGGCTTAACCTCCTGCCCCGTCAGGACTGAGGATAGGAGGTACAACCAGGTCCTTCCCGAGGAGCGGCATCAGATGGAGACCAGGAACCGGACCTCGACCCAGCCCTGCTTGTAGGTGTAACCTCCTGCCTAATCAGGACTGAGGACAGGATGATAAGCCGGGACCTTTGTGCAGTGCAGCATACAGAGGATACCAATAACGAGACCTTATACTTGTCCTGCTGGCTTGACTTTTCCCAATGCCCTGAATCATCCTGGGACTGGGGCAGCAAGGTTGCTGTTCCACAGGTCCAAAAGCAGCAGTCCTCTGGCATGATGCGGAAGATCTGCAGCTTGCCTGACATCCTCGGCCACCTCTGGGACTACTTTGTGCAAGGAAGGACAGCCTGGCTCCTTACAGATCCCTTGATAACCATCTGCATTTGCTGCCTGCTGGGAAATACCCACGGCCTCTGGAGAAGTTTAAGAAGACCTCGGGGACAAGTGGGCAATCGAGTTGCATTGCACAGGAATGGTACCATAGCTGCGGAGCAGGGAACCATAAAAGCCATGTTCTTGTGGACATCCATGGTAAGCAGACCTCCAGAGGTCCGTTAGCTCTCCCCAGGCACTTGCCCAGCCACAGGGCAGTCACACAGTGGGAGACGCTCGCACACACAGGGCTTGCTGGAGGTGGTGTGAGCCCCACGGGCTGCCCTGAGGAGTCCTGCGAGGCTGGAAATGCTCTGCGCCAACTGGAGCCCTGCAGGGTGATGCTCTACAGAATGAGCCTGCATCTCTTTCACTGTGCCCATGCTCTCTCTCTTCCAGGGAACGGGACGAATGGCCTCAGCTTCCACAGAAACTGAGTGCCAGGAAAAGGACAACGTAAATGTTGATAACCTGCTCTGTCAGATGGAGGCCAGTATAGCCTTAATGGAGAGATATATGACGATCCTCATGCAGTCCCACCTGAATAAGTGCAGGTGCCAGCAGTGCAGGAATATGGTGGATGGCACAGGGGAGAGCAAGCGACCCTCCTCATTCGCCTCATCCAGCTCCAGCCAGAGCGTGCACTCTGTGGATGGGCGGCAGGAAAGGCAGCAAAGCAAGTGAGTGCTGCAGTCTGTTGGTGTGGGGCGGCTACTGCTCAGGGCAGAAGGCAGTACAGGATTCAGGAAAGGAAAGGCACCCACAGCTACAGAGCTCCCGATGGGGGACCCGTGAAGGAGGAGAAAGGGCCCACATCCCAGCAGCTGCCCAAGTCCCTGCAAGGGGGGTGCCCAGGGAAAGCTCATGCCCTGCCGTGTTCATCTTTGCCCTCGGGGGCTCCAGGGCCCGTGTGAGAGTAGGCCAGGCAGAAGAGAAAGGGGCGGGTGGAGCAGGGAACAGGGAGAGTGATTTCCATGAACTTCTGTCCATCAGACAGCCTGCTCTTTTCAGGGGAGCGGTCAGCCGGTGGGGAGGAGCACGCCTCAGCCCACCACAGAAAACTCCATGATGATGACAGTGTCTTCTACTGGGTGCATGCCAGCATCTCCTAGATAATTATCTCGATTTTCAAGCATGCATGAGAGGGCGGGGAGAGCAGCGGGGAGAGCAGCGGGGGGGGGGGGGGGGGGGGAGACGGGAGCGGAGCGGCATAAAAGACAGGACACGAGGAGAGGCGAGGCGCGGGGCCATGGAGCAGTACTTCTCGGCCACGCAGAAGATGGAGCAGGAGGTGATGTTCCCCAGCCTGCTGCGAGGGGTCTTCCCGCAGGACGGGGCCGACCCAGCCGCCGGCGGCCCCGCGGACCTCTACGAGCGCTACCAGCTCCTCAAGGCCATCAAGCCCGTGGTGGAGCTAGGCCTGGCCTTCGTCACCGACTGCGCGCCGCGGCCGCAGCCGACGAGGCGGACGGCAGCCTGGAGCAGCGGCTGTGCCACCACCTGGCCGGGCTGCAGCAGATCCTCAGCCACCTCAGCAGGGACACCGCCGCCCTCACCGCCGCTACAGCCAGATCCTGGAGCGGATCAGCCCCGGCGACGCGCGGCCCAGCTGGTGACCCCGCGCGGCTCCGCTCAGCGCCGCGGGACGGGGCGGCCTCCGAGCGGCGCCGGCACAGCCGCGGAGCCGTCTGCGGGGCCGCGTCCCCACGGCAAGAGCCGGCGGTGCCGTCCCGCGGTGCCCCGCGGCGCTGCCCGCCTCCGCCCTCCGCTCCGTTCTCGGACAGCGCCGCACTGCCGCGCTGGGCTCGGACGGAGCCGTGCAGCGCCGGCGCCTTCGGGCTGGATCCCGGAGCCGCGCAGCGCTCCCCGCTCTTTGCTAGTAAAAAGAACCAGGTCCATCCCGAGGAGCAGCATCCAATGGAGACCAAGAGCCAGACCTCCACCCAGCCCTGCTGCCTTGGCCTCCACCAGGAGGTTTCGCCTAACGTCCTTCCCCGTCAGGACTGAGAACGAGAAGAACAACCACGTCCTTCCTGAGGAGCAGCCTGTGATGGAGACAAAAAGCCGGACCTCCACTCAGCTTAACCTCTTGCCCCATCAGAACTGAGAACGGGAAGAACAACCAGGACATTCCCACGAAAAAGCCTCCGATGGAAAGCAAGAGCCAGAGCTCCATCCAGCCCTGCTGGATTGGCCTAACCTTCTGCCCCGTCAGGACTGAGGACAGGAAGGTCAATCAGGTCCATCTACAGGCGCAGCCTCCGATGCAGACCAAAAGCCAGAACTCCACCCACCCCTGCTGGTTTGGCCTTACCTCCTGCCCCATCAGGATCGAGGACAGGCAGAACAACCAGGTCCTTCTCAAGGAACAGCATCCAGTGGAGACCAAGATCCTGACCTCTGACTGGCTCTGCTGGCTTGGCCTATCCTCCTGCCCCGTATGGATAGAGTATGGGAAGAACAACCAGGTCCTTCCCAAGGAGCAGCATCCAGTGGAGACCAAGATCCTGACCTCCTACTGGCCCTGCTGGCTTGGCCATTACCGATGCCCTAAATGGGTCTGGTACAGAGGCAGCAAGGCTGTTGTTCCAGAGGGCCCAAAGCAGCATGCTCTGGTCACCAAGCAGAAGGCCTACAGCTTGCCTGGCATCGCGGGACACCTTTGGGACTACCTTGTGCAAGGAGGGAGAACCTGGTTTGTTACAGATACCTTGATAACCATCTGCATTCTCTGGCTGCTGACGACTGCCTGTGGCCTCTGGAGAAGATTAAGAAGACCTCGGGGACAGGTGAGCGATTGAATTGTGCAGGGAGAGCACCCGGCTTGCGTAGCAGGGAACCATCAAGGCCATAGACGTGAGGACGTCCAAGGAAAGCAGATCCCCAAAGGTCCGTTAGCTCTCCCCAGAGAGTTGCCGAGCCACAGGGCAAGTGACAGGGCTGTCACACAGTGGGAGACCCCAGTGCAACACAGGACCTGCCAGAGGTGGCGTGAGCCCCACGGGCTGCCCTGAGGAGTTCTGCAAGGCTGGAAATGCTCCGCGCCAATCAGAGCCCTGCAAAGTGATGCTCTGCAAAATGATCCTGCATCCCTTTCACTGTGCCCATGCTCTCTCACTTCCAGGGAACGGGACAAACGGCCTCAGCTTCCTCGGAAACTGAGTTCTGGGGAAAGGACAACAAAATTGCTTCCAACCTACTTTGCCTGACTGAGGATGAAATAAGGTTCAAGGAGAGTGAGCTGATGACCCCCTGCCTGCTGCAGCAGCAAGCGCACAGCATCCAGCAGTACAGGAATACAGCGGGTGTTACAGGGGAGAGCAAGAGACCCTCCGCAGACTCCTCACCCAGCTCCAGCCAGAGGGTGCACTCTGTGGATGGACGGCAGAAAAGGCAGCAAAGCAAGTGAGTGCTGCAGTCTGTTGATGAGGGGAGGCCGCTGCTCAGGGCAGAAGGCAGTACAGGAGTCAGGATAGGAAAGGCACCCATGGCAGCAGTGTTCCCAATGGGGACCCGTGAAGAAGGAGAAGGGGCCCACATCCCAGCAGCTGCCCATGGCGCTGCGAGGGTGGTGCCCAGGGAAAGCTCATGCCCTGCTGCTTTCATCTATGGCCTCAGGAGCTCCAGGGCCGGTGTGAGCATAGGCCAGGCAAAAGGGAAAGGGGTGGGTGGAGCAGGGAACAGGGAGAGTGATTTCCATGAACCACTTCAGTCCATCTGACAGCCTGCTCTTTTCAGGGGGACGGTCAGCTGGCGGCGAGGAGCACGCCTCAGCCCACCAAAGGTTCGTGCACAGAAAACTCCTTGATGCCTACAGTGTCTTCTTCTGGGTGCATGCTAAGATGAGGATGAGCTGCACCACGAACACCTCCTGCAGAGGAGTTCTGCATTTGCCCATCAGAAAGATAACGATTGGTGTCACTGCTCTCTTTCCAAGGCTCTTCCAGTTCCCAACAGAGACCGGACTAAACATCTGTTGAGACAAAATGCTGGGACCTCCCAGAAGAACGAGCTGGACTGCTGCCCACTCGTGGTCTCCGAATTAAAGGCACGGAAGATCGGCTTATTTAACGTTGGAAACACTTGTTACGCAAACAGCGTCATACAGTCTCTCTTCATGGCTTTGGAGTGAGTCATTGCTCCCTTGTTCCCACTGATGACTGCTCCAGGGATGCTCTTTGCACTGGTGTGGTGCTTCCCACGCTAATTGTCCATCTTGTTTTGCATCTCCGGTTGTCTTCTGCAGCTTTCGGCATGCGGTGTTGAATTTAACCGAGGGCAACTCCCAGCCCCTGATGACAAAACTGCAGTGGCTCTTTGCACTTTTGGAGCACAGTCAGGTAATTATTTCATGTTCTCGTTATTGCTTTGGACTCTCAGCTGTGGAAAGGCTCATCTCCAAGTTGCTTCCAGCCAACTCCAATGTGCTGATAAGGAGCTGTGGATCTGGGTGCATTTTTGTAACGGGACAAATTTTGTTGTCAGGAAAGAGGCTAATTTTGGGGGTGGAGGAGGCAAAGTGAGTGTTGAGCTCCCGTCATCTGTGATAGTGAGCTGTGTTCACACCAGGCCGCCTCTCTTTGGCCTCTGGCTATCCTGGCTTTGACTGATGCAATAACTACTAGTTTTGACACTGAAATCCGTTTGGTAATAGCTTATATGTGTGGCCAGCTGAAAAGCCTGTTGGTGTACAACAGCAGTTTCTGTTTGTTGCTG
Source organism: Alectoris magna (assembly GCA_030625065.1). Taxonomy (NCBI): domain Eukaryota; kingdom Metazoa; phylum Chordata; class Aves; order Galliformes; family Phasianidae; genus Alectoris; species Alectoris magna. Next base: position 3,703,346 of record CM060560.1, read on the forward strand.
TGCAGCAGGGAAGAAGACTGGAACAAGCTGTTTGTCCCCTCGCCTCACTGCAAACTGCAGCCAATCAGTAGAAAATGCCTTAAAAATGGCTTTGGCAGGCCAAAATCCAAAGACCAAAAACCAATACAGCAACAAACGTTTGGATTCCAGATGCTGTGAATCTTTCGTATCTGAGGGAAAGTAAAAAAAATCACCCATAAACAAATTAAATTTGCGTGCTTTCTTCACCAACCTGAAATTTAACAGGAGTGACTCCAGGTGGGTCACATCCCGGTCCGTTGGTGAAAACACCCGTCTGTCCCCCAGAGACACCGCTTTGACTTTTCACTGGCTGTGAGCCCACTGACCCGTACCTCTCCGTTTTCCTTGACGTGACTGGCAGTTTTGGCTTGTTCCATTGTGGTGCTACACCATTACAGATCCATTACAGATCACTTTCAGGGGGTAATGTAGAGAACATCTGAGCTTGCACATTTGGTCCTAAAAGAGCCTGTTTTTTCAAAGCAGGTTATGGTGTGTTTGATGTGCATTAGCGTACTTGCTTGTTGTGCAGCTCATAGTTAACGATTCCCCAGTAATTTCCTATAATCCTTCTAGTTCTTTTTCTTTTGGGCCAGTACTTAAAGCCACTTCTCCAGCCAACGATGGGTCTCCCACCGTATTAATTAGACAACAATTGCCTAATGGCACCGATTACATTGCCCAGTAATGCAGTTTACCTGCCTGCAGTGATCAGAGGATGGGAGGAAGTTTGGTGGATTTTTTTAAATTTCTTTTTTTTAATAAATGGACTTGGTATCAAATTAAGGATCAAATTAAGTTCAGGCTGAATTGAGTAGAAGTCTCAGGATCAGGAACACAAACCATTTTGAAACTGAATGAAGAAAGGAATGCGTGGATAGTTCGTATGAGTACCTAAGTGATACGTACTGGTTAATGTGAGCACATAGTATCGGCCCACAGTTTATTGAGCCCCCCAAAAACCAGCCAACAGGCTCTCCCTGGGTCCAAAGGAAGCCCGCTGTGTCTGGAGATCCCGCAGCTCAGCCGGTGGCAGTGGAAACACTGGGTTTTCGGGAGCCTAGAGAATCAGTACATCCCTTAAGCAACAATGCTCTTGGTGTGGATACAACCAGAGATCCTCACTTGTCTTCTGGGGAGCAGACACGCGCTCCTAAGGACTCCCGATCTGCTGGGGAATAATCAACTATTTTCTGTCCCCAGAGAGACTGACCGCAAAGAATCAATACCACTGCGAGAAATGTGCTTCCTTGCAGGATGCTGAGAAGGTGACAGAGCTGACAGAGGGCCCGCACTACCTCATCCTCACACTGCTGCGGTTCTCCTTCGACCCGCAGATCATGAAGAGGAGGAAGATCCTGGACAATGTCTCCATTCCTGAGGTGCTCAAACTGCCCATCCTCGTCCGCTCAGAGGAAACCGAGGACATTTGTCAGCATGGGAAAGACAGGTCTGACCTGGGCAGCACCTTTGAGTCTGCTGTGTACGACCTCTGCAGCGTGGTGGTGCATTCGGACATCTCCTCTGAGAGCGGGCACTACTACTGCTACTGCAGAGAGTGCACTGATACCGTGCCCCACACACAGCCCCGGGATGGGACACCAGAACTGGCTTCCAACAAGCAGCTGGACTTTGACATCCCGTGGTACCTCTCCAATGACCACAGGGTTTCCTTCTCCTCCTTTGAATCCGTCAGCAGTGTGACTTCTTTCTTCCCCAAGGCCACTGCCTACGTGCTCTTCTACAGGCAGCGGGCGGACAGGCCAAGCTCCCCAGTGCACGAGGCTGTGGCAGAAGCCAGCCGGCTGCACAGCCAATCCTTCCCTCAGTAAAGACGTGATGGAAGCCATCTCCAAGGACAACATCCTCCACTTGCAGGTAGATCCCAGGTGTATACAGATTGCATTTTCCCATTGAGATTGGGTGTTGAGCTTGATGTATGGGATCAGTGAGACAGCCAACACAAGGCACAAGAGAATGAATCGGTGACGTCTGTCCTGGGCAGCTCTGCGTCACGATTTCTCCAGGCATCCAGGTGTGGTGAGTAGACCATGGCTGCCCACCCACCTGCTCTCTCACTCCTCCTCCTTAGCAGGAGAAGGAAAATAAGATGACACAGCTCAAGTGGGTCAAGTTAAGTATAGAGCGATGGCTCACTTTTGACCATCGTGGGCAACACAAGCTCAGCTCGGGGAAGACAAATTTAATTTGTTGCCTGTTAGTAAGAGTAGAATAACAAGGAGTAAAAGCCAACTAAACACGCTTCTTCCCCATCCACCCTCTTCTGCCTTCTCCCCTGCAAGCAGAGCAGAGGAGCGTGGGGTGGGGGCTGTGGTCAGTCGATAACGCTTTGTCTCTGATGCTCCTCCATGGTCATTCTGTGCCCTGCTGCACCATGGGAATTTCTGCTCTGTGCCTCGAACACCTCCTGCCCTCCTTCTGCTCTGACCTGGGTGGCTGCAGGGCAGCTTCTCTCTCACTTCTCCTTCCCAGAAGTTTCACAGCATTTTTTACCTGGCTCCCTTCTTTCCCAGGGTGGCTGTCAAGAGGCTGGTTTTGGATGACCCACGTGGCTGGAGAGATACGACACTTTGATGTCTCTCTCCAACCAAGTTCTAGAGATGAGTACATGCCTTAGCAACCCCAGATTAATTTGGGGAAAATTCCCTGGAGCAAATGGGACAGCACAAGGAAGTTGGGGGCAATTCCCAAGGATCGTTTCCGTGCGAATAACAGCAATGTACTTCTGTCATTTCTCCTACAGGAGCAGGAAAAGGAGGCGAGGAGCAGAGCTGCCTACTTTCCACCTTGCCAAAATCCCCGCTGTGGTGGAGAGACTTTGAGAGGGACAAGGACGATGACAGCTCATCAGGAGGATGCAGTCCCTATTGTAGCGTTCAGTCTTACCAGAGGCTGGGGCATGATAGGGGGTATGATAAACCCTCTTGATGCCATGTTCTCCGGCCCAGGTACCCACAAGTGAATTTTTGAAATGAGTCCCATTCTCTGACTTAATTCTTTCTGGGGTGCCACGTCGCCACAGGATTTGCCTCTCCAGACCTAATGTGGTGTTTCGGGCGGTAGCATGGGGTACTGCAAATGTTTCAAGCCACCCAGTGGTTGCCTCCACCATAGTAAGCACGTAACGCTTACCATTGCCAGATCGTGGCAAGGTGATATAAGCAACCTACCATGCCTCCCCATACTTTTGCCATCGCCCTTCCCCCCAAAGAGGCTTCATCCTCTTGGCTTGGTTAATTATGGCACATGTTTCACAGTCATGAATAACCTGCGCAATAGCTTCCACAGTTAAGTCCACCCCTCGGTCTCTAGCCCACTTATATGTTGCGTCCCTTCCCTGATGGCCCGAGGTCTCATGGGCCCATCAAGCTAGAAATAATTCACCCTTGTTCTGCCAGTCCAAGTCATAGAATCATAGAATCACAAGGTTGGAAAGGACCTACAAGATCATCTAGTCCAACCGTCCTCCCAGTACCATAGCTACTGAAAAAACACTAAACCATATCTCTTAGCTCCTTATCCAGACGCCTCTTGAACACTGCCAGGGATGGCAACTCCACCACCTCCCTGGGCAGGCCATTCCAGTGCCTGACCACTCTCTGAGAGAAAAAGTTTTTCCTTATGTCTAATCTAAACCTCCTCTGGTACAACTTGAGACCATTTCCTCGGGTCCTGTCTGTTGCCTGGGAGAAGAGGCCAAGCCCCTCCTCATCACATCCTCCCTTCAGGAAGTTGTAGATTGCTATGACGTCTCCCCTGAGCCTCCTCTTCTCCAGGCTAAACAATCCCAGTTCCCTGAGCCTCATAAGACTTGTGCTCCAGACCCCTCACCAGTTTCGTTGCCCTTCTCTGGATACGGTCCAGAGCTTCGATGTCTTTCTTGTAGTGAGGAGCCCCAAACTGAACACAATACTCGAGATGCGGCCTCACCAGAGCTGAGTACAGAGGGATGATCACCTCTCTCAGTGTGGCTCCTACTGGCCACACTGTTTCTAATACAGGCCAGGATGCTGTTGGCCTTCTTGGCCACCTGGGCACACTGTCGGCTCATGTTCAGCCGAGCATCAACCAACACCCCCAGGTCCCTTTCCTCCTCACAGTCATCCAGACACTCATCCCCAAGCCTATAGCGCTGCATGGGGTTATTGCAGCCGAAGTGCAGGACCCGGCACTTGGCCTTGTTGAACCTCATCCCATTCACCTCAGCCCAGTAATTCAGCCTATCTAGATCCCTCTGAAGGGCCTCCCTACCCTCAGGCAGATCAACACCACCTCCCAACTTGGTGTCATCTGCAAACTTACTGAGGGTACACTCAATCCCCTCATCCAGGCCATCAATGAAGATGTTAAACAAGATGGGCCCTAGAACCGACCCCTGGGGGACACCACTTGTAACAGGTAGCCAGCCGGACTTAACTCCATTAACCACTACCCGCTGGGCACGGCCCTCTAGCCAGTTCTTTACCCAAAGAAGGGTATACCCGTCAAGGCCACGAGCGGCTAGTTTCCTCAGGAGAATACTGTGAGAGACCGTGTCAAAGGCTTTGCTGAAGTCAAGGTAGACTACATCAACTGCCTTTCCCTCATCTACCAGTCTGGTCACCCAATCATAGAAGGAGATGAGGTTGGTCAAGCATGACCTGCCTTTTGTGAATCCATGCTGGCTAGGCCTGATCCTCTGGACACCACGCACATGCCGTGTGATCTCACCCAAGATGATTTGCTCCATAACTTTCCCCAGTACCGAGGTCAGGCTAACAGGCCTGTAGTTCCCCGGATCCTCTTTACGACCCTTCTTGTAGATGGGAATCACATCGGCAAGCCTCCAATCCTCCGGCACCTCTCCGGTTAACCAGGAGCGCTGGTAGATGGCTGAGAGAGGCTCAGCAATTACCTCTGCCAGCTCCCTCAGCACCCGAGGGTGAAGCCCGTCCGGTCCCATGGACTTGTGGCAGTCCAGGTGGAGGAGGAGCTCTTTAACTGTCTCCACCTGAATCACTGGGGGTGTATTCTGCACTCTATCCCAGATATTCAGGTCAGGGCATACGGTGCCCTGAGGATAATTGTTCTGCCCATTAAAGGCAGATGTAAAGAAGGCATTGAGGACCTCAGCCTTCGCCTTATCCTCAGTGGCCACATTCCCCACTGCCTCAAGTAAGGCGTGGACGTTTTCCTTGGTTCTCCTCTTACCATTGATACATTTGTAAAAAGATTTTTTATTCTCTTTTACTGTCGTGGCCAACCTAAATTCGAGTTGGGCCTTTGCCTTCCTAACTTCCTCCCTGCATACCTTTGCAACTTCCTTATAATCTCCCCAAGTAGCCTGTCCCTGCTTCCAGAGGACATAAACTCTCTTTTTCTTCTGGAGTCTCAACAATAGATTCCGATTCATCCACATTGGTCTTCTTCCCCTACGGCTTGCCTTGCGGCATTCAGGGACAGCCTGTTCTTGTGCCTTTAAGATTTCCATCTTGAGGAGCATCCAGGCTTCCTGAACGCCTTTACCCTTTAGGAGTGACTCCCAAGAGACCCCTGCAACAAGCGTTCTGAACAGGTCAAAGTCCGCCCTCCGGAAGTTCAAGAGAGCAGTTTTACTAGTCACCCTTCTGACATCTCCAAGAACAGAGAATTCTAGAATTTTGTGGTCGCTCTGCCCAAGACAGTCCCCAACCTTCACATCACTCACCAGTCCTTCACTGTTAGTGAAGAGCAGGTCTAGCAGGGCACCACTCCTGGTAGGCTCCCGTACCAGCTGCATAAGGAAGCTATCTTCTACACACTCCAGAAACCTCTTGGACTGCTTCCTCTGCATCATATTATATTTCCAACATATATCAGGGAAGTTGAAGTCTCCCAAAAGAACGAGTGCTGGCGAACGTGCAACTTCCGTAAGCTGCTCATAGAATGCCTCATCCATCTCTTCATCCTGATTTGGCGGTCTATAGCAGGCCCCCACCAAGATGTCACCCCTACAGGTCTTTCCCCTGATCCTTACCCACAGACACTCAACTTCATCATACCCAACCCCAAGCTCTTCAGCTTCAAAACAGTCTTTAATATAAAGGGCTACACCACCACCCTTCCTTCCTTGTCTATCCTTTCTGAAGAGCTTGTAGCCATCTATCGCAGCACTCCAGTCATGGGAGCTGTTCCACCAAGTTTCAGTAATAGCAACCAGGTCATAGTTTGCATGACACACAGTCGCTCCCAGCTCCTCCTGCTTGTTGCCCATGCTGCGTGCATTTGTGTACATGCACTTCAGCCGAGTCGCCTGCCTCTCCCCCAGCTCCAGCACTGTTCCTCTAGGCTCAACTCTTGTAAGCCCCGTTTCATCCCCCCACCCCCCCCCTCATAGCTAGTTTAAAGCTCTTTCAATAAGCCCTGCTAGCTCCTGAGCTAGGATTCTTTTCCCCCTTTGAGATAGGCAGGTTCCATGGACAGACAACAGGCTGGGGGCTGAGTAAAACGCCCCGTGGTCAAATTACCCAAAGTTTCTGGTGTGACACCAGCCTCTGAGCCATTTATTCATAGCTTGTACTTTCCAGGCCTGATCCATGTCCCCCACTTTCCCTAAAGGGTCTATTTGAGCCACCTCAATTCTGGCAGCTCGATCTACCTGATGGTTGTTTCGTTGTTCTTCAGTAGCCCGACTCTTGGGCACGTGAGCATCCACACGACACACCTTTACAACCATATTCTTTATTCGGCCAGCAATGTCTTTCCACAGTTCAGGAGCCCAAACAGGTTTATCCCTCCACTGCCAGTTTTGTTCCCACTGCCGTAACCACCCCCATAAGGCATTTGCCACCATCCATGAGTCAGTATAAAGCATCGGCCACCTCTCCCGTTCAGCAACAGCCAAGGCCAGCTGGACAGCCTCTGCAAATTGGCTTGATTCTCCTTTTCCTTCAGTGGCCTCTGCAACCTGTCGTGTGGGGCTCCACACAGCAGCTTTCCATCTGCGATGCTTCCCCACAATACGACACGATCCATCTGTGAAGGACAAAACTCTTTTCATTCTTTGCCTCAAAGCTTGCTTTGTGAGGCCTTTCTGGTGATAGGACTCTATCTGACAACTGCTAGGGGGGTGAATGGTGGATGTCACCATGCCACTGTACCCCTGCTTATGGTTGGAAAGATAAACAGAAGCAGGACAAGCAGTCTTTTTCAGGGGTAGGGCTTGAAGGAGCTGACCACTGCAAAAGGCGATAATGCTTGTGCATGGTAACGAAGGCACCGCCCCCTGCTGGCTTATCTGTTGGTCCAGGAATGTCACACAAAACTGAGACAAAAGAAGAGAAAAAAAACCCACAGAAATTGGGGATAAAAGGCCCCCACTAAAGTAGGGACATTGGAGACAAACTCCCAAAGGCACCTCTGACAGAGAATTCCCTGAGGGGAAAACCTCTTTGGAAGAACCCCGGAGGCCTGCTTGCTGCGGAGCTGCCTGGCTTTCCTGAGATCAACAGACCTACAACGTACCTCGCTGGACCCACGATGGTGACTATCTCTTTTGCACTCTACAGAGATTCCTTGCTTATATTTCCTATCTTTTCTATCGCCCGTCTTCCCTTCCCCATCTCCCTAAACAGCTAGGAATTGTAATAAACTGGATGGACCAACATTTGAACCGTTGTTTCTTAATCTCATGCCGGATATACATACATCAAAGAACCTCCTCTCCCTCCTATAAATTGGAGCGAGACACCACCCATGAACAGGGCATATATCTTTTCATTTTCTGGTAGTTCATTGTGTGGTGGGGCCTCTTTAGCACGTGACACCTCTTCTCCCGGTGATGTGCTGAACTTTTTTCCTTCAGGCCAGTCCATGATCATCTCTAAGATCCCTGGACGGCTGAGGTTCCCCATTTGCGCTCGTTGTGTAATCAGCGCAATCCACTTGCTCCAGGTGGCATCAGTAGCATGATGGGTGGAGGGAACCTTTTCTTTAAACATCCGGTGCAGCACTGGCACTTGAGGTGCCAGAAGGAGCTGCTTTTCAGTGCCAATTACTTCAGAAGCAGCCCGGACCCCTCATATGCTGCTAAGATCTCCTTTTCAGTTGGAGTGCAGCACTCTTCCAACCCCCTGTATGCTCTACTCCAAAATCCCAGGGGTTTGCCTCAAACTCCACATGGGGCCTTTCTCTCCAGCAGCAGTGTAGACGATGTTCTTTATGCCCTGTCTTGTCTGTACTGGCCCCAGGGCCATGGCATTGGTATCCCTTCTGAGATAATTTACACCGAGTATGCATGGAGCCCCCTGTCCAGTCACTATAGCATGCTTCTGGCAGTCTCTACCGGTGAGGCTTATTTCTGCCTCCAACACAGACAGTTCCTGAGAGCTACGGCTCTGACCATGCCTCCATTTCCTGGATATGGCCCTGTCTGTGCCAGCTGTCTCAGTTGGGTCTGGAATTGGGAGCTTCCTGAGGAGCAGCATTCAGTGGAGACCAAGATGCTGACCTCCTACTGGCCCTGCTGGTTTGGCCTGACCTTCTGCCCCATCAGGATCGAGGACGGGAAGAACAAGCAAGTCCTTCCCAAGGAGCAAGATCCCATGGAGACCAAGATCCTGACCGCATACCAGCCCTGATGCCTTGGCCCTTCCCAATGCCCCACATGGGTCCGGTACATGGGGAAGCAAGGCTGTCATTCTGGAAGGCCCGAAGCAGCAGTCCCCGGGCACCGAGCAGAAGGCCTACAGCTTGCCTGGCATCCTGAGACACCTTTGGGACGGCCATGCCAGAAGAAAGATAATCTGGCTCCTCATACAGGCCTGGATAACCATCTGCATTTGCTGCCTGCTGAGGAATGCCCACGGCCTCTGGAGAAGATTAAGAAGGCCTCGAGGACAGGTGAACGATCGAGATGAATAGAGCAGGGAGGGTGCGCTGGCTAGGGAGCAGGGAACTATCAAGGCCATAGACGTGAGGACATCCAAGGAAAGCAGACCCCCAGAGGTCCGTTAGCTCTCACTAGGGACGTGCCCAGCTGTCAGAGTGTGACGGGGCTGTCACACACTGGGAGACCCCAGGGAAGCACAGGGCCTGCCATAGGTGGTGTGAGCCCCACGGGCTGCCCCGAGCTGTCATGCGAGGCTGGAAATGCTCCGTGCCAATTGGAGCCCGGCAGGGTGATGCTCTGCTAAATGAGCCTGCATCCCTTTCACTGTGCCCGTGCTCTCTCACTTCAAGGGAACAGAAGAAACGGCCAGGAGTGCCAGGAAAAGAACAACATTAATGTTCATAACCTGCTCTGTCAGATGGAGGCCAACGTAGCCAACAGACCCGATATCCCACAGCACCATGCACGGGGTGAAAGCACCCACACACCTTTAGGACGTGCTGGGCTCCTTGGTGGGGAGCATGAGAGAAATTAGCAATGCCCCCTCCCTGCCCAAACCCAGCAGAGCTCGGGGAGAGCCCAGCGGCTGCCTCTGCCCTTCCCAGCACGCCCAGCCACGGCCGCCCGCTCTGAGCACAGCTCCCAGCTGCGGGGCTGGCCCTGGGGCAGCTGCAGCCCCCGGGGGATGCGCAAGCGACAAGTGGCCCCGTGTCCTTTCCCTAAACAGAGCACTGTGGCTTCCCATCGAGGGACGAAGGCAGACGGGCGGCCCCAGCCGCTGAGCCACGGTGTCACCTGGTCCCCACGGCCATCGCAGCGCCGCGGAAGGGGACATTTCTGCGAACCCATCGCGGCCGGACGCCCATCGGCGCCCACGTCCCCACAGGAACCCGACGGGACTTTGCACGCAGCTCCACGTCCGCCGGCGCTGCCGTCAGCCCTGTGCCGTCGGTGCGGCGCGGCGTTGCTCAAGCCCCGGGCACTGACGTCCCCAGAGAGCTACAAGCGGGGGCAGAGGTGCCGTCCGCCCTCGGCACCGCGGCCCGAGCTCCAGCGGGGACGGGGGCACGGAGCCAGGGGCGCGTCGCGGCCCAGCGGGACCGGAGCCCGAGCGGGGCGGGGAGCGGAGCGGGGAGTAGACGGGAGCGGAGCGTAGTGGATTGGAGCGGCATGAAAGACCCGGCAGGGCCGTGCCGCGACGGGACACGAGGAGAGGCGAGGCGCGGGGCCATGGAGCAGTACTTCTCGGCCACGCGGAAGATGGAGCAGGAGGTTGCCATAAATTAGACCACATCAATTTCGGGTCAAAACGGTTCATTAATTTGAGTAAGCACAACAGAAGGAAAAACAGCGCTGAGCAGCTGGGGAGTCGCAGCTCCGCACGCGGCGCGCACCCTTACCCTGCTGGTCCCCTGCTTTTATAGTTTCGGGAGCCTAGAGAATCAGTACATCCCTTAAGCAACAATGCTCTTGGTGTGGATACAACCAGAGATCCTCACTTGTCTTCTGGGGAGCAGACATGCGCACCTAAGGACTCCCGATCCGTTGGGGATTTAATCAACTATTTTCTGTCCCCAGAGAGACTGACCGCAAAGAATCAATACCACTGCGAGAAATGTGCTTCCTTGCAGGAGGCTGAGAAGGTGGCAGAGCTGACAGAGGGCCCGCACTACCTCATCCTCACACTGCTGCGGTTCTCCTTCGACCCGCAGACCATGAAGAGGAGGAAGATCCTGGACAATGTCTCCATTCCTCAGGTGCTCAAACTGCCCATCCTCGTCCGCTCAGAGGAAACCGAGGACATTTGTCAGCATGGGAAAGACAGGTCTGACTTGGGCAGCACCTTTGTGTCTGCCGTGTACGACCTCTGCAGTGTGGTGGTGCATTCGGGCATCTCCTCTGAGAGCGGGCACTACTACTGCTACTGCAGAGAGTGCACTGATACCGTGCCCCACGCACAGCCCCGGGATGGGACACCAGAACTGGCTTCCGACAAGCAGCTGGACTTTGACATGCCGTGGTACCTCTTCAACGACCACAGGGTTTCCACCTCCTCCTTCGAATCAGTCAGCAACCTGACTGCTTTATACCCCAAGGCCACTGCCTACGTGCTCTTCTACAGGCAGCGGGCGGACAGGCCAAGCTCCCCACTGCATGAGGCTGTGGCAGAAGCCAGCCGGCTGCACAGCCAAACCTTCCCTCAATAAAGACTTGATGGAAGCCATCTCCAAGGACAACATCCTCCACTTGCAGGTAGGATCGTTTCCGTGCGAATAACAGCAATGTACTTCTGTCATTTCTCCTACAGGAGCAGGAAAAGGAGGCGAGGAGCAGAGCTGCCTACTTTCCACCTTGCCAAAATCCCCGCTGTGGTGGAGAGACTTTGAGAGGGACAAGGACAATGACAGCTCATCAGGAGGATGCAGTCCTGCGGGGGGTGGAGGTGGATCTGGCTCCTTCCATGGACTCGTCTTCTAGCAAGCGGCATCTTGCAGACAGCACGTGTCCATGAGGCTGACCCGAAGCTGGATGCTTCTCTTGAAACCGTAGGAATGCGAGGTCCTTGAAGACAACTGAAGACAAGTAGAGCTGTTGTTTGCAACTCGAGACCGGTGGGGGGAGTCCTGTGAAGATCAGGAGGCAGCGTTGCTGATGCAACACAGTGCATCCTCCTGAAAAGGTTGAAAGTTCACATCTAGAAAGACATCCAGCATCCAAAACATCCTTCATCCAACGACCACCAGAGACCTCCACCACATCTTTGTGACGCACGCTTAAGAGAGTGGGACAACAGGTTAAAAATTTCTCAGAATTCCACCTATTTTTGATAATAAACATACCAACTATATCATCTCAGGTGGGTTGGGGAGTTTGATTGCGCACGTTACCAGTATTCCAAGGCGGTGAGCCTACAAGCTTTCTTGGCGGCACTGAGCAGCAACCGGTCGACCTGGATGCTGAGGGTCCCAAGAACGAGAGACTGAGCAGCTCTGGTTGGTACTTTTGGGCTCCGTTGGGCCTTGTGTCACTGGTGACCTCTGGATGCTGTGAGAGTACACGGCAGACCCAGCTCTTTGTCCAGACGTGTCTTTAGGACTTGGTTACTCTGGTGTATCCTGGTTTCTGGGCCAGACCTGCCAAGCTCCACAACCAGGCTATCTCTTAAGATGCCTTGAGCTTCAGGACCCCTAAACCCACCAGCTACTTCTTAAAAAAGGAAAGGAACACAACCAGATACACTGTATGCACCCTATGTAAGTGCCTACTATGTAAAGAAGAGCCTTCTACATCATCAGTCACAGAACGAGGGCTGATTTTGGTGGCAGGAGGCAACGCAAGCCCCGGGCAGTGTGTCTATAGGATCGTAGCTCCGTCCCACAACGCCCCCCAACCTGCTTCTTACTTGCCTTTCCAGTAAGGGTTGCTTGAGCTGAAGAGGCAGAAATGCATGCCTCCGGTGCTCTGTGCATGGCCTAATCTTGACCATGGGGTGTCAGGGGGGAGCACTGTGTTGCTGTAGAGAAGAGAAAGCACAGGCGTTGCTACATGGGATGTAAGCAAAGGATCGAATGTCTTGGTGTATGCTCTCATATCTTCCTTTATTTCCATCCGTACGTATAAAGAAAGGGAATCAATTCAGTATAGAGGCTTCTTGTTTCACAGCAGTACTCATTGCTATTGACTGATGGACAGAAGGATGGGAGAAACTGATGAAAGAGGAGCACCTGCCCTTCTGTGCTCAGGAAGATCACACAGAGTACAGGTGGATTCACCACGGGCAACTCCTGCCTGACAAAATCGGAGGCCTTTTACGATGGAGTTACAGCGTCCGTGGAGATAATCGATACCGAGTATGCATGGAGCCCCCTGTCCAGTCACTATAGCATGCTTCTGGCAGTCTCTACCGGTGAGGCTTATTTCTGCCTCCAACACAGACAGTTCCTGAGAGCCATGGCTCTGACCATGCCTCCATTTCCTGGATATGGCCCTGTCTGTGCCAGAAGTCTCAGTTGGGTCTGGAATTGGGAGCTTCCTGAGGAGCAGCATTCAGTGGAGACCAAGATCCTGACCTCCTACTGGCCCTGCTGGATTGGCCTAACCTGCTGCCCCATCAGGATCGAGGACGGGAAGAACAAGCAAGTCCTTCCCAAGGAGCAAGATCCCATGGAGACCAAGATCCTGACCGCATACTGGCCCTGCTGCCTTGGCCCTTCCCAATGCCCCACATGGGTCCGGTACATGGGGAAGCAAGGCTGTCACTCTGGAAGGCCCGAAGCAGCAGTCCCCGGGCACCGAGCAGAAGGCCTACAGCTTGCCTGGCATCCTGAGACACCTTTGGGACGGCCATGCCAGAAGAAAGATAATCTGGCTCCTCATACAGGCCTTGATAACCATCAGCATTTGCTGCCTCCTGAGGAATGCCCACGGCCTCTGGAGAAGATTAAGAAGGCCTCGAGGACAGGTGAACGATCGAGATGAATAGAGCAGGGAGGGTGCGCTGGCTAGGGAGCAGGGAACTATCAAGGCCATAGACATGAGGACATCCAAGGAAAGCAGACCCCCAGAGGTCCGTTAGCTCTCACTAGGGACGTGCCCAGCTGTCAGAGTGTGACGAGGCTGTCACACACTGGGAGACCCCAGGGAAGCACAGGGCCTGCCATAGGTGGTGTGAGCCCCACGGGCTGCCCTGAGCTGTCATGCGAGGCTGGAAATGCTCCGTGCCAATTGGAGCCCGGCAGGGTGATGCTCTGCTAAATGAGCCTGCATCCCTTTCACTGTGCCCGTGCTCTCTCACTTCAAGGGAACAGAAGAAACGGCCAGGAGTGCCAGGAAAAGAACAACATTAATGTTCATAACCTGCTCTGTCAGATGGAGGCCAACGTAGCCAACAGACCCGATATCCCACAGCACCATGCACGGGGTGAAAGCACCCACACACCTTTAGGACGTGCTGGGCTCCTTGGTGGGGAGCATGAGAGAAATTAGCAATGCCCCCTCCCTGCCCAAACCCAGCAGAGCTCGGGGAGAGCCCAGCGGCTGCCTCTGCCCTTCCCAGCACGCCCAGCCACGGCCGCCCGCTCTGAGCACAGCTCCCAGCTGCGGGGCTGGCCCTGGGGCAGCTGCAGCCCCCGGGGGATGCGCAAGCGACAAGTGGCCCCGTGTCCTTTCCCTAAACAGAGCACTGTGGCTTCCCATCGAGGGACGAAGGCAGACGGGCGGCCCCAGCCGCTGAGCCACGGTGTCACCTGGTCCCCATGGCCATCGCAGCGCCTCGAAAGGGGACATTTCTGCGAACCCATCGCGGCCGGACGCCCATCGGCGCCCACGTCCCCACAGGAACCCGACGGGACTTTGCACGCAGCTCCACGTCCGCCGGCGCTGCCGTCAGCCCTGTGCCGTCGGTGCGGCGTGGCGTTGCTCAAGCCCCGGGCACTGACGTCCCCAGAGAGCTGCAAGCGGGGGCAGAGGTGCCGTCCGCCCTCGGCACCGCGGCCCGAGCTCCAGCGGGGACGGGGGCACGGAGCCAGGGGCGCGTCGCGGCCCAGCGGGACCGGAGCCCGAGCGGGGCGGGGAGCGGAGCGGGGAGGAGACGGGAGCGGAGCGGAGTGGAGCGGCATGAAGGACCCGGCAGGGCCGTGCCGCGACGGGACACGAGGAGAGGCGAGGTGCAGCAGTATTTCTCGGCCACGCAGAAGATGGAGGTTGTCATAAATTAGACCACATCAATTTCGGGTCAAAACGGTTCATGAATTTGAGTAAGCACAACAGAAGCAAAAACTGCGCTGAGCAGCTGGTGAGTCGCAACTCCGCACGCGGCGCGCGCCCTCACCCTGCTGGTCCCCTGCTTTTATAGCCCCTTAGGTCCTCTGAATGGCTGGCGTGTCAGATCCCTGCGACTGCGCTCCCTGTTGCCGGGTGCCACCTCAGCTTTCCCTATCCTGAGCCCGCCCATCTGGGGTGGGGGGGGCGAAGCGGCGAAAACAGGACAAAACCAGAAAGCCCGCACAACCCTGCTCCCCGTACAGCCCCTTTAACAACACCTCCCTCCCCAGTGCAATGAACAAACACAAACTTTATTACAATCCCTCCTTTTTCCTTAAACTCACTTATTTTGTTCACTGAATCTTTGGAGTGCTTGTCGGCTTACCGCATATATCTCCTCATCTTCATCATCCTGTTCTGTGGTCTCATATTTAACACGTGTTACCATTAAATGAGCTGCTTCTAATGGATTCTTTACAATTGCGACCACCCGATTAAAAATACATGGTCCAAAAGTCAATGCTAGAATTTATAATAACAGAGGTCCAGCTATAGTCGATAATAATGTGGTAAGCCAAGGTGAATAATTAAACCAGGATTCGTACCAACTCCGGTGAGCCTCGTTTTCTTTCTTGCCTTTTTCTAATCCTTCCCGCAATTTCATCACTGTGTCCCTTACCACCCCAGTGTGATCTGCATGCACGCAACATTCCTCCCGGAGGGCCGCACAAAGTCCTCCCTGTTGCAGGAAAACTAAATCCAATCCCCTTCGATTTTGGAGAACTACTTCTGAAAGGGATCTCGCTGATTTTTCTAGAGCTGAAATGGACTGTTCAGTTTTAGCCAAGTCCTCATCCACAGCAATGCGCAGAGCTGTGAATTCTTGGCTCTGCCTAAGTAACGAAGCTATTCCTGTACCAGCCCCTGCAGTTCCTAGGATCCTTAGAGTTGCGAAGGTGATGGCTGTAGTAGATTCCCTTTTTGCCAAATGGTACTCAGCCGCTGTGTGGTGAGTATACATGTAATCCTCAGTGGGGTACAGAATCCTTGGCATAATTATTACCTGTACACAAAAATCATGTGATGCATTAAACAGTTTTAAAGATAAACAAGGAGTAACACCTAGCGATGAGCACACCCACCTGGTACTGTTAGCGGGGATTAACCATTTGTGTGAATATAAGTCTTTTTCTGTGGCCTTGCATAAATCACTTTTTTCTTTTGGAACAATCCCCACACATCTACCCCTCCCGGATACCTGGGTTAATGTTTGCATTGGGGTTAGTCTGGTTCAGTACCTGGAAAATGGAACTTATGACTTTCCAGGTGTCGCTTTCAAGCACTGTCTCCCTATTTTCTACAGTATTTGTGGGGGACGGCTTTGTTGTCCCGCCGAGAGCTAACATTTCCTTGCTTACTGTGGGCCAGACCGTCCCGGGTACCCCTGGGGTTCGGATCCCCGAATTTTCTTCTAATGTCACTTTGTTGGGCCCGACTGCCCGAGGAATTTCAGGTATTTCTTTCTTTATGAGGATAAGCCCTCCCCTGTCAGTCCCGGGCTCCCAGTATCTTACGCCCCATATTTTTCCTAATAACCACACTGGATTTTCTGGATTTGTTACCTTTACCCACAGTTGCTGGCAGGTGTTTGTCCCTCTCTCTATCTTCAATCCCCACTTAGCCCGTCTTCCCAACTGTGGGTCTCGAACAGGAGGTGTGCACTCATAGGGTCCATACCCTACTTGTAGATATTTATCCTGCCCGGCCCCAGGTGCCCAATTTGAGGCAATAGTTTCACGTCCCCAATAGGCGCAGTAGTATGAATCTGGGTAGCTGCAGTATCCCCTCCCTGGGTTTGAATTTGGGCAAAAATAATATGCCTTTTGATTTAAGCACGGCTGTATGGGTATCATGTCACACAGGGAAGTAAGAAAGCTTGGTGCACCAGCCGTACTAATAGTCTCAAGAGTTTTTTGGTCCTCAAGCCTAATTAGACTCCACTGGAAAGGTTGATGCGGGTGGTGTTGCACCGCTATACAAAATGTGGTCACTGCGGGAATCCCCAAGTACCATTGGATACCCCTAAGGCCCATCTTTCCCCACTATTCACTCCTCTGTCTCACTCGTCAACTGGGTTGCAATCAGCTACGAGGGTTTTTGGTTCTTCCCGACAGTGACTTGCGGAAATCAAACTTCATAACCACCAAGTAGTTATAAAGCAGGTATGTTTAATGAGTGATGCGCATACACCCTGGTGCAAGGGGGAAAGCTCCACCTCACTTGCACACCGTTGGGAGAAAGCGTGCTACAGATAGAGGCTGAATTAATACACAAACAATAGTTGGCAGGAATTCGGATACATATTCATTACATTCCTGAGACCCCATTAGCACGCGGTCCCTCCCCCCTCGCGCGTGCGTAGTGAGTCGTAAGGGTGGTGGTGGGATGAAGGCTCATCATCTTCCTCGCGAAGGCTCGTAGTCTTCCTCGCTGTAAACTTTCGACCCAGCGGTAGGGGCACCCCCCAAACTGGTTCCAGCTTGCCCTGTGGATATCTAATCACCTCACTGTTCTCGGGCTGTTGCACCCTTCTCTTTATGGCCTTCATCCCCCTTGTTATTCCAGACACGGTGTCTGCAATCCCCATTCTTCTAACAGTTTCTACATAAACTAACTTTTCACTACCCCCGTCCCAGTTTCTGTAAAGTTCCCTTCTCTCCTTTACTGCGGGGCCCTTTTTTCACCTTTCAATAGCAGTAGTGTTCTTTGGGGGGGAGGCTTCTTTCTGGAATACTTATCGGGCTCGTCGCAGTGTGAGTTTCAGGTCATCGCTCCCAGGAGTCACCTCCCAGCTCTCGTCGTCGATGGGTCCCTTAACACGGCCGGCATGAGTCCATCCTCTCTCTGCGGTTTGGATAGCTGTTTCTGTGGTAAGTAAAGCAACATAGGGGCCTTCCCACTGTGGTGTTAATGTGGCTTCTTTCCGAGTTTTTATTAGCACCTTATCTCCTGGCTGTATCTTACGGATTGGAATTTCCAGTGGGGATCGCTGCGCAATCAGACCCTTCTTTTGTAATTCCTTGCGCCTTTTCATTAATTGTATAAGGTAAGGTTTTAACTGATCATCTTGTAAATGAGGGTGATCAAGAGGTATCTCAAGATTGTAGGGCATACCATACAACATTTTGAAGGGTGAGATTCCCAGATCAGTCCTGGGCTTCACACATACACTTCACAGAAAGTGGTTTTTTTTATTTCCCCATTCATCCGTTCTACTTTACCAGAGCTCTGAGGGTGCCAAGGAGTCTGATATCCCCATTAAATCCCCAGAATTCTCATTGTGTTGCGTGTAACCTTTGACACAAAATGTGGTCCCGTGTCAGAATCGATTGCTTCTATAATTCCATACTGGGGAATTATGCTTTCTAATAGTACCTTTACTACAGTTTGCGCTGTAGCCCTTGCCGTAGGGAATGCCTCAACATAGTTTGCCTTGCGAAGGGTCGATAAGCCAATTCTCGCCCTCCTGGGACTCTTTTTCTCATAGTTTTTGCATTCACCCTCCGGCAAGTCATACATCCATTAACAATCCCCTTTGCTATGTTATATCCCCCTGTACACATATAATTATTGGCAAACTGATCCACTAAGGCCTGAGTAGCCCAATGCGTTTGTTCGTGGAACCTCCGTAACACCCTTGTAGCTACTGATTTTGGTAAAACCTCCCGTCCATCAGGTAGCATCCATTTTCCCGTTTCACTTTCCCGAATCCCCGTTTGTATCATTTTTTCTTTTTCCACAGACGTGCAACAAAACAGGGGAAGAGGATCTGACCTGCCTTCTGCAAACATGGCCGGGCAGTCCTCCCTTTCGGTCACCTCATATATGCACATAAGAGCGGCCTTTTTGGCCTCTTGCTCAGCTAGGTTATTACCTCTAATTTGAGGATCCGGTCCTCACTGGTGACCCTTTACATGTACTACTGCAATCTCTTTTGGTTCTCTAACAGCTTTCAAGACTTGAAGGATCAATTCCTGATGAATTAACCCCTTTCCCTGTGAATTTATAAGTCCTCTCTCCTCCCATATCTTTCCAAAAGTGTGTACTACCCATACGCGTATTTAGAATCTGTATATACTGTACCGCTCTTGCCTTTTAATAATTTTAAAGCTCGTAGCAGGGCATACAATTCGCAGGCTTGAGCAGACCAGCACGGGCTCAATGGTCCAGATTCTATTACCTCAAATGTTTTTCCGTTTACCAGTGCGTAGCCTGACTTCCTTTTCCCTTCAACTACTCTGGATGAGCCATCTATGTATACCTTTTCCCCTGTAGGTAATTCCATGTCATCTAAATCGGGTCTCAGTTTTATTTGCTCCTCTATATTTCTAAGGCAATCGTGTTCTAGGGGCTCACTTGGTTCACCATAGAGGAACTGAGCCGGGTTCTGAACTGAAGTTGTTTCTAGGGTCAGTTTCGGGGACGAAATCAGAATTCCCTCGTACTTTAACTGTCTCGTATCTGTGACCCATTTATCAGCTTTTTGTTGCAACACCCCGCGTATACTGTGGGGGGAGATTACCTTAATCTCTCCTCCAAAGGTTATCTTCAGTGCTTCCTCCACCAAGAGAGCAGCGGCTACTACTGCCTGCAGGCAACTAGGCCAGCCCCGGCTAACAGGGTCCAATAATTTAGACAGGTAACCCACGGGCTTTTTACCTCCTGCCCAATCCTGGGCAAGTACTCCATAAGCGGTTCCCTCTGCACTATTTACAAAGAGAAAAAATGGTTTTCTTAACTCTGGGAAACTCAGGACTGGAGGGTGCATAAGTGCCTCTTTTAACTTATTCAATTGCCCTTCATCTGTCTCTGTCCATTTAAGTAATCCCTCTTTGTTTAATTTGCTATAAAGGAATTTGACTTTTCCACTGCAATCCTCTATCCACTGCTGGCAGTACCCTGTTAATCCCAACAACTGTCGTACCTGCCTTTTTGTTGTTGGAGCTTTTAGGGCCAAGATCCCCTCGACTCTCACGGGGTCCAGTTTTTTAGTCCCTTTGCTCAGCAAATGACCTAAATACTTCACCTCTTCTTCTACAAACTGCAGTTTTGATTTGGAGACCTTTAGTCCCTGTAAGCTAAGGAAATTTAACAACTGTATAGTAGCCTGTCTCACACTGTCTTCATCTTTCCCTGCTATTAACGAGTCATCCACATATTGTACCATTGTTGTTCCCGGTGTCCTATCGTAATCTTGCAAAATTTGTTCCAGAGCCTGACCAAATAAGCTTGGAGATTCTGTAAATCCCTGGGGAAGAACTGTCCACCTCAGCTGTTGCCTCCTATGAGTGTCGGGGTCCTCCCACTCAAAGGCAAAGTAATCCCTACTGTCCTCATCTAAGGGGCATGCCCAAAACGCATCCTTCAAATCTATTACACTATACCACAGGTCGTCTGGGTGTAATTGGCTTAATAAGGTATGCGGATTTGCTATTACAGGGAATCTAGTTATAGTTCTCTTATTGATTTCCCTTAAATCGTGTACCAGCCTGTATTGGCCATCCTTCTTTTTTACTGGTAGTATTGGGGTGTTAAAGGGAGACATACAAGGTTCTAATAGCCTTTGTTGTAGTAGTCTGTCTTTCGGGCTTCAGTCCCTGCCTCCCTCCTCAGACAAGGGATATTGCTTAATTCTGACTGGTATATTTGGATTGCTTATGGTAACTTTGAAAGGTTTAATATCCAGTTTCCCTACACTTTCAGGGGTGTACCAGACTTCAGGATTTATCTTTTCCTCATCTTCTACTCTTAGAGGACACAACCGAATTTCTAATCTTCTATCTACTACTTCTAACCTTATTCCTAATTCTACTATTAAGTCTCTACCTAATAGATTGTATTCAGCCTGAGGTACTAAAAGCAGAGATCCAACACCTATTTTAGAATCTGATTCAATCAATACCCTTTTTGTAACGGGGACCCCAAATGGTTCCCCTTTTGCCCCGATCACCTGTACTTTTTCTGCAGAGGCCTTACATCCTAAGGGCAGTGTTTGGACTGTCGATCTTTCAGCCCCTGTATCTACGAGGAATTCTATTTCCTCGCGTTGGGGACCCACTTTTAATTTTATCAATGGCTCACTCTTTCCTCGGGTCCCCAGCAAATAGAGCCCCTGACACCCCTATTCACTCTTGAATATTTTCTCATCTTCTATTCTCTGTCGACACTCCCTTTTCATGTGACCCTTCTTATTACAGTAAAAACAATTACTGATCAATCTGACCTTGATCATTCCTTTTTTCTCTCCTAAGCCTCCCAGATGCCATTCCTGGCCTTCTCCTTTGCTCATTCCCCTCTGTGTCCTTCCCGAACAGCAGCCACCATCATACGCACTTGCTTCCTTTCTTTCTCATCTTCCCTCCTAACATACACTTTCTGCGCCTCCCTTAGAAGCTCATCCAAGCCCCTGTCTTGCCAATCCTCCATTTTCTCTAACTTCTTCCTAATATCTGCCCAGGATTTGGCCATGAACTGAGTTTTAAGCAATGCCTCCCGCACAGGGGTTCCCGGGTCTAAACCTCTATATAACTGCAGACCTTTTTCACAACCTTTCCAACCATTCTGTTGGAGTCTCATCCTTTTTCTGTTGTTCGTTAAAAGCCTTATTTATGTTCTGTCCTCTCGGGACTGATTCCCTAATACCCTGGATAATAATAGTTCTTAGGTCCTGCATATGGCCTCGATGGACCGGGTTCTGATTATCCCAATTCGGTGGCTGTATCGGCCATTTTACGCCCGCAGCTGGCCCCTGCTGGTGCTGCTGGTCCCAGATTCGCATTCCCGCTCATCTAATCATTCCTCTCTCTTCTGATGTGAACAGAATTCCCATAGTGGACTGCAGCTCCTCCCAAGTATAGATATTTGGGCCCAAGAACTGATCTACTCGTTCTGCTACCCCTAGTGGGTCCTCCAATAGTTTTCCCATTTCTTTCTTAAAGTCCCTCACATCCCCGGAATTAATAGGGACAGCCACATATCCCATCCCGGGCTGGGGTCCTCCCATCGCGATTTCCCGCAGTGGGTATAGTCCCCCTCCCGTGGTGGGATTCTACGCCCTCGTCCGGCTTCTGGTCATCGGCCCCTGACCCTGACTAAAATCCTCATCTGATTCCCCCGAGGATGGAGACTCATCGGGCCCCCTGGCAGACGGGGCCGTGGGTATGGATGGGGGTATGTAGGGCGGTGGTGACACTGGGACTTCTAAATCCCTTCTCTTCTTCTCCCGCCCTCCTTTTTCTTTTAGGGGGTACAAGTGCGTCCTTGTTCCCGAGGTTATCCAGAGGTGAGCATGTTCACTTTGCTCTGAAGTGAAAGACTCCTTTGCATTAACATAAAGGTTGAGGGCTTGACATACCCAGTCCTCAGAGGAGCCAAAAAGGGGCCAAAATACACTTTCCCCTTTTATGGGCTTGTTGCCCCATACTTCTACACAGTAATGAATCATTTTGACTATTTCCCCGCCTAGAAGGGGAATCATTCCAGTATTTAACCATTAATCCTAATGGACTATCTGGGGGAATAGGGGGTATACCCATACCACTAGTTCCCCCACCCATGGGATCAGAAGGCTTACTCTTCTTCTGTCCCATCTTCCGGAGCACCTTCACACACACTCACACTCGCTTCCCCCTTTTCGTGGCCCAGTCCCTCGCGGGATGTGGGAACCGCACTACCAAGGGGTCCGCACTCGCTTCGCCCGCAATTGGACGTCTCAGTTGTTGTGCTCAGGGATACCCAACCCCAACCGAACGGATCACTGGCCTATACTTACACACCCCGTGGGTCGTCGCTTGGTCCTCGTGCACAAAGATTACTAGGGGTTTACCGGTTTTATTTTGCTTCTGTTTTAATTTAGGTTTGTCGGTGAAGGGTTCGAGCAGCAGTTTCCACTCCTGGGGACTCTGAAATCAGTGGGGCGCCACCGCAGAGGGATTTCTGATCAAATTACCTTCATCCGAATCACGGCACCAAATTGTCATAAATTAGACCACATCAATTTGGGGTCAAAACGGTTCATTAATTTGAGTAAGCAAAACACAAGCAAAAACAGCGCGGGGCAGCCGGGGAGTCGCAGCTCCGCACGTGGCGCGCGCCCGCCCCCTGCTGGTCCCCTGCTTTTATAGCCCCTTAGTTCCTCTGAATGGCCGGCGTGTCAGATCCCTGCGACTGCGCTCCCTGTTGCCGGGTGCCACCTCACCTTTCCCTGTCCTGAGCCCGCCCATCTGGGGTGCGGGGGCGAAGCGGCGAAAACAGGACAAAACAGAAAGCCCGCACAACCCTGCTCCCCGTAAAGCCCCTTTAACAACACCTCCCTCCCCAGTGCAATGAACAAACACAAACTTTATTACAAGCCACCTCAGCAGGGACACCGCCGCCCTCACGCGCCGCTACAGCCAGATCCTGGAGCGGATCAGCCCCGGCGACGCGCGGCCCAGCTGGTGACCCCGCGCGGCTCCGCTCAGCGCCGCGGGACGGGGCGGCCTCCGAGCGGCGCCGGCACAGCCGCGGAGCCGTCTGCGGGGCCGCGTCCCCACGGCAAGAGCCGGCGGTGCCGTCCCGCGGTGCCCCGCGGCGCTGCCCGCCTCCGCCCTCCGCTCCGTTCTCGGACAGCGCCGCACTGCCGCGCTGGGCTCGGACGGAGCCGTGCAGCGCCGGCGCCTTCGGGCTGGATCCCGGAGCCGCGCAGCGCTCCCCGCTCTTTGCTAGTAAAAAGAACCAGGTCCATCCCGAGGAGCAGCATCCAATGGAGACCAAGAGCCAGACCTCCACCCAGCCCTGCTGCCTTGGCCTCCACCAGGAGGTTTCGCCTAACGTCCTTCCCCGTCAGGACTGAGAACGAGAAGAACAACCACGTCCTTCCCGAGGAGCAGCCTGTGATGGAGACAAAAAGCCAAACCTCCACTCAGCCCTGGATATTTGACCTAACCTCCTGCCCTGTCAGGAGTGAGGACGGAAAGTACAACCAGGTACTTCCCAAGGGGGAGCATCAGATGGAGACCAAGAGCCAGACCTCAACCCAGCCCTGATGGTTTGGCCTAACTTCCTGCACCGTCAGGACTGAGGACGGGAAGAACAACCAGGTCCTACCCAAGGCACAGCATCCAATGGAGACAAAGAACCAGACCTGCACCCAGCCCTTATGGATTGGCCTAACCTCCTGCCCCGTCAGGGATGAGGACGGGATGAACAACCAGGTTCTTCCCAAGGGGGAGCATCCGATGGAGACCAAGCGCCAGACCTCCACCCAGCCCTGCTGGTTTGGCAAAAACTCCTTCCCTGTCAGGACTGAGGATGGGAAGAATAACCCTGTCCTTACCGAAGAGCGGTATCCGATGGAGACCAAGAGCCAGACCTGCACCCAGCCCTGCGTGTTTGGCCCAACCTCCTGCCCCGTCAGGACTGTGGACGAGAAGAACTACCAGTTTCTTCCCGAGGAGCAGCATCCGATGGAGACCGAGAAGCAGACCTTCACCCAGAACTGCTGGTTTTCCTAACCACCTCCCTCATCAGGACTGAGGACGGGAAGAACCACCTCGTCCTTCTCGAGGAGCGGCTTCCACTGGAGAGCAAGAGCCAGACCTCCACCAAGTCCAGCTGGTTTTGCCTACCCTCCTGCTCTGACAGGTCTGAAGAAGGGATGAACAACCAGGTCCCTCCCACGGAGGAGCCTTAGATGGAGACCAAGAGCCAGACCTTCACCCTGCCCTGCTGGTTTGGCATAACCTCCTGCCCCGTCAGGACTGAGGACAGTAAGAACAACCAGGTCCTTCCTGAGGATCGGCACACGATGGAGAACAAGAGCCAGACTTCCACCCAGCCCTGCTGGTTTCACTTAACCTCCTGCCCCATCAGGACTGAGATTGGGAAGAACAACCAGGACCTTCCCACGGAAAAGCCTCTGATGGACAGCAAGTGCCAGAGCTCCATCCAGTCCTGCTAGATTGGCCTAACCTCCTACTCCGTCAAGACTGAGGACAGGAAGAACAGCCAGGTCCTACCCAAGGCACAGCATCCACTGGAGACAAAGAACCAGACCTGCACCCAGCCCTTATGGATTGGTTTAACCTCCTGCCCCGTCGGGGATGGGGATGGGATGAACAACCAGGTACTTCCCAAGGGGGAGCATCCAATGGAGACCAAGCGCCAGACGTCCACCGAGCCCTGCGTGTTTGGCCAAAACTCCTGCTCTGTCAGGACTGAGGACAGTAAGAACAACCAGGTGCTTCCCGCGGAGCAGCCTTTCTTGGGTGAGATCACACAGCATGTGCGTGGCATCCAGGGGATCAGGGCTAGCCAGCATAGATTCACGAAAGGCAGGTCATGCTTGACCTACCTCATCTCCTTCTATGATTGGGTGACCAGACTGGTAGATGAGGGAAAGGCGGTTGATGTAGTCTACCTTGACTTCAGCAAAGCCTTTGACACGGTCTCTCACAGTATTCTCCTGAGGAAACTAGCCACTCGTGGCCTAGACAGGTATACCCTTCTTTCGGTAAGGAACTGGCTAGAGGGTCATGCCCAGCGGGTAGTGGTTAATGGAGTTAGGTCCGGCTGGCAACCTGTTACAAGTGGTGTCCCCCAGGGGTCGGTTCTAGGGCCCATCTTGTTTAACATCTTCATTGATGGCCTGGATGAGGGGACTGAGTGTACCCTCAGTAAGTTTGCATATGACACCAAGTTGGGAGGTGGTGTTGATCTGCCTGAGGGTAGGGAGGCCCTTCAGAGGGATTTAGATAGGCTGAATTACTGGGCTGAGGTGAATGGGATGAGGTTCAACAAGGCCAAGTGCTGGGTCCTGCACTTCGGCCGCAGTAACCCCATGCAGCGCTATAGGCTTGGGGATGAGTGGCTGGATGACTGTGAGGAGGAAAGGGACCTGGGGGCGTTGGTTGATGCTTGGCTGAACATGAGCCGACAGTGTGCCCAGGTGGCCAAGAAGGCCAACGGCATCCTGGCCTGTATTAGAAACAGTGTGGCCAGTAGGAGCAGAGAGGTGATCATCCCTCTGTACTCAGCTCTGGTGAGGCCGCATCTCGAGTATTGTGTTCAGTTTTGGGCTCCTCACTACAAGAAAGACATCAAAGCCCTGGACCGTATCCAGAGAAGGGCAATGAAACTGGTGAGGGGTCTGGAGCACAAGTCTTATGAGGAACGGCTCAGGGAACTGGGATTGTTTAGCCTGGAGAAGAGGAGGCTCAGGGGAGACGTCATAGCAATCTACAACTTCCTGAAGGGAGGATGTGATGAGGAGGGGCTTGGCCTCTTCTCCCAGGCAACAAACAGGACCAGAGGAAATGGTCTCAAGTTGTACCAGAGGAGGTTTATATTAGACATAAGGAAAAACTTTTTCTCTCAGAGTGGTCAGGCACTGGAATGGCCTGCCCAGGGAGGTGGTGGAGTCGCCATCCCTGGCAGTGTTCAAGAGGCGTCTGGATAAGGAGCTAAGAGATATGGTTTAGTGGTTTTTCAGTAGCTATGGTACTGGGAGGACGGTTGGGCTAGATGATCTTGTAGGTCCTTTCCAACCTTGTGATTCTATGATTCTATGATAGAGACCAATAGACAGACTTCCACCCAGCTCTGCTGGTTTGGCGTAACCTCCTGCCCCGTCAGAACTGAGGACAGGAAGAGCAATCAGGTCCATCTACAGGAGCAGCCTCCGATGCAGACCAAAAGCCAAAACTCCACCAAGCCCTGCTGCTTAGGCTTAACCTCCTGCCCCGTTGGGACTGAGGATAGGAGGTACAACCAGGTCCTTCCCGAGGAGCGGCATCAGATGGAGACCAAGGACCGGACCTCCACCCAGCCCTGCTAGTAGGCGTAACCTCCTGCCTCATCAGGACTGAGGACAGGATGATAAGCCGGGACCTTTATGTGGTGCAGCATACAGAGGATACCAACAGCGAGACCTTATACTTGCCCTGCCAGCTTGGCTTTTCCCAGTGCCCTGAATTGTCCTGGGACTGGGGCAGCAAGGTTGCTGTTCCACAGGTCCGAAATCAGCAGTCCTCTGGCACGGTGCAGAAGGTCTGCAGCTTCCTGACATCCTTGGCCACCTCCGGAACTACCTTGTGTAAAGAAGGAGAGCCTAGATCCTTACAGATCCCTTGATAACCATCTGCATTTGCTGCCTGCTGGGAAATGCCCGCAGTTTCTGGAGAAGATTAAGACGACCACGGGGACAGGTGGGCACGGAACTGTCCGCAGCCGCCGTCCGCTCAACGCTTTCCCGGCACGGAGCCGCCCGGGAACCGCCCGCACGGGGCGCGGAGGACGGCGGGGACCCGCGGGACGGGCGGCCGCTGGGGGTGGCGGAGGGGGGAGGGGGGGGGCGGAGCTGCGCTGCCCGCGTCCCGAGCGGAGCTGGGGGGGAGCGAGGATGAGGGCCGTCGTGGGGCGGCGGGAGCGGCCGCCCGGTGCCCGGAGGGCTCGCTGGATCAGCCCGGGCACGGCCGCCGCCTTCTGCCCGCACCGCAGGCGGTGGAGCCCGACGGTGGCACCGGGCGGCGCTTCGTTGCTGCGCCTGTGGCTGAGCCTCCTCCGCCCGCAGTGGCGGGCAGTGGTCGTGGGCGTCATGGGATGCGGCACGGACGGACTGGGTGCTGGGACTGCGGGAACCCGTGTCAGGGTCAGCGTCTGCCTGGGGGAGGTGGCATCCAGCGCTTTAATCGGGGCACTGGCATTTCCGCCGCTCGTGTGGCTGACCCCGTGTGGAGGGCTGTAACCGGGGAAGGAGGGGGAGGGAAGAGGGCCAGCAGCAGTGCCGTGAGGGATCGCTCTTAGAGTCATAGAGTCATCCAGGCTGGAAAAGACCTCGAGGACCCCCAACTCCACCCCCAACCCATCCACACTGGGCTCACTGACCACGTCCCTCAGTGCCACATCTCCACGGCTCCTGAGCCAGGTGCTGAGTGAGGGACGCTGACTCCAGCACCCCCTGTGCAGCCTGTGCCACTGCATCGCTGCTCTTTCCGTGAAGAAATGTTTCCTAAGCATGGAATCATGGAATAGCCTGGGTTGGAAAGGATCATCTGGTTTCAACCCCCCTGCTGTCGGCCGTGTTGCCAAATAACACCCAACATGAACCTCTTCTGACACAACCTCTCATTCTATCGCTGTTACCCGGGAGAAGAGGCCGGCCCCCACCTCACCATAACCTCCTTTCAGCCAGTTGTGGAGAGCAGGAAGGCCTCCCCCGAGCCTCCTGTTCTACAGACTGAACCATCCCAGTTCCCTCAGCTGCTCCCCATAAGGCCCATAAGGTGCTCCATACCCCTCATAGGTGCGCTGCCCAGCTCTGGACACGCTGCAGGGCCTCGATGTCTTTCTTGTAGTGAGGGGCCCAGAACTGAACACTGCACTCGAGGTGTGGCCTCACCAGAGCTGAGCACAGAGGGACGATCAGCTCCCGCTCCAGCAGGTGCTGGCTGCTCTGTTGCTGGTACAAGGGAGGATACCAATGGCCCTCTTGGCCACCCGGGTTCAAGCTCACTCTCCCTGTTCCCTGCTCCACCGGCCCCTTTCCCTTTTGCCTGGCCTACTCTCACACCGGCCCTGGATCTCCCAAGGCCAAAGATGAACACAGCAGGGCATGCACTTTCCCTGGCCGGCATTGCAGGAACGTGGGCAGCTGCTGGGATGTGGGCCCCTTCTCCTTCTTCACGGGTCGCCATCGGGAACATTGCAGCCGTGGGTGCCTTTCCTATCCAGACTCCTGTACTGCCTTCTGCCCTGAGCAGCGGCCTCCCCACACCAACAGACTGCAGCACTCACTTGCTTTGCTGCCTTTCCTGTCGTCCATCCGCAGAATGCACACTCAGGCTGGAGCTGGATGAGGACTCTGCAGAGGGTCTCTTGCTCTCCCCTGTGCCAGCCGCTGTATTCCTGCACTGCTGGATGCTGTGCGCTTGCGGCTGGAGAAGGCAGGGGGTCATCATCTCATTCCCCATGAACCTTATTTCATCCTCAGTCAGGCACAGCAGGTTGGCAGCAATTTTGATGTCCTTTCCTGGCACTCCATTTCTGAGGAAGCTCAGGCAGTTTGTGCCGTTCCCTGGAAGTGAGAGAGCATGGGCACAGTGAAAGAGATGCAGGCTCATTCTGCAGAGCATCACCCTGCAGGGCTCCGATTGGCGTGGAGCATTTCAAGCTTCGCAGGACTCCTCGGGGCAGCCCGTGGGGCTCACACCACCTCTGGCAGGCCCTGTGTTGCTCTGGGGACTCCCACTGTGTGACAGCCCCATGGCTGGGCAAGTCCCTGGGGAGAGCTAACGGACCTCTGGGGGTCTGCTTTCCTTGGACGTCCTCATGTCTATGGCCTTGATGGTTCCCTGCTCCGCATCCAGGGTAACCTGCCTGCTCTATTCGTCTCGATCGCCCACCTGTTGCCAAAACTGTCTTAATCTTCTCCAGAGACCCTGGGCATTTCCCAGCAGCCAGAGAATACAGATGGTTATCAAGGTCTGTATGAGGAGCCAGCTTATCATTCCTTTGGCATGGTAGTCCCGTAGGCGGCCCAGGATGCCAGGCAAGCTGAAATAAGCCTCACCGGTAGAGACTGCCAGAAGCATGCTATAGTGACTGGACTGGGGGCTCCATGCATACTCGGTATAGATTATCTCCACGGACGCTGTAACTCCATCGTAAAAGGCCTCCGATTTTGTCAGGCAGGAGTTGCCCGTGGTGAATCCACCTGAACTCCGTGTGATCTTCCTGAGCACAGAAGGACGGGTGCTCCTCTTTCATCAGCTTCTCCCATCCTTCTGTCCATCAGCCAATAGCAATGAGTACTGCTGTGAAACAAGAAGCCTCTATACTGAATTGATTCCCTTTATTTATATGTAGGGATGGAAATAAAGGAAGATATGAGAGCATACACCAAGAGATTCGATCCTTTGCTTACATCCCATGTAGCAACGCCTGTGCTTTGTCTTCTCTACAGCAACACAGTGCTCCCCCCTGACACCCCATGGTCAAGATTAGGCCGCACACACAGCACCGAAGGCATGCATTTCTGCCTCTTCAGCTCAAGCAACCCTTACTGGAAAGGCAAGTAAGAAGCAGGTTGGGGGGCGTTGTGGGACGGAGCTACGATCCTATAGACACACTGCCCGGGGCTTGCGTTGCCTCCTGCCACCAAAATCAGCCCTCGTTCTGTGACTGACGATGTAGAAGGCTCTTCTTTACATAGCATGCACTTACATAGGGTGCATACAGTGTATCTGGTTGTGTTCCTTTCCTTTTTTAAGAAGTAGCTGGTGGGTTTAGGGGTCTTGAAGCTCCAGGCATCTTAAGAGATAGCCTGGTTGTGGAGCCTGGCAGGTCTGGCCCAGAAACCAGGATACACCAGAGTAACCAAGTCCTAAAGACACGTCTGGACAAAGAGCTGGGTCTGCCGTGTACTCTCACAGCATCCAGAGGTCACCAGTGACACAAGGCCCAACGGAGCCCAAAAGTACCAACCAGAGCCGCTCAGTCTCTCGTTCTTGGGACCCTCAGCATCCAGGTCGACCGGTTGCTGCTCAGTGCCGCCAAGAAAGCTTGTAGACTCACCGCCTTGGAATACTGGTAACGTGCGCAATCAAACTCCCCAACCCACGTGAGATGATATAGTTGGTATGTTTATTATGGAAAATTGGTGGAATTCTGAGAAATTATTAACCTGTTGTCCCACTCTCTTAAGCGTGCGTCACAAAGATGTGGTGGAGGTCTCTGGTGGTCGTTGGATGAAGGATGTTTTGGATGCTGGATGTCTTTCTAGATGTGAACTTTCAACCTTTTCAGGAGGATGCACTGTGTCGCATCAGCAACGCTGCCTCCTGATCTTCAAAGGACTCCCCCCACCGGTCTCGAGTTGCAAACAACAGCTCTACTTGTCTGCAAGTGTCTTCAAGGACCTCGCATTCCTACGGTTTCAAGAGAAGCATCCAGCTTCGGGTCAGCCTCATGGACACGTGCTGTCTGCTAGATGCCACTTGCTAGAAGACGAGTCCATGGAAGGAGCCAGATCCACCTCCACCCCCCGCAGGACTGCATCCTCCTGATGAGCTGTCATTGTCCTTGTCCCTCTCAAAGTCTCTCCACCACAGCGGGGATTTTGGCAAGGTGGAAAGTAGGCAGCTCTGCTCCTCGCCTCCTTTTCCTGCTCCTGTAGGAGAAATGACAGAAGTACATTGCTGTTATTCGCACGGAAACGATCCTTGGGAATTGCCCCCAACTTCTTTGTGCTGTCCCATTTGCTCCAGGGAATTTTCCCCAAATTAATCTGGGGTTGCTAAGGTATGTACTATCTCTAGAACTTGGTTGGAGAGATACATCAAAGTGTCATATCTCTCCAGCCACGTGAGTCATCCAAAACCAGCCTCTTGACAGCCACCCTGGGAAAGAAGGGAGCCAGGTAAAAAATGCTGTGAAACTTCTGGGAAGGAGAAGTGAGAGAGAAGCTGCCCTGCAGCCACCCAGGTCAGAGCAGAAGGAGGGCAGGAGGTGTTCGAGGCACAGAGCAGAAATTCCCATGGTGCGGCAGGGCACAGAATGACCATGGAGGAGCATCAGAGACAAAGCGTTATCGACTGACCACAGCCCCCACCCCACGCTCCTCTGCTCTGCTTGCAGGGGAGAAGGCAGAAGAGGGTGGATGGGGAAGAAGCGTGTTTAGTTGGCTTTTACTCCTCATTATTCTACTCTTACTAACAGGCAACAAATTAAATTTATCTTCCCCGAGCTGAGCTTGTGTTGCCCATGATGGTCAAAAGTGAGCCATCGCTCTATACTTAACTTGACCCACTTGAGCTGTGTCATCTTATTTTCCTTCTCCTGCTAAGGAGGAGGAGTGAGAGAGCAGGTGGGTGGGCAACCATGGTCCACTCACCACACCTGGACGCCTGGAGAAATCGTGACGCAGAGCTGCCCAGGACAGACGTCACCGATTCATTCTCTTGTGCCTTGTGCTGGCTGTCTCACTGATCCCATACATCAAGCTCAACACCCAATCTCAATGGGAAAATGCAATCTGTATACACCTGGGATCTACCTGCAAGTGGAGGATGTTGTCCTTGGAGATGGCTTCCATCAAGTCCTTATTGAGGGAAGGTTTGGCTGTGCAGCCGGCTGGCTTCTGCCACAGCCTCGTGCAGTGGGGAGCTTGGCCTGTCCGCCCGCTGCCTGTAGAAGAGCACATAGGCAGTGGCCTTCGGGTATAAAACAGTCAGTTTGCTGACTGATTCGAAGGAGGAGGTGGAAACCCTGTGGTCGTTGAAGAGGTACCACGGCATGTCAAAGTCCAGCTGCTTGTTGGAAGCCAGTTCTGGTGTCCCATCCCGGGGCTGTGTGTGGGGCACGGTATCAGTGCACTCTCTGCAGTAGCAGTAGTAGTGCCCGTTCTCGGAGGAGATGCCCGAATGCACCACCACGCTGCAGAGGTCGTACACAGCAGACTCAAAGGTGCTGCCCAGGTCAGACCTGTCTTTCCCATGCCAACAAATGTCCTCGGTTTCCTCTGAGTGGACGAGGATGGGCAGTTTGAGCACCTCAGGGATGGAGACATTGTCCAGGATCTTCCTCCTCTTCATGGTCTGCGGGTCGAAGGAGAACCGCAGCAGTGTGAGGATGAGGTAGTGCGGGCCCTCTGTCAGCTCTGCCACCTTCTCAGCATCCTGCAAGGAAGCACATTTCTCGCAGTGGTATTGATTCTTTGCGGTCAGTCTCTCTGGGGACAGAAAATAGTTGATTAAATCCCCAACGGATCGGGAGTCCTTAGGAGCGCGTGTCTGCTCCCCGGAAGACAAGTGAGGATCTCTGGGTGTATCCACGCCAACAGCATTGTTGCTCATGGGCAAAACAGAGGTGCTTCCTGGCCTGCATATGGGCCAATCCCGCGGGGGGAATGCCAACGACAGGTCTGTGAAGGCTTCTTCTCGTGAGGAGACGTTCAAACACTTCAAGCAACGAATCCTTGTCATCATTTTTCCCCCAAACATCTTCTCAATCAATGTCTTGTTTAAGGACTGGTGCTCCATGGCTTGAGAAATCAAGTTGGATTCCTTGAGCTTCTGGTAGTAGATCCCCTTTCCAGTTTTTTCCTCTTCGTGTAATCTTTGGCAGAAGAAAAAAGATGGCAACATGGAGCAATAAAGCCTACAGAACGAGTCTCTACAGTACGGTTTCTGTAACCTGTCTGTGCACAGGGGTCTGATGCCAAGTGTGGTGTTGCAGAAAGCACAGATGGTCAATGTGCATTGACCCCACTTTGTGGGGCATCACTGGGACACCGGGCACTCGGGATTCATTGGTGAAAGAAAGGCAAAATCAACATTTTAAAGAGGGGGCTTGTCAGGCAAACGCTTTTCCTCTGATCTCGGGGCAATTCCAGACATTTTCAAGCTGAATTCATTTCTTACCCCCCGGGTCGGCACAATCAGAGTTCTAGTAAGAAGCCCCAGACTAGTTCTCCCATCTTTTACACCCAATCTCTGATCTCAGCCACGTGCACCACTTCCAGAGGGGTCAGCATTTCATATTACGTGATGGGGCATCATCACGTCTGGGCTCCAAAAACGGAGTGCTTGCCACATACCTATTCAGGAGGTACTTGAGATACTCCGAGCAGTCCTCCTGAGCACTGGGGCTAAACCAGGGTGGCCGCGAGGCAGAGAAGAAGCTCTCAGGTGAGATGGCAGGTCGCTGGCACAGAGAGGGAAAAACACACTTAAGCCACTGGGTCTCACTTCATATAGGAGAAGACTGGTTTGGTTTTCAGCAACCAGCACTGGAAGGATGAATTTCAGCCCTGCTGAACATCCCTTTGCGGGTCTGCCATGGGGATAACAGATACTATGTGCTCACATTAACCAGTACGTATCACTTAGGTACTCATACGAACTATCCACGCATTCCTTTCTTCATTCAGTTTCATAATGGTTTGTGTTCCTGATCCAGAGACTTCTACTCAATTCAGCCTGAACTTAATTTGATCCTTAATTTGATACCAAGTCCATTTATTAAAAAAAAGAAATTTAAAAAAATCCTCCAAACTTCCAACCATCCTGTGATCACTGCAGGCAGGTAAACTGCATTACTGGGCAATGTAATCAGTGCCATTAGGCAATTGTTGTCTAATTAATACGGTGGGAGACCCATCGTTGGCTGGAGAAGTGGCTTTAAGTACTGGCCCAAAAGAAAAAGAACTAGAAGGATTATAGGAAATTACTGGGGAATCGTTAACTATGAGCTGCACAACAAGCAAGTACGCTAATGCACATCAAACACACCATAACCTGCTTTGAAAAAACAGGCTCTTTTAGGACCAAATGTGCAAGCTCAGATGTTCTCTACATTACCCCCTGAAAGTGATCTGTAATGGATCTGTAATGGTGTAGCACCACAATGGAACAAGCCAAAACTGCCAGTCACGTCTTGGAAAACGGAGAGGTACGGGTCAGTGGGCTCACAGCCAGTGAAAAGTCAAAGCGGTGTCTCTGGGGGACAGACGGGTGTTTTCACCAACGGACCGGGATGTGGCCCACCTGGAGTCACTCCTGTTAAATTTCAGGTTGGTGAAGAAAGCACTCAAATTTAATTTGTTTATGGGTGATTTTTTTTACTTTCCCTCAGATACGAAAGATTCACAGCATCTGGAATCCAAACGTTTGTTGCTGTATTGGTTTTTGGTCTTTGGATTTTGGCCTGCCAAAGCCATTTTTAAGGCATTTTCTACTGATTGGCTGCAGTTTGCAGTGAGGCGAGGGGACAAACAGCTTGTTCCAGTCTTCTTCCTTGCTGCACAGCAACAAACAGAAACTGCTGTTGTACACCAACAGGCTTTTCAGCTGGCCACACATATAAGCTATTACCAAACGGATTTCAGTGTCAAAACTAGTAGTTATTGCATCAGTCAAAGCCAGGATAGCCAGAGGCCAAAGAGAGGCGGCCTGGTGTGAACACAGCTCACTATCACAGATGACGGGAGCTCAACACTCACTTTGCCTCCTCCACCCCCAAAATTAGCCTCTTTCCTGACAACAAAATTTGTCCCGTTACAAAAATGCACCCAGATCCACAACTCCTTGTCAGCACATTGGAGTTGGCCGGAAGCAACTTGGAGATGAGCCTTTCCACAGCTGAGAGTCCAAAGCAATAACGAGAACATGAAATAATTACCTGACTGTGCTCCAAAAGTGCAAAGAGCGACTGCAGTTTTGTCATCAGGGGCTGGGAGTTGCCCTCGGTTAAATTCAACACCGCATGCCGAAAGCTGCAGAAGACAACCGGAGATGCAAAACAAGATGGACAATTAGCGTGGGAAGCACCACACCAGTGCAAAGAGCATCCCTGGAGCAGTCCTCAGTGGGAACAAGGGAGCAACAACTCACTCAGAAGCCATGAAGAGAGACTGTATGACACTGTTCACGTAGCAAGTGTTTCCCAAGTTAAATAAGCCGATCTTCCGTGCCTTTAATTCGGAGACCACGAGTGGGCAGCAGTCCAGCTCGTTCTTCTGGGAGGTCCCAGCATTTTGTCTCAAGAGATGTTTAGTCCGGTCTCTGTTGGGAACTGGAAGAGCCTTGGAAAGAGAGCAGTGACACCAATCGTTATCTTTCTGATGGGCAAATGCAGAACTCCTCTGCAGGAGGTGTTCATGGTGCAGCTCATCCTCATCTTGGCATGCACCCAGAAGAAGACACTGTAGGCATCAAGGAGTTTTCTGTGCACGAACCTTTGGTGGGCTGAGGCGTGCTCCTCGCCGCCGGCTGACCGTCCCCCTGAAAAGAGCAGGCTGTCAGATGGACTGAAGTGGTTCATGGAAATCACTCTCCCTGTTCCCTGCTCCACCCGCCCCTTTCCCTTTTGCCTGGCCTACTCTCACACCGGCCCTGGAGCTCCTGAGGCCATAGATGAAAGGAGGAGGGCATGCACTTTCTCTGGGCAAGACCTTTGCAGCGACATGGGCAGCTGCTGGGATGTGGGCCCCTTCTCCTTCTTCACGGGTCCCCATTGGGAACACTGCTGCCATGGGTGCCTTTCCTATCCTTACACCTGTACTGTCTTCTGCCCTGAGCAGCGGCCTCCCCTCATCAACAGACTGCAGCACTCACTTGCTTTGCTGCCTTTTCTGCCGTCCATCCACAGAGTGCACCCTCTGGCTGGAGCTGGATGAGGAGTCTGCGGAGGGTCTCTTGCTCTCCCCTGTAACACCCGCTGTATTCCTGTACTGCTGGATGCTGTGCGCTTGCTGCTGCAGCAGGCAGGGGGTCATCAGCTCACTCTCCTTGAACCTTATTTCATCCTCAGTCAGGCAAAGTAGGTTGGAAGCAATTTTGTTGTCCTTTCCCCAGAACTCAGTTTCCGAGGAAGCTGAGGCCGTTTGTGCCGTTCCCTGGAAGTGAGAGAGCATGGGCACAGTGAAAGGGATGCAGGCTCACTTTGCAGAGCATCACCCTGCAGGGCTTCGATTGGCGCGGAGCATTTCCAGCCTCGCAGGACTCCTCGGGGCAGCCCGTGGGGCTCACGCCACCTCTGGCAGGCCGTGTGCTGCACTGGGGTCTCCCACTGTGTGACAGCCCCGTGGCTGGGCAAGTCCCTGGGGGAGCTAACAAGCCTTTGGGGGTCTGCTTTCCTTGGATGTCCTCAAGAATATGGCTTTCATGGTTCCCTGCTCCGCAGCTATGGTACCATTCCTGTGCAATGCAACTCGATTGCCCACCTGTCCCCAAGGTCTTCTTAATCTTCTCCAGAGGCCACAGGCAGTCGTCAGCAGCCAGAGAATGCAGAAGGTTATCAAGGTATCTGTAACAAGCCAGGTTCTCCCTCCTTGCACAAGGTAGTCCCAAAGGTGTCCCGCGATGCCAGGCAAGCTGTAGGCCTTCTGCTTGGTGACCAGAGCATGCTGCTTTGGGCCCTCTGGAACGACAGCCTTGCTGCCTCTGTACCAGACCCATTTAGGGCATCGGGAAGGGCCAAGCCAGCAGGGCCAGTAGGAGGTCAGGATCTTGGTCTCCACTGGATGCTGCTCCTTGGGAAGGACCTGGTTGTTCTTCCCATCCTTTATCCTTACAGGGCAGGAGGTTAGGCCAAGCCAGCAGAGCCAGTAGGAGGTCAGGATCTTGGTCTCCACTGGATGCTGTTCCTTGGGAAGGACCTGGTTGTTCTGCCTGTCCTCGATCCTGATGGGGCAGGAGGTGAGGCCAAACCAGCAGGGCTTGGTGGAGGTCTGCCTCTGGGTCCCTACCGGATGCTGCTCCTCAGGAACATCCAGCCTTTGGTCCCGATTGCAGACCCAGTTGAGACAGCTGGCAAAGCCAGGGCCATGTCCCACTAGTGGAGACATGGTCAGAGCCACGGCCAAGAAGAAAGTCAGGCTGAGTTTCATCTTGTTCTCTGCCAAAGAACAATCTCCAAGCACAAATGGCTGTCACCCAGAGCAGAGCTCCAGCAGTGACCACCAGGACGGAGCGGCCGCTCCACGTGTCTGAGCTGGAGGACGCTGCCAGCGTGACTTGACAAAGTCTGATGTCATGCCCTGCTCTGTGATGTCACAATGCCTTTCCCCCGCACCGGCCATGGGATTCCCAGCGTGCCCTGGTGGATTCCATGGTGGAGTTTTTAGATTTGGATCTGGCCAAGGCAGAGGGTCCAGGCTCAGAGAATTCCACTCCGACAAAGCAGGAAGCCGACACGGCAGTAGCCGGAAGGTTTTGGAAACCTCCCTGGACACGAGTTTCATGAAAGACCCTGAATAATAGCCAGACTCACTGTGCGTTTTTCTAACTTCAGCTTCAGCTCCATTTTGATTTCTCATCGGCAGCGCTTTCAGCCTAGCCGACTTAAATACAAGAAGCACGCTCTGCTATCCATCTAGAAAAAAATACAGATGGGATTGTTGTCTACATTTGGAGCACCTGGCTCATGGGCATGGAGGAGGGCACCCATGCACCCATCTCAGGGTTGGGGACCCAACATACAAATCCCACCTCCCCGTCCCACCTCCACTTCCTCCTCCCATCCATCAAATCATAGAATCATAGCAACACAGAATGCTTAGGGTTGGAAGGGACCTTGAAGATGATCCGGTTCCAGCCCCCCTGCTAGAGGCAGGAACACCTCCCTCTAGACCACGTTGCTCACAGCCCCAGCCAACCTGGCCTTGAATGCTTCCACGGAGGGGGCATCCACAGCCTCACCGGGCAACCTCTGCCAGTGCCTCATCACCCTCACAGTAAAGGATGTCTTCCTAATCTATGGTCTAAAACTACCCTCTTCCTGTTGAAAGCCATTTCCCCTTGTCCTGTCTCTACCTGCCTGTTTTAAAAGTCCCTCCCCAGCTTTCCTGTAGGATCCCTTCACGTTTGGGATGACCACTAGAAGGTCCCCTCGGAGCCTTCTCTTCTCCAGGCCAAAGAGCCCCAGGTCCATCAGCCTGTCCCCATAGGAGATGTGCTCCAGCCCTCTGATCATCTTTGTGGCCCTCCTCTGGACCTTCTCCAACAGCTCCACGCCCTTCTTGTGTTGGGGGCTCCAGAATTGGATGCTGTACTGCACGTGGGGGCTCACGAGAGCAGAGCACAGGGGCAGAATCACCTCCCTCGACCTTCTGGTCACACTTCTCCTGATGCATCTCAGGATATGGCTGGCCCCCTGGGCTGCATGCACACATTGACAGCTCATACTGAATCTTTCATCAAGTGACACTCCCAGCTCCTTCTCCTCAGGGGTGCTCTCAAGCCATTCTTACAACATTCGTAGGACACCAAGCTGGGAGGGAGTGCTGATCTGCAATAGAGAGGAGAAGAAAGGCACTACAGACGGACCTGGATAGACTGGATCCATGTGCCAAGGTAAACTGTATGAGTTTCAACAGGGCCAAGTGTCGGTCCTGCATTTTGGTCACAACAACCCCAGGCAACCCTACATCACTGCCCTGTTCCTGCTGGTGGCACTGTTTCTGATGCAGGTCAGGATGCCATTGCAGGCTCTCCATCCCCCAGCAGAAGAAATCAAGCACGGAAGGCAAGCGATAATTTTAGCTGTGCAAGGACCTGCAGCTTAAACTGAGGGAAAAGATGGAAATGCAGAGGAGGTGGAAGCAGGGTTGTGCAGCCTGAGTGGAATACAGGGCTGTTGTCCGTGTGTGCAGAGATAGGACCCTGTGCTGTAGGAGAGCAAACTTCGGCTGCGCAAGGAACTGCTGAGTGGGATTCCCTGGGAAACTGTCCTTAAGGGCATGGGTGCAGAACAGAGCTGGCAGTTCTTTTAGGACACCCTTCTGAGAGCGCAACGGCTCTCCATCTGCCAGCAGAGGAGATTCGCCAGAGACAGCCAGCATGGCTTCGCCAAGGGTAGATCGTGCCTGACCAATCTGGTGGCCTTTTATGATGGAGCAACAGACGATGGCATCGAGTGCACCCTCAGCAAGTTTGCAGATGACACCAAGCTGAGCAGTGCAGTCGATACATTGGAAGGAAGGGGAGCCATCCAGAGGGACCTGCACAGGCTGGAGAAGTGGGCCCATGAAAACCTAATGAGGTTCAAGAAGGCCAAGTGCAGGTGCTGGAGAAGGCTGCACTTGGGTTGGGGCAACCCCAGGCATTTATACAAACTGGGGGAAGATCTCCTTGAGAGCAGCCCTGTGGAGAGGGACTTGGGGGTCCTGGTGGACGAGAAGTGGACATGAGCCAGCAGTGTGCACGTGCAGCCCAGAAGGCCAACCGCGTTCCTGGCTGAATTAAAACAGGGGTGGCCAGCAGGGAGAGGGAGGTGACTGTCCCCCTCTACTCAGCTCTTGTGAGGCCCCATCTGCAGTACTGCGTCCAGGCCTGGGGTCCCCAGCACAGGGAGGACGTGGAGCTCTTGGAGCAGGTCCAGAGGAGGCCACTGAGATGAGCAGAGGGCTGGAGCACCTCTCCTGTGAGGAAAGGTTGAGGGAATTGGGATTGTTTAGCTCGGAGAAGAGAAGGCTCCGGGGAGACCTCACTGCAGTCTTCCAGTACTTGAAGGGAGAGCTTAAACAGGAGGGGGAACGGCTGTTTATGAGGGTGGACAGTGATAGGACAAAGTGGAATGGTTTTAAACTGAGACGGGGGGGGGTTAGGTTAGATATCAGGAGGAAGTTTTTGACACAGAGGGTGGTGATACAGCGGAACAGGTTGCCCAAGGAGGTTGTGGATGCCCTATTCAATCCCTGGAGGCATTCAAGCCAGACTGGACGTGGCTCTGGGCAGCCTGGTCTGGTGGTTGGCGACCCTGCACATAGCACGGGGGTTGAAACAGGGTGAGCGTTGTGGTCCTTGACAACCCAGGCCATTCTATGATTCTGTGTAATCTGCCTGATGGAAAAGGACCTTGGTGCACTGATGGACAGTCAGCTGAATATGAGCCAGCAGTGTGCCCAGGTGGCCAAGAAGGCCAATGGCATCCTGGCTTGTATCAGGAAAAGTGTGGAAAGCAGGACTCGGGAAGTCATCCTGCCCCTGTACTCAGCACTGGTGAGGCCCCATCATGAGTACTGTGTTCGGTTTTGGGCACTTCAATACAGAAAGGACATGGAGGTGCTGGAGCAGGTCCAAAGAAGGGCAACAAGGCTTGTGAAGGGCTTGGAGAATATGCCCTATGAGGAGAGACTGAAGGAACTGGGGCTGTTTAGTCTGGGGAAAAGGAGGCTGAGGGGAGACCTTATTGCTCTCTTCCAATTCCTGAAAGGTGATTGCAGGGAGAGTGGGGTTGGTCTCTTCTCGCTGGTGACAGGTGACAGGACGAGGGGAAATGGCCTCAGGTTGAACCAGGGGAGGTTTAGGTTGGATTTCAGGAAAAACGTCTTTACAGAAAGGATGGTTAAGCACTGGAATGGGCTGCCCAGGGAGGTGGTTGAGTCACCATCCCTGAATGTGTTTAAAAACCATTTGATTGTGGTGCTCAGGCCCGTGATTTAGCGGAGGGTTGTTGTTAGTGTTAGGGTAGTATGGTTAGGTTGGGGTTGGACTTGATGGTCGTAACGGCTTTTCCAACCTGAGCAATTCTATGATTCTGTGATTCTCCACCCAGCCTGTACCTGCGCTTCGGATGGCCCCAAACTCGGTGCAGGACTTTACACTTGTCCTTGTTGAACTTCACAAGGTCATAGAATCACAGAACCATTGAATCGTTAGAGTTGGAAGGGACCTTTGACGGCCATCTGGTCTAACTCCCCTGCAATGAACTGGGACATCCACAGCTAGACCAGGTTGCCCAAGGCTTTACCCAGCCTTCCGGGATGGGGCATCACCCACACATCTGGGCAACCTGTTCCAGCGCCTCACCACCCTCACTGAAAAAGACTTTTTCCTTCTATCTCACATGAATCCACCCTCTTTGAGCTTGAAACCATCTCCCCTTGCTCTGTCATCACATACCCTGCTCAAGAGTCTGCCCCCATCTTTCCTGTAGTTTCCCTTTAGATTCTGAATGGCTGCTCTCAGGTCACCTCGCAGCCTCCAGGCTGCACAGCCTCAACTCTCAGCCCGTCCTCATAGGAGAGAGGTGTTCCATCCACTGGGTCATTTCTGAGGCCCCCCTCTGGACGCACTCCAACAGATTTATATCCCTCCCATACTGAGAACTCCACATCTGGATGCAGTACTCCAGGTGAGGTCTCACAGTGGCTGAGGGTGTCTCACTCGGACTGGAGGTCTTTTCTCTCGACTGGGGACTCTCTCGCTCAGCCTGGAGATTCTCCCTCTTGGCTCAAAGCCTCCCCTGGAAACTCTCCTATTTGGCTTGGAGACTCTCTCGCTCATTCTCTACTGTCTCCCTGGGACTCTCCCTTTCAGCTTTGAGACCTTCTCCTACAGCACGGAGACTCTCAATTTCAGAAACTCTCTCCCTCTCTGGGATAGTATTGAATAAGGCCCGATAAGCAGTAGCCGGGCCCCAGATCATTTGCGCCTCCTCAGATCTGCGTGAGCCGCAGCATCCCTGTCTCAAATATCTGTTTAGGCTCTCAGGATCTTGCAGGTGTTCAGGAGTAAAATTCCATGACACCAAGCATGTCCAGCTCTCTAAAGCCTCTCCCAAGCCTCTCCACACTCCCTGCCGCTCAGTATTCTCTGGTCCTGGGAAAGGCATCCTCAGAATAATAGAAATCCAGATACTGAGTGGAATGAGTAGAATGACGAGCAGTACATTCAGGGAGATTAACAACGTGATCAGATGAGTATTCAAAAAGTGCATGAAGGATTCAAGGGAGAGACTGGGAGCCTGCTTAGAAATCCCAAGTTCTGCAAAATTAGCAGCTCCTTCTGCAAACAGGCGGTTATATCTCCTCTCTGAAGGCGAAGTCCTCAGGGGCCACCTGGCTCAGGAGCCGTGGAGATGTGGCACTGAGGGACGTGGTCAGTGAGCCCAGTGTGGATGGGTTGGGGGTGGAGTTGGGGGTCCTCGAGGTCTTTTCCAGCCTGGATGACTCTATGATTCTAAGAGCGACCCCTCACGGCACTGCTGCTGGCCCTCTTCCCTCCCCCTCCTTCCCCGGTTAAAGCCCTCCTCACCAGGTGTCATGGTTTTATGATTTTGGGCTATCGCTATTGCACATCATAGCATCATGTAGTGCACTGGGAGTTAAAGTGTTAATGCTCCAGTTCCAGGCACCTGTCCGGACCCTGCCCCACGCTCCAGGGCATCAATGTCTTTCTTGTAGTGAGGGGCCCAGAACTGAACACTGCACTCGAGGTGTGGCCTCACCAGAGCTGAGCACAGAGGGACAATCACTGCTCTGTTCCTGCTGGTAACACTGTTTCTGATGCAGGCCAGGATGCCATTGGCCTTCTTGGCCGCCTGGGCACGCTGCTGGCTCATGTTCAGCCGAGCATCAATCAATCCCCCCGGGTCCATCTCTATACAGTCTTCCAGCCACTCTGCCCCAAGCCTGTAGCATCGCCTGGCGTTGTTGTGGCTAAAGTGCAGGAGCCGGCATTTGGTCTTGTTGAACCTCATCCCACTGACTTCAGGCCAGCTATCCTGCCTGTCCAGATCCCTCTATGTCTGGAAGACACAGGACGATAATTTTTGGTGTGAAGGTAGCACAGGTGACCCCGAAATGTTAGAGGATCTCCACTCTGGGAGATATCCGTGTCCTGGCTGGACACAGTGCTGGGGCACCTGCTCTGGGTGACCCTGCTGGAGCATGGTGGGAGCAGACCATCTCCTGATGGTGTTGGGAGGCTCCAGCAGCACGCACGTGGAGGCTGCACATGGTGCTGGGGAGCTGCCACTGCAGTGCAAGAGCTGGTGGATGGCAGTGCCTTGCAGGATGGGGTGAGAGGCCCCGGGTACCTCCCCTCCTCACCACCCTGCTCCATGCGTGCCCAGGGACATGGCGGCATCGCAGCCAGCTGGGGCTAAGGCTGAGGGTGGGCTCAGATGAGGACAGGGGCGCAGAGACAGGGACACAGCGTGACCGAGCCCAGCAGGGCTCATATTCAACCGACCACCCGTCAGTACACCAAGGTCCCTTTCCGTCAGGCAGCTTTCCAGCCACTTCTCCCCAAGCCTGTAGGGTTGCCTGGGGTCATCGTGACCAAAATGCAGGACCCGACACTTGGCTCTATTGAAACACACACAGTTTACCTTGGCACATTGATCCAGTCTATCCGGGTCCCTCTTCCGTAGTGCCTTTCTGCCCCCTGGCAGTTCAGCACTCCATCCCAGCTTACAGTTGTCTGCAGACTTACTGAGGGTGCACTCAATCCCCTCGTCAAGATCGTTAATAAAGATGTTAAATACAAGTGGCCCCAGTACTGAGCCCTGGGGGACACCGCTCGTGACCGGCCACCAACGGGATTTAACTCCACTGGCCACAACTCTTTGGGCCCGGCCATCCAGCCAGTGTTTCGCCCAGCAGAGCGTACGCCCATCCAAACTGCGGGCAGACAGCTTTTCCACGAGGATGTTGTGGGGGACAGTGTCAGAGGCCTTACTGAAGTCCACGTAGACCACATCCACAGCCTTACCTTCATGCACTAGGCGGGTCACCCTGTCATAGGATGAAATCAGGTTTGTCAGACAGGATCTACCATTCATGAACCCATGCTGACTGGGCCTGAAGCCCTGGTTGACCTTTAATTGGTCCATGATGGCTCCCGAGAGTACCCATTCCATAGCCTTCCCCGGCACCGAGGTGAGACTGATAGGTCTGTAGCTACCAGGATCATCTTTCCGGCCCTTTTTGAAGACGGGCATCACATTAGCCAGTCTCCAGTCTGCCGGGACATCCCCGGTCAGCCAGGACTGCCAAAGGATGCTGGAAAGTGGCTTGGCAACCACATCCACCAACCCCCTCAGCACTCTAGGGTGCAATCCATCAGGCCCCATGGATATGTGTCTAGCTTTTGGAGCTGGTCCAAAAGAACCATAGAAGCGTAGAATCATAGCAACACTGAATGGACGCAGTACTCCAGGTGAGGCCTCACCAGCACAGAGCAGAGGGGCAGGATCACCTCCCTCACCCTGCTGGCCACACTGTTTTGGATGTCAAACTTACTGAAGTCCCCAGAGATGACATCAATGGCTCCCAGTTCTTTGCAGAACTGGCCCCGCTGAGGACTCCCAGTGTGCCCTGGATGCTTCCCAGCGTGCCGCAGGACTCACGGGACCTCCCCGTGTGCTCTGGGGGACGCTGCATTACCTCACCGGGACGTGGGCTCCCGCTCGGGATGTGCTCTCTCCCCCTGGGGCATGGCTGTCTGTGGGACCTCACAGCCACCGGTGCCTCTTTTCCCCTGGCCCAGTGCCCTTCCTCCTCCCCGGCCGCGTGCCCCCAAACCCCGCACAGCAGCACTCTCCTGCACCAACGCCTTTCGTGCTGCCGCTTTCGTGCTGCCCACTGCCACCACAATGACACAGGCTGCAGAAATGATTATTTTATTCATATCATGCTTGAAAATGGAGTTGATGATTTAGGAGATGTTGGCATGCATCCAGATGAAGATGTTGTAGTCAACAAGGAGTTTTCTGTGCACGAACCTTTGGTGGG
Source organism: Alectoris magna (assembly GCA_030625065.1). Taxonomy (NCBI): domain Eukaryota; kingdom Metazoa; phylum Chordata; class Aves; order Galliformes; family Phasianidae; genus Alectoris; species Alectoris magna. The sequence continues at coordinate 3,748,057 of CM060560.1, forward strand.
CTGAGGCGTGCTCCTCCCCGCCGGCTGACTGTCGCCCTGAAAAGAGCAGGCTGTCAGATGGACTGAAGTGGTTCATGGAAATCACTCTCCCTGTTCCCTGCTCCACCCGCCCCTTTCCCTTCTGCCTGGCCTACTCTCACACCGGCCCTGGAGCTCCCGAGGCCAAAGATGAACGCGGCAGGGCATGCGCTTTCCCTGGGCACCCCCCTTGCAGGGATGCGGGCAGCTACCAGGATGTGGGCCCCTTCTCCTTCTTCACGGGTCCCCATCGGGAACATTGCATCCATGGGTGCCTTTCCCATCCTGACTCCTGTACTGCCTTCTGCCCTGAGCAGCGGCCTCCCCACACCAACGGACTGCAGCACTCACTTGCTTTGCTGCCATCCATCCGCAGAGTGCACACTCTAGCTGGAGCTGGACGAGGAGTCAGTGGAGGGTGTCTCGCTCTCCCCTCTGCCATCCACCATATCCCTGCACTGCTGGCACCCGCACTTATCCATGTGGGACTGCATAAGGATCATCAAATATCTCTCCATTAAGTCTAGGCTGGCCTCCATCTGACAGACCAGGTCGTAAACATCCACGTTGTCCATTTCCTGGCACTCAGTTTCCGAGGAAGCTGAGGCCGTTTGTTCCATTTCCTGGAAGTGAGAGAGCATGGGCACAGTGAAAGGGATGCAGGCTCATTTTGCAGAGCATCACCCTGCAGGGCTCTGACTGGCGTGGAGCATCTCCAGCCTCGCAGGGCAGCTTGGGGCAGCCTGTGAGGCTCACAGCACCTCTGGCAGGCCCTGTGTTGCTCTGGGGACTCCCAGTGTGTGACAGCCCCGTGCCTGGGCAGGTCCCTGGGGAGAGCTAACGGACCTCTGGGGGTCTGCTTTCCTTGGATGTCCTCACGTCTATGGCCTTGATGGTTCCCTCCTCCCCAGCAGGGTACCCTCCCTGTGCAATGCAACTCGATCGCTCACCTGTCCCCGCGGTCTTCTTAATCTTCTCCAGAGGCCACAGGCAGTACTAAACAGGCAGCAAATGCAGGTGGTTATAAACGTATCTGTAACAAGCCAGGTTCTCCCTCCTTGCACAAGGTAGTTGTAAACATGGCCCAGGATGCCAGGCAAGCTGTAGGCCTTCTGCTCAGTGCCCGGGGACTTCTGCTTTGGGCCCTCTGGAACGACAACCTTGCTGCTGCCCCTGTCCCAGGACGATTTAGGGCACTGGGAAAAGCCAAGCCAGCAGGGCAAGTATGAGGTCTGGCTACTGGTCTCTACTGTACGCTGCACCTCATGAAGGTCCTGGTTTGTCTTCCTGTCCTCAGACGTGAACGGGCAGGAGGTCAGGCCAAGCCAGCAGAGCCAGTGGGAGGTCAGGGTCTTAGTTTCCGCTGGATGCTGCACCTCGGGGAGGACCTTGTTGTTATTTCCATCCTGAGTCCTGATGGGGCAGGAGGTGAGGCCAAACCAGCAGGGCTGGGTGGAGGTCTGGCTCTGGGGCTCTACCAGATTCTGCTCCTCAGGAACATCCACCCTTTGGTCCTGATAGCACACCCAGCTGAGATAGCTGGCACAGCCAGGGCCATGTCCCACAAATGGAGACATGATCAGAGCCACGGCCAGGAGGAGAGTCTGGCTGAGTTTCATCTTTGTTCTCTGCCAAAGAACAATCTCCAGGCACAAATGGCTGTCACCCAGAGCAGAGCTCCAGCAGTGACCACCAGGACAGAGCGGCCGCTCCAAGTCTCTGAGCTGGAGGACGCTGCCAGCGTGACTTGACAAAGTCTGATGTCATGCCCTGCTCTGTGATGTCACAATGCCTTTCCCCCGCACCGGCCATGGGATTCCCAGCGTGCCCTGGTGGATTCCATGGTGGAGTTTTTAGATTTGGATCTGGCCAAGGCAGAGGGTCCAGGCTCAGAGAATTCCACTCCGACAAAGCAGGAAGCCGACACGGCAGTAGCCGGAAGGTTTTGGAAACCTCCCTGGACGCGAGTTTCATGAAAGACCCTGAATAATAGCCAGACTCACTGTGCGTTTTTCTAACTTCAGCTTCAGCTCCATTTTGATTTCCTATCGGCAGCGCTTTCAGCCTAGCCGACTTAAATACAAGAAGCACGCTCTGCTATCCATCTAGAAAAAAATACAGATGGGATTGTTGTCTACATTTGGAGCACCTGGCTCATGGGCATGGAGGAGGGCACCCATGCACCCATCTCAGGGCTGGGGACCCAACATACAAATCCCACCTCCCCGTCCCACCTCCACTTCCTCCTCCCATCCATCGAATCATAGAATCATAGCAACACAGAATGCTTAGGGTTGGAAGGGACCTTGAAGATGATCCGGTTCCAGCCCCCCTGCTAGAGGCAGGAACACCTCCCTCTAGACCACGTTGCTCACAGCCCCAGCCAACCTGGCCTTGAATGCTTCCACGGAGGGGGCATCCACAGCCTCACCGGGCAACCTCTGCCAGTGCCTCACAGTAAAGGATGTCTTCCTAATCTATGGTCTAAAACTACCCTCTTCCTGTTGAAAGCCATTTCCCCTTGTCCTGCCTCTACCTGTCCGTTTTAAAAGTACCTCCCCAGCTTTCCTGTAGGACCCCTTCACGTTTGGGATGACCACTAGAAGGTCCCCTCGGAGCCTTCTCTTCTCCAGGCCAAAGAGCCCCAGGTCCATCAGCCTGTCCCCATAGGAGATGTGCTCCATACCTTCTTGTGTTGGGGGCTCCAGAATTGGATGCAGTACTGCACGTGGGGGCTCACGAGAGCAGAGCACAGGGGCAGAATCACCTCCCTTGACCTGCTGGTCACACTTCCCCTGATACAACCTAGAATATGGTTGGTCTTCTGGGCCGCATGCACACATTGACAGCTCATATTGAATCTTTCATCAAGTGACACTCCCAGCTCCTTCTCCTCAGGGCTACTCTCAAGCCATTCTTACAAGATTCATAGGACACCAAGCTGGGAGCTACTGTTGATCTGACAGAGGGGAGAAGGGCACTACAGAGGGACCTGGATAGACTGGATCGATGTGCCAAGGTAAAGTGTGTGAGTTTCAATAGGGCCAAGTGTCAGGTCCTGCATTTTGGTCACAACAACCCCAGGCAACCCCACCGGATTGGGGAGGAGTGGCTGGAAAGCTGCCTGATGGAAAGGGACCTTGCTGTACTGATGGAAAACTGTCTAAATATGAGCCAGCAGTGCGTCCAGGTGGCCAACAAGGCCAGTACCATCCTGGTTTGTATCAGGAATGGTGTGGTGAGCGGGGCTAGGGAAGTCATCCTGCCCCTGTACTCAGCACTGGTGAGGCCTCACCTCGAATACTGTGTTCAGTTTTGGGCACCTCAATACAGAAAGGACATGGAGGTGCTGCAGCAGGTCCAAAGAAGGACAACAAGGCTTGTGAAGGGCTTGGCGAATATGCCCTATGAGGAGAGACTGAAGGAACTGGGGCTGTTTAGTCTGGGGAAAAGGAGGCTGAGGGGAAACCTTATTTGCTCTCTTCAATTACATGGAAGGTGACTGCAGGGAGAGTGGGGTTGGTCTCTCCTCACTGGTAACAGGTGAAAGGATGAGCGGAAACGGCCTCAAGTTGAACCAGAGGAGGTTTAGGTTGGATATCAGGAAAAATCAGGGACATGATTTAGCAGGGGGCTGTTAGTGTTAGGGTGGTATGGTTAGGTTGGGGTTGGACTTGAGGGTCATAAGGTCTTTTCCAACCTGAGCAATTCTATGATTCTGTGATTCTCCACCCAGCCTGTATCTGCGCTTCGGATGGCCCCAAACTCAGTGCAGGACTTTACACTTGTCCTTGTTGAACTTCACAAGGTCATAGAATCACAGAACCATTGAATCGTTAGAGTTGGAAGGGACCTTTGACGGCCATCTGGTCTAACTCCCCTGCAATGAACTGGGACATCCACAGCTAGACCAGGTTGCCCAAGGCTTTACCCAGCCTTCCAGGATGGGGCATCACCCACACATCTGGGCGACCTGTTCCCGCGCCTCACCATCCTCACTGAAAAAGACTTTTTCCTTCTATCTCACATGAATCCACCCTCTTTGAACTTGAAACCATCTCCCCTTGTTCTGGCATCACATACCCAGCTCAAGAGTCTGTCCCCATCTTTCTTGTAGTTCCCCTTTAGATGCTGAAAGGCCGCTCTCAGGTCACCTTGCAGCCTTCTCCAGGCTGCACAGCCTCAGCTCTCAGCCTGTCCTCGTAGGAGAGGTGTTCCTACCCTTTGGATGCCCAAAATGGTGGAAACACGGAACCAGAGCATTAACTCTTTAACTGCCCTGCTCTGCATGATGTTCTGATGTGGAATGCACAACAAAAATCACAAAACCACACCATTCCATTTCACCCCTTATTCCACAGCACCACTTCGTGCATAACATGTATCTGTATGGGAACAAACAATAATTAACATGTGTTACATATACACATACATATAGAGAGAGATGGAATCACTGACTGCACTCCCCGAGCGTCAAATCGCCTTGTGGTACACACTGGACATCCCCATTTTTCTCCATCACCCACCAAGTGCACCCAGGTCCCTGTGCAAAAACAGTTCCACGGAGAGGTTTGCCCTTTCCAGAAGCTGGAAGGACCCAAACCGCTTTTCCCAACATGCTCTTTACATGTACTACAGGGACCTCAGCAGATGTGTACGACAGGGAGCTCAGCAGAGAAGGGCCTGGGGGTCCTGATGGATGAGAAACTTAACATGAGCCAGCAGCGTGCTCTTGCAGCTCGGAAAGCAAATGGTATCCTGGGCTCCATCAGGAGAGGGGTGGGGATGGCCAGCAGGGATAGGGAGGTGATTGTCCCTCTCTACTCCGCTTGTGAGGCCCCATCTGGAGTCCAGCGTCCAGGTATGGAGCCCTCAGTACAAGAAAGACAGAGAGCTGTTGGAAAGGGTCCAGAGGAGGGCCACGAAGATGATCGGGGGGCTGGAGCACCTCCCCTATGAAGACAGGCCGAGGGAGCTGGGCTTGTTCAGCCTGGAGAAAAGAAGGCTGTGGGGTGACCTCATTGCAGCCTTTCAGTACCTGAAGGGAACCTATAACCAGGAGGGGAGTCAACTCTTTGAAAGGGCCGATAATAGCAGGACAAGGGGAAATGGTTTTAAGTTGAAAGAGGGAAGACTTAGCTTGGATGTTAGGGGGAAGTTCTTTACTAGGAGAGTGGTGAGGTCCTGGAACAGGCTGCCCAGGGAGGTTGTGGATGCCCCGTCCATCCCTCGAGGTGTTCAAGGCCAGTTTGGATGGGGCCCTGGCCAACCTGATCGAGTAAATGTGAAGTTTGGTGGCCCTGCCAGGCAGGGGGGTTGGAAATTCATGATCCTTGAGGTCCCTTCCAACCCGGGTCGTTCTGTGATTCTGTGATTCTGTGACCTTATCTCCCTCCACCGTACGTGGGGAGCTGGATCGTGTAGGACCATCTCAACTGACCGATCCTCTGGTGTTGACCAGCCAGGTGGCTTCTGCCAGATGTTTCTCTCAGTGCTTAAATGTTCCACCTCCCATTGCTTTCAACATGGTTTTTAACTACCCGTTGTAGCGTTCAGTCTTACCAGAGGCTGGGGCATGATAGGGGGTATGATAAACCCTCTTGATGCCATGTTCTCCAGCCCAGGTACCCACAAGTGAATTTTTGAAATGAGTCCCATTCTCTGACTCAATTCCTTCTGGGGTGCCACATCACCACAGGATTTGCCTCTCCAGACCTAATGTGGTCTTTCGGGCGGTAGCATGGGGTACTGCAAATGTTTCAAGCCACCCAGTGCATGCCTCCACCATGGTAAGCACGTAACGCTTACCATTGCCAGATCGTGGCAAGGTGATATAAGCATCCTACGATGCCTCCCCATACTTTTGCCATCGCCCTTCCCCCCAAAGATGCCTCATCCTCTTGCCTTGGTTAATTATGGCACATGTTTCACAGTCATGAATAACCTGCGCAACAGCGTCCATAATTAAGTCCACCCCTCGGTCTCTAGCCCACTTATATGTTGCAACTACTCCTTGATGGCCTGAGGTCTCATGGGCCCATCGAGCTAGAAATAATTCACCCTTGTTCTGCCAGTCCAAGTCTATTTGAGCCACCTCAATTCTGGCAGCTCGATCTATCTGATGGTTGTTTCGTTGTTCTTCAGTAGCCCAACTCTTGGGCACGTGAGCATCCACACGACACACCTTTACAACCATATTCTTTATTCGGCCAGCAATGTCTTTCCACAGTTCAGGAGCCCAAACAGGTTTACCCCTCCACTGCCGGTTTTGTTCCCACTGCTGTAACCACCCCCATAAGGCATTGGCCACCATCCATGAGTCGGTATAAAGCATCGGCCACCTCTCCCGTTCAGCAACAGCCAAGGCCAGCTGGACAGCCTTTACCTCTGCAAATTGGCTTGATACTCCTTTTCCTTCAGTGGCCTCTGCAACCTGTCGTGTGGGGCTCCACACAGCAGCTTTCCATCTGCGATGCTTCCCCACAATACGACACGATCCATCTGTGAAGGACAAAACTCTTTTCATTCTTTGTCTCAAAGCTTGCTTCGTGAGGCCTTTCTGGTGATAGGACTCTATCTGACAACTGCTAGGGGGGTGAATGGTGGATGTCACCATGCCACTGTACCCCTGCTTATGGTTGCAAAGATAAGCAGAAGTAGGACAAGCAGTCTTTTTCAGGGGTAGGGCTTGAAGGAGCTGACCACTGCAAAAGGCGATAATGCTTGTGCATGGCAACGAAGGCACCACCCCCTGCTGGCTAATTTGTTGGCCCAGGAATGTCACACAAAACTGAGACAAAAGAAGAGAAAAAAAAAAACACAGAAATTGGGGATAAAAGGCCCCCACTACAGTAGGGACATTGGAGACAAACTCCCAAAGACACCTTTGAGGAAAGCAAACTCCCAAAGGCACCTCTGACAGAGAATTCCCTGAGGGGAAAACCTCTTCGGAAGAACCCCGGAGGCCTGCTTGCTGCGGAGCTGCCTGGCTTTCTCCCATCCCCCGTGGTGACCAGACTGGTTCCTGAGATGAACGGACCTACAACGTACCTCACTGGACCCACGGTGCTGACTCTCTTTTACTCTCTACAGAGACTCCTTGCCTATATTTCCTATCTTTTCTATCGCCCATCTTCCCTTCCCCATCTCCCCAAACAGCTAGGAATTGTAATAAACTGGTTGGACCAACATTTGAACCGTTGTTTCTTAATCTCACGCTGGCTATACATACATCAAAGAACCTCCTCTCCCTCCTCTTCCTCCTATAAATTGGAGCGAGACACCATCCGTGAACAGGGCATATATCTTTTCATTTTCTGGTAGTTCATTGTGTGGTGGGGCCTCTTTAGCACGTGACACCTCTTCTCCCGGTGATGTGCTGAACTTTTCTCCTTCAGGCCAGTCCATGATCATCTCTAAGATCCCTGGACGGCTGAGGTTCCCCATTTGCGCTCGTTGTGTAATCAGCGCAATCCACTTGCTCCAGGTGGCATCAGTAGCATGATGGGTGGAGGGAACCTTTTCTTTAAACATCCGGTGCAGCACTGGCACTTGAGGTGCCAGAAGGAGCTGCTTTTCAGTGCCAATTACTTCAGAAGCAGCCCGGACCCCCTCATATGCTGCTAAGATCTCCTTTTCAGTTGGAGTGCAGCACTCTTCCAACCCCCTGTATGCTCTACTCCAAAATCCCAGGGGTTTGCCTCAAAGTCCAGATGGGGCCTTTCTCTCCAGCAGCAGTGTAGACGATGTTCTTTATGCTCTGTCCTGTCCGTACTGGCCCCAGGGCCATGGCATTGGTATCCCTCCTGAGATAATTTACACCGAGTATGCATGGAGCCCCCTATCCAGTCACTATAGCATGGGGACCCGTGAAGGACGAGAAGGGGCCCACATTCCAGCAGCTGCCCACGTCCCTGCAAGGGGGGTGCCCAGGGAAAGCGCATGCCCTGCCGCATTCATCTTTGGCCTCGGGAGCTCCAGGGCCGGTGTGAGAGTAGGCCAGGCAGAAGGGAAAGGGACGGGTGGAGCAGGGAACAGGGAGAGTGATTTCCATGAACCACTTCTGTCCATCTGACAGCCTGCTCTTTTCAGGGGGACGGTCAGCCGGCGGGGAGGAGCACGCCTCAGCCCACCACAGAAAACTCCATGATGATGACAGTGTCTTCTACTGGGTGCATGCCAGCATCTCCTAGTTCATTATCTCTATTTTCAAGCATGCATGAGATGAATAAAACCATCACTGCTGCAGCCTGTGTCATTCTGGTGGCAGTGGGTGCGGGACAGCGGCAGCACGAAAGGCATTGGTGCAGGAGAGTGCTGCTGTGTGGGGTTTGGGGCAAGCGGCAGATGTGGAGTCCTCAGTACAGGAGAGACATGGAGCTGCTGGAGTGCATCCAGAGAAGGGCCACAATAAGGATCCAGTGCATAGAACACCTGTGGCTGTGCAGCCTGGAGAAGAGCAGGCTGCGAGGTGACCTCAGAGCAGCCATCATGGCACCAGGTCCCCATTCCCAACCCAGGCTGCTGGGGGAAAGCCGTGGGAAGGGGACTCCACATGTCCCGCTGCCATCACTGCCCATGTCCTCAGGGGACCCCAGTGGGATTTTCCATACAGCTGCAGGGACACACGTGGACAAGCACAACTCATACGGGCACGGAGGGAATAGCTGGGGGCAATCACGAGGCCCCAGCATGTTTGCTCCATGGGGCGAGTGTCCCTGCTGTGCACGTGGGGGAGAGCTGCCCCCGCCGAGGGTTGCAAAAGGAGCTCTCTTCTGTTCCCAAAATAGGAGCGAGTTGCCACACACCCCGACTGTCCTTTGGCCCTTCTGGCAGCACTGGGCAGCGCTGCTGGTTCTGCTCACGGCTGGGATTTCAGCAGCACTTCCTCACCCCCTGCTTCCTCTCTGAGTGTTCTCTGTCCCCTGCGAGCAGCTCCAGCATCACGATGGGACACGACGAGGTGATGGGGACCAGGCTAAGGCTGCTGAGCCACCACTACCCCCATTTGCTGCTCGAGCCCTGCAGCAGCACGGTAGGACAACGCTGGGACCAAAGGTGGGCAGGAGGCAGCGTCCTCCGCGTCACTCTGCCCCAGGAGCGCAGCCATGTCCCCGCAGACCCGATATCCCACAGCACCATGCACGGGGTGAAAGCACCCACACACCTTCGGGACGTGCTGGGTCCCTGGTGGGGAGTATGAGAGAAATAAGCAATGCCTCCTCCCTGCCCAAACCCAGCAGAGCTCAGGGAGAGCCCAGCGGCTGCCTCTGCCCTTCCCAGCACGCCCAGCCACGGCCGCCCGCTCTGAGCACAGCTCCCAGCTGCGGGGCTGGCGCTGGGGCAGCTGCAGCCCCCGGGGGATGCGCAAGCGACAAGTGGCCCCGTGTCCTTTCCCAAAACAGAGCACTGCGGCTTCCCATCGAGGGACGAAGGCAGACGGGCGGCCCCAGCCGCTGCGCCACGGTGTCACCTGGTCCCCACGGCCATCGAAGCGCCGCGGAAGGGGACATTTCTGCGGACCCATCGCGGCCGGACGCCCATCGGCGCCCACGTCCCCACAGGAACCCGACGGGACTTTGCACGCAGCTCCACGTCCGCCGGCGCTGCCGTCAGCCCTGTGCCGTCGGTGCGGCGCGGCGTTGCTCAAGCCCCGGGCACTGACGTCCCCAGAGAGCTGCAAGCGGGGGCAGAGGTGCCGTCCGCCCTCGGCACCGCGGCCAGAGCCCCAGCGGGGACGGGGGCACGGAGCCAGGGGCGCGTCGCGGCCCAGCGGGACCGGAGCCCGAGCGGGGCGGGGAGCGGAGCGGGGAGGAGACGGGAGTGGAGCGGAGCGGCATAAAAGACCCGGCAGGGCCGGGCAGCGGCGGGACACGAGGAGAGGCGAGGCGCGGGGCCATGGAGCAGTACTTCTCGGCCACGCGGAAGATGGAGCAGGAGGTGATGTTCCCCAGCCTGCTGCGGGGGGTCTTCCCGCAGGACGGGGCCGACCCAGCCGCCGGCGGCCCCGCGGACCTCTACGAGCGCTACCAGCTCCTCAAGGCCATCAAGCCCGTGGTGGAGCGAGGCCTGGCCTCCGTCACCGAGCGCAGCTCCGCCGGCGACGGCGACGCCGCCGCCGACGGCGCCGCGGCCGCAGCCGACGAGGCGGACGGCAGCCTGGAGCAGCGGCTGTGCCACCACCTGGCCGGGCTGCAGCAGATCCTCAGCCACCTCAGCAGGGACACCGCCGCCCTCACGCGCCGCTACAGCCAGATCCTGGAGCGGATCAGCCCCGGCGACGCGCGGCCCAGCTGGTGACCCCGCGCGGCTCCGCTCAGCGCCGCGGGACGGGGCGGCCTCCGAGCGGCGCCGGCACAGCCGCGGAGCCGTCTGCGGGGCCGCGTCCCCACGGCAAGAGCCGGCGGTGCCGTCCCGCGGTGCCCCGCGGCGCTGCCCGCCTCCGCCCTCCGCTCCGTTCTCGGACAGCGCCGCACTGCCGCGCTGGGCTCGGACGGAGCCGTGCAGCGCCGGCGCCTTCGGGCTGGATCCCGGAGCCGCGCAGCGCTCCCCGCTCTTTGCTAATAAAAGGAACTGTCCGCAGCCGCCGTCCGCTCAACGCTTTCCCGGCACGGAGCCGCCCGGGAACCGCCCGCACGGGGCGCGGAGGACGGCGGGGACCCGCGGGACGGGCGGCCGCTGGGGGTGGCGGAGGGGGGAGGGGAGGGGAGGGGCGGAGCTGCGCTGCCCGCGTCCCGAGTGGCGCTGGGGGGAAGCGAGGATGAGGTCCGTCGTGGGGTGGTGGGAGCGGCCTGGGATGTGTGCTGGATCCCCAACTTCACCCCAGCCCAGACACAGTGTGCTCACTAAGGTCGTCCCTCAGTGCCATATCTCCACGGTTCCTGTGCCACAGGTCACAGGGGGACATCAGCTCTCGCTGAGGTGAGGGGGAAGGCGGGATGATGTTCCTCTGGGCGCTCCCAGTCCAGGGCTGAAGGACAGGCCCTGTATCACAAGAAGATGGCAGTCACAGGGAGGAGGGCTGTGAGCTTCTCGGGCTGTGCTTCTGGCTTGGGCTGGTGAGGCTCGGGTTGCCTAGGGATGTGTCACCTCCCGACATGCCAGGATGTGCTCAGCACTGCTATAGAACATGGCTGATAAGAGCTGTGAGACGTTCCAGATCCGCTCTATGACCTGGGATGAGCACCAGAGGTCCCTGGCAGCCCAGCACAGTGTCCCCAGGCAAGTGTCACCCCACGGTGGGATGTGGCTGATAAGAGGCAGGTGGCCACGGAGCGGTCAACGGAGCGGTGGCCAACATGGGTGGGAGGAGCAGGGACAGGCACAGCAGGCATGGGAGCAGATCATCTCCCGATGGTGCTGGAAGATCCAGCAGTGTGCATGTGAAGACCACATGTTGTGCCAGGAGCTGCTACAGGGACAGGGCTGGCAGTGCTGGGCAGGATGGGGCGAGAGGCCACACACCCCTCCCCTCTGCAGCACCTCACTCACTGTGTGCCCAGGAACGTGGTGGCCTCGGGGCTGGATGGGGCCAAGGCCATGGTGGGCTGAGCTGGGGCGGGGGCACAGAGCCAGGGATACAGCATGGCCAGCCCCAATGGGACCAGAGCCAAAGGCAGGGAGAGCTGCAGATCTTCAGCATGACTGGAAACATTTGGGTTTGGGAAACTGGTTCAGTTTGTGGACACAAAGTGAGGGAAGAAGTAGAAACACCGGATCCTGATCACCAGGCAAAGAAAAGGCAGCACTGAGAATGACCAATGATGAGCATGCAATACACAGAGAGGAAATTGATTAGGGAAAGCACAGAATTCCTTTCACAGCATCACTGTGGCTACGGGGGACGGTCCAGAGCATGCTCAGTAGCCAGCAAAAATGACAAAGAAAAGCAGAAGCCTACATGCCCACTTCCTGGGTTATTTTAAATGCGTGCAATCTTCCATTTTCACACTTAAAAATTGAGGTAAGGAGTGGATCGGAGTTAAAAGGAGAGTAAACACTCTGTATTTTATCATTCACTTTTATTTAATGAGATCGAACGATGGTTCCCCTTCCAAGCATGGGCAGCTGAAAGGCCGCAGGCAGCCCCGTGGAGTTCTTAGCACAGAATCAGCTCAGCAGAAACATCAGCGAACTGGATAGAAATCCTCCAGAAGCTCTCCTATTCTTTTCTTTTCTGCAAAAGGCAGCAAGCGGAGTTGGGCAACGTGAGATCAATTCTGGAGTTGGGAAAACACCTGTTTGGCATTTGGGATAATTCCTAAAGACCTCCGTATGGAAGTCATCGCTATTATTCCTGTTTGAAGGGTCAGTGAGCCACCAACAACCCATCTCCTGCTACTAACAGTCAACTCCAGGCGTCCTGCACAAACCCAACATGCGATCTCTCTTCCACAGGGCTGCATTCTGGGCTTTCTGGCAATTCTAATTATTCCTTTTCCCACCTGCTCTACTTATTTTCTGAATGCTCATCACAACATCTCGCCATCCACGCGCACTGCAGCCTCGAGACGCTCAGGACGCCACGAGGGACAGCACTCATTCAGCACACCTCGAGGGAACCACCTCTCCCTGGTGACCTGTCACTTCCAAAGGAAAAGCCTTTTGGGTACAGGTTACCAACCTGCTTCCTTAAAGTCTTCAGGGTGCCGCCTGACATAATCAAGCAGCTCTCTGTCCAGTTTAGCGTGGACATACTCAGCACGTTTAACAAGGAAATAGCCGGCGAACCACCCCACGGTAACAAACAGGATCTGGCGGTGAACACCTGCAACAGGGAGAAACCCCAAAACAGTGATTTGAAGCGTCGTTTTCTCCCCGCATGTCCCTCAAGGAGCCTCCCAAATCCTCTCCACAAAACACCTCATTCCCCAACCTCTCAAATGCCTCGTCCTGGCTTCCCCACCATATCCCCCTCAGTCCCTCCCCGCTAAGTCCCCCCATCCCTCACCTCAGTGCCCCACTGAGTACCCCCAACATCCCACTTTTCAAAGCTCCCCCCCCCCACGCGTCCCTCAGAGTCCCCTTAACACCCTCCAACATTCCTCTGATCACCCCCAAATCTTGCCCATACCCCTCTCAGACCTCCTACATCCCATATCCATATCCCTCACCTCAAGGCTCCCCCAATCCTTCTGAGTCTCCTCTAATCCCTCCATATCTTCAAGTCCTCCAAAAAAGCCCCAAATCTCTCAGCTTCTTCAGACCATCCCCATAATTCCCACAGTAACCTCAGACCCCCCCCTAGATCCCCCCCACAGCTCTGATTCCCCTCACAGCCCTCCCACAGCCCTCTGAGCAACCCCATGAATCTCAGTCCCCTCCATCCCCCACCTCAGTACTCTACCCTTCCATGTCCCTTAAAGTCCCCTCAAATCCCCACCACACTCTCAGTCCCCCCACATTCCCCCTGTGTCCCTCAGGATCCCCTCCAAATCTGCCCCACATTCACAAGTCCCCTAAAGATCCTCTCATATCCCCCAGTTCAGAGCTTTCATCTCCACCCCACATCGCTCAGAGTCTTCTCAGCTCCCTCCAATATCCTTCTGAGCCACCAAATCCCCCCACAATTCTCTGCATCCTCCCACATCCCCTCTCAGTATCCCTCACCTCAGGGCTACCCACACCTCCACGTCCCTCAGACTCTCCTTAATCCCCCCAATATCTATCACAATCCCCAAGTTATCCCCATACAGCCCCACCCTGTCCTGCACCTCAGGGCCCTCCACCCCTCTAAGTCCCTCAGATTCCAGTTAATCCCCCACAATATCTCTCCAAGCCCCCCCCAGATATCCCCACTATCTCTCACCTCAGGGTTTCCCCCCTGCCCATATCCCTCCGAGTCCCCAAATTCCTCACAAGTCCCCTCAGATCCCCAACACAACCCACAGTCCTCCCAGAATCCTCCACATCCCTCAGAATCCATTCCAATGCCCCCCACATTCCTGAGTTCCCCCACCAAGGCCCTCCCACATCCCTCAGAGTTGCTCTAAATCCCTCCTGCCATATCCCTCACCTCAGGGCTTCCCCCTCCACCCACGTCCTTCTGAGTCCCCTCAACCCCCTCCAATATCCCCGAGTACCTGAAATCTCCCCCATACCTCTCTTAGTCTCCCAGATTCCCCCACATCCCTCAGAATTTCCTCCAATCCCGCTCCTCACATTCTCGAGTCCCCCTCCCAAGGTCCACATCCCTCAGAGGCCCTCCCCACCATATCCCTTAGAGTCCTCTCAAAATCTCCCCTACCAGTCCCTCATCTCAGGGCTCCCCACTCCGCCACATCCCTCAGAGCCCCCTCAATTCTCCCTAACAGCCCTCTGAGTCCCCCCCACCATACCTCATATCCGTCACCTCAGGGTCTCCCCCCATCCCTCAGAGTCTCCCCCAACCCCTGCAAACCCCTGAGACCCCTCAGAATCCCCCAAATCCCCCTCATATCCTCCCCCACATCCCTAAGGCACTCCCACATTCCACAAAGATCCCGCCTATATCCCTCACAGTCCCCTCAGTGCCTGCAGTTTCCCTCACAACCTCCCCCCTCAAGTCCCCTCATGATCCCCGTAGGCCCTCACCTCAGGGATCCCCACATCCCATATCCCTCAGAGTCCCCCTCAATTTCCCTCAAATCTCCTCACGTTTTCCCAGTACCCCTCAGAGCTCCCCCAGCCTCTCACCTCAGGGTGACACATCCCTCACACTGCCCTCAATCCTCCCAATACCCCCTCACAGCCTCCTCACCCCCCCAGCCCCTCACCTCAGGGCTCCCCACATCCCATATCCCTCACAGTCCCCTCAAAATTCCCCCCAGATCACCTCACATTCCCCCAATATCCCCCTCAGAGCTCCTCCCATCCCCTCACCTCAGGGCTTCCCACATCCCATATCTCTGAGTCCCCTCAATCCCCCCAAAATCTCCTCACATTCCCCCAATACCTCTCAGAGCCCCCTCAGGGTTCCCCACACCCCACATCCCTCACAGTGCTCTCAATCCCCCCAAATCTCCTCACATTCCTCCAACATCCCCTCACAGCCTCCCCACCCCTCGAGCCCCTCACCTCAGGGCTCCGCACAGCCCATATCCCCCAGTATTCCTCCCAACACCGCAAGTCCCCTCACGATCCCCTCAGCCCCGCACCTCAGGGCTCCCCCCCCCCCCTCACCCGCTTTCAGGACAGGCCGCTGGGCGAAGCTGTTGTCCAGCAGGGCCGCCAGCCAGCCGGTCAGCCCCAGCCACACCGAGCCCTTGTTCACGAGGGGCGGAGGCGGCAGGGAACGGGCCTCATCCGGGAGAAACGGCATGGCGGCGGCGGCGGCGCCCAGAGGTGACCGCGCGGTGCGGCGCTGCCTGCGCTCCGCCGGCCGCGGAGCCCCGAACACGAGTTCCGCCGCGCTCCGACCGCAGAGCGGGGCGGGTCCGCCTCTGTGATGCGCGGAATCAAACTCTATAGCCTGTTAGGATATAAAGCAGGTATGTTTAATAAAGAGATGTGCACACAGCCCTGGCGCAAGGGGTTAACACTCCAAACTTGCGCGCCGTAAGGAAAAAGCGTGATACAGATATAGGCCAAACTAATACATAATCAATAGTTCCCCCCCGAGTTCGCGTACATATTCATTACATTCCCCGCGACCCCATTGGCAAACGGTTCCCTCCCCTCTTCTTCTGCCGGTGTTTTGGGATGAAAATTCCTTTCTCACGACGAGAGCTCTTGTTTTCTTCCGATGTCGAAACCCCCACACATCGGGGTCATCTTGCCCTGTAAAGTTCTAATCACCTCGCTACCAGATGTCCATGAGCTGTTCTTACCCCTTATCTTTATGGCCTTCTTCCCTTTACTTTCCCAGACTTAGTGTCTGCGATTCCCCCTTTCTTTGCCCCCCTTAACATAAACTGTTCCCTTCTCTAGGTTGCAGTGAAGCCCTTTCCTTTCTCCCTGTTATAATTGAATTCCTGTCACCTTTCAATTCCCCCCTTTTCTTTAATCTAGCAGGACCTTACTCCTGCTAGATTATTCTACCCCTTAATGAGTTTCGAAATAAACCCCACTTTCTATCTTCTTCCTTAATTCGTGCTTTTTCCAGACCTCATACTCCTCTCTAGTGCTCTGGTATAGGCACATAAAGCACCTCATTACCACGCAGGTAAAGCCGATTAATAATCCTAAAATGACTAGGATGATGCCAATTAAGAAGAGTTGTTTTACCCATCCCAGATTTGGTAGCCAGCCAGTAAGCATATTCCATAGTTCTCCTCCCCAGTTAGTGTTATCCTTACTTGCCTTGTGCAGTACCTTTGTTTGTTCCCAAATTTTCCTTAAGTCTGTTTCGATCCTCAGGTCTTTGTTTAAGTATGCACAGCAACTCTGATTTATAATAGTGCACACCCCTCCTTCTTTAGCTGTTAATAGATCCAGTGCCATTCTATTCTGAAGCACCACTTTGGATAAGGAGGATACCTCCTCTTGGATTGCTCGTAATGCATCCGTTGTAGCATTTTCCACTATTTCTAAGGTGGCAGAAATATTCACAATTGCCTTTTCCAGCTGGACTACTCCTAGAGCTGGGATTAGAGCTCTTAGGAAGCTATGAAATCCAGTCCCATGACTGGCTAGGGGATTGTATGTACGCCTAGTCCGAATCCAGGGGGTCCTTAAAAGCCCCCATGGGATTTCTTCATGTACTGTGGTCTGGGGTACTAGATATCCTGTAGTGCATGTCCCTGTCCAATTTAAAGGTAATGCTTTTCGTGCCTGCCCATCCCCACACAACCACCAATACCCATGTGGTAACTTACATGGCTTGGGTATTTTTTCTTGGTGGGTAAATGATGTTCCCATTCCCACAATTCCGAGTATGTTCTCATCTGATACCCACTGTGTTGCCCCATCTGTTCTAGGGTCACATCCCTCACCTTGCATCCATCTTCTAACTTCATCAGTCCCTGATACTAGTTCAGAATTCCCATATTCCCAACTACACCCTATACCTGTTAAGTTTCGCCATCCTACTCCCACTCCACTACTTTTGCTATTAACCTTTCTATCTACAAAGATTGACCTAGCAGAATCTATAACTAACAGATCAAAATTAGGACCTTTTTGTGGCTGATTTTCTATGCCAAATTTACATTTCCCTTGTTCTACCCAGCTAGGAATTGTCCAATTTGATGCCACTATCCCATACATTGGTACTCTTCCCTCTCTTCCAGGGAGAGCCGTACATACCCAGCAAGATTTATTAAGGGCCTGGCCAATTTTCTCAGTCATTCTTAAATAGCTGTTATCGTGCCAGGCCATAACTGCAGTTATAGCTAGGTTAACTATCACTAAACCTCTAAACATGCTTCCGGATCCGGATCTTCAGTGGTCCTTCCTTTTCCACAGTCCACCGTTGTCCAGGAGCTTTCCTCAGGCGGGTATGGTGTATCCACGGTATCAGTCCTTCCACTTTCGCTGCAGTGTGGGTGGTCAGAAGGACTTGATAAGGCCCGTTCCACCTTGGCTCCAAAGGTAAATCTGAGAGGGATTTAACATAGACATAGTCGCCTGGTAATATATCATGCACTGGGCCATCCAGGCCCCGGGCCCTGGCACCGAGTACTGTTTTCTCAACCTTTTTTAGCTGCTTTGTCAAGCTGATCATATATTCACTTAACACTTCCTCCCCCGTCTGTGTAGAGATTCCCTTTTGTACAGTGTAAGGTCGTCCATAAAGAATCTCAAATGGGCTTAGTCTTTCCTTGGTTCGGGGTTTTGTGTGAATTCTTAAAAGTGCCAACGGCAATGCTTGTGGCCAGGGTATCCCAGCCTCTTGGCCCAACTTTACTATCTGTAATTTGATTAGATGATTCATTTTCTCCACCTGGCCACTGGATTATGGTCGGTAAGGAGTATGCAACTGCCAATCGATTCCCAATAGGGTGCTCACTTGTTGGACCACCTTAGCTATAAAATGTGGGCCTCTGTCTGATGAAATGGCCGCAGGAACCCCGAACCTCGGAATGATTTCATGTAACAACACTTTTGTTACCTCCCGCGCCTTATTAGTTCTACAGGGGTATACCTCTGGCCATCCCGAAAAGGTATCTGTTAATACCAACATGTATTTGAACCCCCCTTTTCTTGGGAGTTCTGAAAAATCAATTTGCCACTGTTGTCCTGGATAATTTCCCTTTCCTATCTGTCCTAATGAGATCTTATGACCCACTTTGGGGTTATTTTGCAGACAAATCTCGCATTGCTGGGTGACTTGTTTTATTGTGGAGTACAAGTTCTGGGCAACTATCCTTTGAATTAAGTATCTATATAGCGCCTCAGTTCCCCAGTGTGTTTTTCTGTGTTCAGCCATTGCTACTGCCCACAGAATGGCGCTAGGTATAACTATTTTGCCCTGTGGAGTTGTGACCCATCCTCCCTCTCCCTCTTGCCCTCCTAGATCCTCTATGAGATTTTTGTCTTCCTTCGAGTACCTGGGCTCGCTATCCATTTGAAGTTTACCGTCCGGAATTAGAGAGTGCAGTTCCACCGGGTCCTCCTTTGCTGCCCTCTTTGCCTCTCGGTCCGCAAAAGCATTCCCTATTTCGTCTGGTGTCTTTCCTTTCTGATGCCCTCTGCAATGCATAATGGCCACTTTTTCTGGCCGATGTACTGCTTCTAGGAGTCTAAGAATCTCCTCAGTGTGTTTAATGCCTTTTCCTTGTGCTGATAATAGTCCTCTCTCCTTCCATATTGCTCCATGGGCATGTACCACACTAAAGGCATATTTTGAATCAGTCCATATGTTGATCCTTTTTCCTTCTGCCAGCTCTAAAGCTCGGGTTAGAGCTATAATCTCTGCCTTTTGTGCGGAGGTATTTGGGGGCAGGGCTTTAGACTCTATTACCTTGTCTGTAGTGGTCACAGCATAGCCTGCTTTACGTATGCCCTGCAGCACAAAGCTACTACCGTCAGTATACCAGGAGTCCTCAGCATCCTCTAGCGGTTCCTCCTTCAGGTCCGGTCGGCTGGAATATACAGCATCGATGGTCTCCAGGCAATCGTGTGATACTGGTTCTCCCGAGGTCCCACTGAGGAAGGATGCTGGGTTGACAATGTTAGTTACTACTATTTCCACGTCATCCTGTTCCATCAAGATAGCCTGATATTTGAGAAGTCTTTGTGGTGAGAGCCAGTGTAGGCCCTTCACCTCTAGTACAGCTGAAACTGTATGCGATGTCAATACTGTGATTTTCTGTCCTAAGGTAAATTTGCGCGCTTCCTGAATGTTTACCACCAGCGCAGCTACTGCTCTCAAGCAGCCTGGCCATCCTTTGCTTACTTCGTCTAGTTGTTTGGAGAAGTAAGCTACTGCCCTTCGATAGGGTCCCAAGTTCTGAGCCAGAACTCCCAACGCTATTCCCTGTTTTTCATATGAGAACAGCCAAAATGGTTTTGTTGTGTCTGGCAGCCCTAAAGCAGGAGCCTGCATGAGTTCATGCTTTAGCTGTTTAAAGGCTCTCCTGCTCTCCCCATCCCACGTAAGAGTATTGGGATTAGTTTTTAAAAGCGCGTAGAGCGGTTTTACCAACAGTCCATAGTTATGGATCCAAAGCCGACACCATCCTGTCATTCCTAGGAAGGTACGTAGCTCCTTCGCCATCCGAGGCTGAGGGGTTTGGCAGATGGCTTCCTTCCTTGCTGTTCCCAGTGTCCTCAGTCCGGCGGTGATTTCGTAGCCTAAGTAGACTACCCGTTGTTTGGCCACCTGGGCTTTCTGTGGAGAAACTCGATATCCATTGAGTCCCAAAAAATTCAGAAGACTAATAGTCCATGATACACAGATATCCTCTGTCTCAGTCGCTACCAATAGATCATCCACATACTGTAATAAAACTCCTTTCCCTGAGGGGCGTTCCCATTGCTCCAAATCCTTGGCTAGCTGATTCCCAAAGATGGTTGGGCTATTTTTGAACCCCTGGGGAAGGACTGTCCATGTTAGTTGTGTTTTCCTGCCTGATTTGGGATTTTCCCATTCGAATGCAAATAATAATTGACTCTCAGGGCTCAGAGGCAGGCAGAAGAATGCATCCTTTAAGTCCAGTACGGTAAACCAAGCTAGTTCACTAGATAACTTGGTGAGCAGTGTATACGGGTTTGCCACCAAGGGGTACAAATCTTCTACTATTTTATTGATGGCCCTCAGATCCTGTACTATACGGTAACTTCCATCTGATTTCTTGATCGGGAGTATTGGAGTGTTATATTTAGATTCACATTCTACTAGTAACCCATGTTTCATAAACTTGTCAATTAACGGCTGTACTCCTTCCCTATCCTCTGTCCTTAGGGGATACTGTTTAATCCGCGGGGGTTGGGCTTCTTGTTTTATTTTAATTACAACAGGGAGTGCATTTTTTGCACGTCCTGGGATTTCTGTTGCCCATACCCCTGGATAAACTTGATTACGAATTTCCTCGGGCATCCCCGTTTCCACTGAGGGTGTTGTTATCAATGCCAGACTAAGTACTTCAATAAACGAATTGTCTCTCACTTTAAACTGCGTCTTTCCTGACTCGAATTTTATTTCTGCCCCTAATTGTTCTAACAGGTCTCTCCCTAAGAGGTGATGTGGTGAGTTGGGTAGATATAAGAACCGTTGTATCCCTACCTGTTTTCCCAGTTTATATTTCAGAGGTTTGAGGAAGTAAGCCTTTTCGGGTTGACCAGTGGCTCCTTTTACAGTCATAAATTCTTTGGTTAATGGAGTTAATTCTTCGTTTAGAACTGAACAAGCCGCACCAGTATCTATTAGAAATTCCACGCTCTGCTGCTTATTCCCTAGCTTTATCTTAAGCAGTGAATCCGCTAGGGTAGATTCTCCCGGTTCCCGTCAGTCTTCTTCCGCGGACGCTTGGACCTTATTCCATGCCCCCCTTCCCTTTTTCTGTTTCCTCAGCGGGCATTCATTTTTCCAGTGCCCCTTTTTCCTGCAGAGGGCGCACTGGTCCCTTTCCAGGGGCTTCCTTACTCTGTTCATACCACCCTTGCTCCTTTCTTTCATAGCTGCAATCAGCGCTTTCCTGTCTTTTCTCTTATCTACCTCCTCCCGATTGCTAAACACTCTCCAAGCCTCTTCTAGCAAACTTTCCAAGTTCCGATTAGCTGGTGCCCGTAATTTTTGCAATTTTCTTCTTATATCCCCTGCAGACTGCCCCATGAACAATGTTGCTAACTGTTGTATGCCTTCCTCGGACCTTGGGTCCAAAGCGGTATGTTTTCTCATTGCATTCCTCAGTCTGTCCAGGAATTCTGAGGGGGGTTCCTTAGGACCCTGTTTTACCTCAAATAGACTAGACCAATTTATTGTTCTAGGGATAGCTCTTTCCACTCCCTTCACTATCCATTCTCGGTATGTCTCCAAACTCTCCCTCCCATGTGCTGTGTTCGGGTCCCAGCGAGGATTTTGTAATGGGAAATGATCTTTAATGTCTTCATTTGTTCCTCGCAAACTGTCCTCAATTAGATTTTGTGCAGTTTTTAAAACTAGTTGTTTCTCTGTTTCGGTTAGCTGATCTAACAGCACCTGAACATCATTCCAATCTGGTTCATGGTGTCTAACTAGAAACTGGAAATGTCTCGCTACCTTTAATGGGTTGTCCCGGTAGTTTTTGCAAATCTCTCTCCAGGATTCCAAATCAAATGAAGAGAACGGGACTTTAACTAACCTCACACTTCCATCTGGCCCTATCACCTCCCTCGGCACAGGAAGGACTGGAGGCTCAGGGGGTGAAGGAGGGTCCTCAAGAGGAGGCATCTCAGGATCCAGTGGGGTTTCCTCACCTCTCGCCCCTGCCCAGGGAACCTGGAGATGTTCTAACATTTCTTCGGGCTCTCTAACCTTGCCTGCCTTTATGCACTGCTGTCCAATACTGCAGGATGAGCAGCAGCGTTTGACCCTATTCTCCCTTGTCTCACGCCGCTCCTTTTCTACAGTTAATACAAATGGATCTTGTGGCGGACCCATCCCACACTCCTTCTGCCATTCGGGATGGTTACGGAGGGTGAAGAACATATCTGCATATGCTACTTCATCCCATTTACTCTCTCTCCTTAAAAACAGCATAAGCTGTAAGATTGTATTATAGTTTACAGTTCCGTTCAGGGGCCACTTTTCCCCATCCTCTAACTTATACACCAACCACCACTGATTGCAGTATTTAATCAGCGTTTTCCGACTCAGAGTTCCTCCTGGTTCCCCTGCAATATCTCGCCAGTGTGCCAGTATACATCCCAAGGGTGTGCGCTTAGGGACCTCTTTTCCCTGTGATCCCCCCATCTTAACTTTATCTAAAACTTCTAATCCACATTCAGCAATAGTCAGGCAACCCCGTATACGCTTCACAACTGTTTACAATGGCCAACAAACAACACTTATGAAGACAAACGAGGCACGTATCAAAAGACACCTTTCGCTTCGTCCGTCCCCGGCCGTTTCCCTCGCGGGAGGACGGAACCGCGGGTCGGGACTCCACACTCGCCCCGCAGCTATGCCGCGTCTCACTCACACCACACTCATTCCAACATTTCAAAAAGAACTATGATATATATTACTCGTTAAGCTTAACCCTAAGAATAGTGATGTTATAGTTATCGACTCAAATCACAGTACTGCTATAATACAGCATACAATACCAATATTATTTATCCCAGATAGGAATACCCTCCTAACCCAGCCGGCAACCGAACCCGTGAGCTCACGTCCCTCGGGGGGGGCAGACAAGCCCTCTGCACCCTGCGTAGGACGTCTCCTCACGACTTATGGGTTCCCCGTTAGATACACATACCTGGTCCGCCGACAGATGGTCCTTGTCTGTTCCCGCAGTGATCGGATGAGGAAGGGGAGTCCTTCCGAGAAATCTCGGGGCGCGCCAAAGGCGTCCCCCTTCTCAGCTGGTCCTGCAGCCGAACAGAGGTTGTCCCATCTGGGGTGCCAAATTGATGCGCGGAATCAAACTCTATAGCCTGTTAGGATATAAAGCAGGTATGTTTAATAAAGAGATGTGCACACAGCCCTGGCGCAAGGGGTTAACACTCCAAACTTGCGCGCCGTAAGGAAAAAGCGTGATACAGATATAGGCCAAACTAATACATAATCAATAGTTCCCCCCCGAGTTCGCGTACATATTCATTACATTCCCCGCGACCCCATTGGCAAACGGTTCCCTCCCCTCTTCTTCTGCCGGTGTTTTGGGATGAAAATTCCTTTCTCACAACGAGAGCTCTTGTTTTCTTCCGACGTCGAAACCCCCACACATCGGGGTCATCTTGCCCTGTAAAGTTCTAATCACCTCGCTACCAGATGTCCATGAGCTGTTCTTACCCCTTATCTTTATGGCCTTCTTCCCTTTACTTTCCCAGACTTAGCGTCTGCGATTCCCCCTTTCTTTGCCCCCCTTAACATAAACTGTTCCCTTCTCTAGGTTTCAGTGAAGCCCTTTCCTTTCTCCCTGTTATAATTGAATTCCTGTCACCTTTCATCTGCTCCCGGGAAACAGCGGCAGGACAGAGGGACGGCATCGTGGGGGGGGTCACGCTGGGTGTTACGAAACATTTCTGCTCCAAAAGAGCCGGGAGGCACAGGCTGCACAGAGAGGAGGCTGTGCCCCATGCCTGGGGACGCCCAAGGTCAGGGTGGAGGGGCTGTAAGCACTGATGGAGGTGTGGTGTCCCTGTGCATGGCAGAGGAGTTGGACCAGATGGCCATAGAAGTCCCTTCCAACGTAAAGCATTCTATGATTGCCTTGCACTGTACATGGTGTGTTACAGCTTGTTTCAGACATGCCTTGCCTACAAAAGTTCCTTAAAAAAGGAAGTCTTTTTTAACTTCCTTAAAAAGACTGAAAGAGATCAAAGAGACACAGACACATGAAGCAACTAACGCAACCAAGGGGATCAGGACAAGCTCCCTGCCAGACAGTGCGTGCTTTATGGTACAGATGCCCTCCAAAAACGTCAAGAAAGGCTCAGAACAAAAATACCAAATCTTTATTTACACATGCCGTGACAACGCTCACCTCTACACAGCAATGACTTCTTGTATCTCAATAAAAACAGAACAGCAAATGACAAAGAGCAACATGAAAGTCAGGCAGGCTTTGCTCAGGACGGAAGTCTGGACCTCTCACAGTCAGTACGAAGTTCTTTGCATTACGCTGCATCTCGCTGTGCCATGTCACCACGATCAGTGTTTCCAAGTAGAGGTATTGTAGTTGGACAGAACAGAAGTGTTGGAAGAAACTTCCCTCATGGAGACAGGACACATTCAGGCATTGGTAGGACAGTGTATGTCCTTCTGACAACCCCTTACAGTGCTTGATAATCTCAAAGGGATAACCTGGGATGGAGCCCACCCACGTGATGTTACTCAGCCTTCTGCCTAACAGAAGTTCTTTCGGACAAGACAGAGACATAAAGTTTCAGCCACGCATACGTGATACCCAGAGCACAGTAAACCGAGGTCAGCAACAGAGGGACAAAAGGAAACCGCAGTTTCCAGGGGGTCAGAGGAAATACAATCTCACAGAAGATTTCCAAAGGCACCAGATGGATGAGGTAGATTGTTTCAAGCCAGTTAAGGAGAGGCTTCTCCCTCCTGTCAAAAAGGATTAGAAAAAGAGAAGTGTCAGAATACTCACCGTTACTACAAATAGCCATTCCTCTTTTCCAGCTACCACTGGTGACATAACCAGCACAGAGAACGTCACCCACTCGCTCATAGGAAGGCTTTAAGTAACAATCAGATCTTCCAAGCTTCCACTACAAAAACATACAGTACAGCTAATTCCCTTATCATATGTTTTTGGAAATGGGTACAAGGTGCCTTTGTTCTTCAACTCACACCAAAGAACCAAACGGAGATTTCTGTTCTTCCTACACATATTTGTTCCACAGCAGTTCCTTAAATCTAAACACTGGAAGCATCAACTTTTGTCATAACGAGTGCCCTCTCCCTACAGGATTCATAATGACAAGCACTGCGTTTGACTGAGTGGGCAGCAAGCAGATCAGTGTCCCATGAACACACTGGACAATTCAAACAGTCCACAACCAAGTTGTAGAAGTATGCTATTCATAACCTACCCCTTATAAACATGGAAGTACTAAGCACCACTGCTTAAGCACAGCAGTATTTTTAACTACTGGTACCCCAGTAAGCACTCCAACAGAATGAAATCCTAATAAGGATTGTTGTACCTTTGTGCTTTACCAGCACATCCGAGGAGGCTGGGATTTACCCTCTGAGAGCAATTGGACGGTTGTCTGTTCAAACATAACAGAGATGTTCCATAGAAGTCCTATCCTAAGCCCTTCCTCCTGAGAAAGGAGGAATCACCGTAACACTTAAATTTAACTCTTCAGCATCAGCTTGCTGTGCTGCCCATCTCCTGTGATGACGCTGTTTCCCTGTAATAGAAGTAGTTTCATTCTTTGAATTAGAACAAAGTCTGTTTTTATTACCTGTACAGAGATTTCAGTGAAGAGAAGCTATAAACGCTGAACAGCAGCATAAGCAGTATTTTAATTGGAAGTTCTGAAATACAAAAGAACACAATACACGTTTAAAATAAATTCTAACAAGCTTGTGCCACGTACACTGCAGCATCCTGACATGCTAGTATTCAAGATCGTGTTGCCCATATAAATTATTCTATCCAAGCTGAGCAAAATGATTTATAGCTCAGGACACAAAAGGATAGGCATATATATTTACTAAAGAACATACCAAGCATTACAACACAACGAATGCATACTGAACACAATTAGAATTACAACATATGGCAGCAATGCAAACAAGTTTTACTGGCAAAATCTACAGAATTACTGAGTTTCAAGCTGATGAGTGACTGCTATCCAGGCTGTGCACTGGGTAAGAGTGAGTTAATAGAGAGTGCAGAGGAAGCTTCCAATATCTTAAAGCAACAGCCTCTCTACTGCAAATAAACAGCATCACCTGACCAAAAGGAGAGCATCTGGATTTGAACTCTATCAGACCTACAGCCAATCACTGTGCCAGTGGTGACACCATTGTCATAGCTCTGCTTATTTCACTTAAACCTTAGCACGTCTGATTAATCAAAGGCAGGGTGAAGAAGGTTGGAACAGCATCCATTTACAAGAACAAGTCTATCCCCACCTATACTGATTTAATTGATGCTGCTGCAAGAATTTTGTTTACTTAATTGATAGCACTAAGCAGTAGTCAGCTGGAAAAGTCAGCTGGGAAACAGCCTTCCGGGTTTGTAGTCTCCAACTTTCTTTGTCCCTTTTGGCCTGGTTACGTTAGGCAAAGGGAAGTTTCACCAACTGTAACATAGTGAGGGATAACAAATACTGGCTACAGTGATTTCCCATCTCTATTTCAATCTGAAGTCTAGGGCTCTTCTGCAGTGTTGTCTACTTTTTTAAGACACACAGCCTCCTGCAATTTTCAGCTTATAACAGAATAATCCAAAGAAAATACCTGGTGCTGTGAACAGCAACGGAAAAAGTGAGAAATGCCCTGCGGTTGTCAGAACCAGGTAGATGCCAGCATCCTTTGCTCTCTGAACAGACAGCAAGCTAAAATTGACAAGAATTTATGTTACTTAGTCTTTTAGTAAATTCAGCAAAACACTACGAGCCATAAAAGAGACTTAAGAATGGATCACACAGCACCCGAGTCCTCCCAGATTCAAACCTGGGATGGAATCTCTTGCTTCCAAGCCAGTTAGCCTTGCAAAAATGCAAGAGAAAAGTCAGCAAGGAAACCCCACCACAGCAAACCCACATCTTCCTTTCCCCAGTATTTCCAGTACTGCAATGCAGTTGTGTCCAATTACAAACAACACTGCACGAGTAGCAGTATTTTCCAATTGCACTGATGTTCACATATCAAAACTGGCACTGGGTCAGAATCCTCTTTTGAGGATTCCTCAGCAAGTGGCAGCAGGTTCAGTTTTGCCAACTACCCCATAGGGAACTCACCTTAAAGGCAGAATAGCAAGGAGTATTGCTTTTTCATGCACGTGCCAGCCAAACATAAAGGAGCTCAACGCACAAAGAACAACGCACTGAAGAAAGCCTCTGGGCCCTTGAGGTTTAAACCAAAGACAGAAAACAGAGGGCTAGAAACAACAGGCAAAAACAGGACTTCAGTGAAGTTTCGCAGTTCTGAGCGCAAGCTACTGTCCTAAAGCTTCTCAACATTACACAACTGTGATTATACGGCACGTGAATCATACAGTACTGGAGGTACAGAATCTATTTTGATGCAGATTCTGGATGAAGAACCTGAACAACTTCAGTGTGCTTTTTCCCTCACTGCCATATATCGATAAGAACTCCAATTGCACAGGCAACTCCGTCATCTGTGTTGCAACAATCACTTTTGAACCTAGGCTGCTAAACTCTTGATATAGAAGTTACTGCCTACAGGTGTTGAAACAAAGCATTCCAGTTAAAGGCTCGTACAGGTTTCCATTAGAGTTGAACTCTGTAGGCAGGTAATTACTTATTGAACCTTCAATTCTTTCCCTGTCACGTGAAGAACATCATGCTTACATGTAGGTCACGCTGTCAGGAACACAGCAAGCTGCCCACACCATCCCATCAGTATCTCTGTTCAAATCCTACTTCAGCTGCTTTCTATCACACAACGTGCACAGAGCGGGTTCCGTGCAAGACTGCCTTTCATCTCTTAAC
This sequence comes from Alectoris magna, assembly GCA_030625065.1. Taxonomy (NCBI): domain Eukaryota; kingdom Metazoa; phylum Chordata; class Aves; order Galliformes; family Phasianidae; genus Alectoris; species Alectoris magna. The sequence goes on from CM060560.1 coordinate 3,775,792, forward strand.
TGTTCTAGAGCCACAGATCATAATCTTACCCACGCTTGAATAACATTGCATATATAAAAAAAAAAAAATTAACTCCCTATTTACCCTAATAATTTATTATTCATAATGTAATGAAATGTGGTTTTGCCCTGGGATGAAAAGTTATGTGAAGTGCACGTTAATCAAACAAAACCCACTGGGGACAAAACACAGATTTCCAAAGCCATTATTTCTTCTTACCAATATTGATATGAAAGTACAGATTAACGTTGCCAGTGGAGTCACAGAAGGAAGGACAGCATGCTGAAATTCTTGAACCAGCCCTCCTGTCATTGAGGCTTTAGGAATTTTTGTGGGATCAAGAAAGTTATACTTCAAGCCTGAAAACAAACAAAGTACAAACTGATGCTAAGACGGAAAACAAAGCAGCTGCAGAACTGAAATAAAACCAAACCATTCTGTAGAACAGGACTGAAATATATGGCTAAGATTGCTTTGTTTTTTAAAAAAAAAAAAAATCAATAAGTGAGGGCAGATTGATGTCTGATCCCTCACTGGAAACATGTCATGGAAAGTTACGTGGATCATCAGCTGATTTCAGGCAACCTGAAAATGCAACTTGCTACCTGTGTGGGGAAGGAGGACTAAAATTCAGTGAGCTCTACCTTTAAAGAAGCACCAAGTAGCAAGATTCGCATACTGTACCAACAACTGTGAGTGCTTTATCCACAGCACTGTACAAAGCCCAGAAGTTAGGGGCCCAATAAGCATGGCAGAGGCCTCGCTTGAAAGGAAAGAGGCGTGAAATCACTTGAGGCAGCTGGCCCTACAGGAAAAAGAATGGAGGAAAATAGATGAGACACAGTTCACATTTTTATACATTTTTTTAACAGTACAGGTGAATAGCAGGTGGGTTATTACCAATACTATGAAGGGGCCCAACGAAAGGGCAGAAACAAGACAGACAATCAACCCCAGAAGGGTTACACGAAGAAAACTGAAACTCCTCCACTTCACGGATCCATCTACAAGAAGCAAACAGATTATGAATGCAGTTACTGTAGCAGGTGGAGAGGCAGACAAAACATCCCACGCTATGAGTGAACTGCTAGCACTAACTACAAGTACAAAGCCCTTGAGATCAATATATTCAATTGTTTCCCGAGTCTTCAGTCAATTCAAGGTACGCAAAGCAATTTGTATGGCATTTTCACAGAGAACCAGCCAGTAGTGCTTTCATTTTGTTCTAAATTTAAGGAACATCAAAGGAACCTCAAAGATTCCCTACTCTACTCACCATAAGAATCTTCATCTGACCCACAGCCATCCTGTTCCAACGGCACCGGCATGTATTCCGCTTTCCTCATATCCCACTAAACACAATCCCCCCCAAAAGCGAGTGCAGAAAACCCCACCTTACCTGCATTACTTGCAGTAAAACAATAAGATCGCAGCAAATAAATGCCATATGCTGGGGCCACATACACGTAGATGTGTTTGAAATGCAGAAGAACAGCAAAAAGAAGAGCACCTTCCAGGTATCTCTTCTAAAGGAAAAAGAACAGAAGAAACAAAAAAAACGCATGCTTTTCTACTTGTTCTCCCTGCATACTAACTTCAGATAGTTCCCTAGCATACTCCTGACAAGACATTTATCAAAAGCATACCAACAAATGAATTTTCACTTTAAATTACAAACATTATTGTTATGCATGATCAGTGCAGACAAGAAAACTATATTGTCAGACGATACTGAGATAGGCCTCACCACCCTGCAGCTTCAGATTTGTTTTCTAAGAACTGGAGATTTGGAGATGAGATGGCAGAAAACCACATCAGGTTGCTCAGGTGTAACAGAAACCAGCTTTCTCACAGCAGACTGAAATGCTACAGCATCAGTAAGCAACTGCAGCAATATACAGGCTCTCCTCTTACCCTGAGACTCAAGAAATAATTAGATGCCCAACTCTGAGCCACTCCCATGCACTGCTCCTGTTGAAACTAAAAGAGGTAAACTGATGTACCTAAAAGAAATATGCAAAAATAATAGTAAAAAAAAAAAACCAAAGAGCAACTGAAGTTTACCTGACACAGTCGGGCAACAGAGAGAAGCATCAGGCCAAACAGAAAGCCATTGTACTGAAAGTGAATATCTGAACTTGAGTCAGGAAAGGAATAAAGGAAGCTTTCTCCACAACTATTAGTTTTCTGGACAGGCTCAAACATATAATCAAATTCAAACTACAATGAAACTCAAATCAGGAAAGTAGCCTTAAATACACTCCATGTAGACACAAAGCCATTCCTAATCTTAACTAAGTACAGAAGGTCTACTAAACTTAGCGTGTTATTGGAGTGCAAGGAAACACAGTAATTTGACTGCTTATGTAACATGAAACGTACATCACAAAACAAATAAAAGGTTAATTCTCCACTTTCTGAATTTTTAAATATTAGTTTCTGCCTCACACTGATTAATGGATGGAGACACTAGTCCCCACTTATCACCTACCACCTGTAAGCATGCAACTCAGACAAGGACAGAACCAGTCCTGTCCACATTAAGGAATGACTGCTGCTTTTTCCTGTTCTCTCTTTAGCTAGATCAATGAACATTATGCCTGACTGACAGCAATTGGACTTTCCACAGTTATTTTTATACCCAAGGTTGAAAACACCTTGATATATCCCACACAGCATTAACCAGCTCCATAATAATCCTACTCATGGCTTTTTAATGAGTTAAAATAAAAAGATCACCAACAAAAATAACTCGTTTGGAAGGATACGATCCACAATCAACAGCCCAAAGTTCCACATGAGCAGAACAGCAAGAATAAAGGTTGGTTTTTCCAGAATATCCTTTGCAGCTCGCTTCCCATTTACACATCTGCAGCATCTGAACAATAAAAAAAGAAACAAAGATATTAATTGAAACAACTAATGAAGACCTTGTTACTTTATAAAGATGAAAACTGCACTTAAAGATACCTTATTTGGATGGAAGGCAATGACAGAATTCTTGCTGAACTCATCAAGAGGAGTGCCACGAATACAGTCGAGTAGGAAAACAGAATTAATATTCAGAAGCTGCTGTAGCAATTTCCGCATGTTAAAGTTCATTAAGTAAGTCTGTCATGGGCTCAAGTCTCATCTTCAATAACACCACAAGTTATCACTGTTCACTGTCAATCTTGTATTGCATTTCAGGACATCACCCCGACCTTCAGCTCTCCCTCTCTCACCAATACCAGCAGCCTGCTGAGCAAATTATCTTATAATTTCTCATACGAGGTCATGCAGTTGACATGTGTGTTGAAGTTCAAGTTAGGTCAGATTAAAAACAATTGTGATCAATTTGGGAGCTATTAGAGAGGGTCCAGAGAAGGGCCGCAAAGATGATCAGAGGGCTAGAGCACCTCCCCTACAAAGACAGGCTGAGGGAGCTGGGATTATTCATCCTGGAGAAGAAAAAGCTGCAGGGTGACCTCACTGCAGCCTTTCAGTACCTAAAGGGAGCCTACAAACAGGAGGGGAGTCAGATCTTTGAAAAGGTAGATAACAGCAGGACAAGGGGGAATGGATTTAAGTTGAAGGAGGGAAGATTTAGGTTGGATGTCAGGGGGAAGTTCTTTACAGAGAGTGGTGAGGTGCTGGAACAGCTGCCCAGAGAGGTTGTGGATGCCCCGTCCATCACTGGAGGTGTTCAAGGCCAGGTCAGATGGGGACCTGAGCAGCCTGGTCTGGTATTAAACGTAGAGGTTGCTGGCCTTGCCTGTCGTGGGGGGTTGGAGCTTCGTGATCTTTGAATCCCCGTCCCAACAAAGCCATTCACTGATTTATGCTGTATTGCTTTTGGTAGTACCATTCTTCTTTTGTAAAGGCAAGGCACACTAAAAATATAATCTTCATTTTGTTAACTTACACTTGGAATAGACCAAAACCACAAGAGCGGCTTAGAACCTTTGCTCATACTGGCACTTCATCACAAGTTTCTTTTGTGCCTCTACTCCTTAGAAGCAGAGCAACAATAAAAAAAACCCACCAGTTAAGCTTACCCAGGTGAATCCACAGCCCCTGCAAAGCGACCCCAGTGACAGAAACAAAACATCAAGAGTGTGTGAAAAGGCTCCTGATACCTTAATATGTAAAAAAACAATCACATCTACAGCTGCAGCATTGCCAAGAACAAAAGGTATCTTGCATTGAGCAGCAGGCTCCATATTTCTCCTTCAAAGCTAAAGCAGCCTTGCTGTTGTTATTTTTTATTTATTTTTAAAAGCTTCTATGCACAAATAATGTAGTCGTTACTCAGCAGTGTAAGTGACTGCCCACTGTCCCTGAAATTAGAACATTAAAGACTTACTCATGAACTGCATATATGAAGAGAACATCCGTAAAGATGACAGAAAATCTTTGGAAGAAGATGGTTGCAGGACTGGTGTAATTCAAGTTTTCAATAACCAACATCTTAGGGTCAAAATACTTGGCAATATGTGACAATGCATATTCAAACCAAGCAAAAAAAGGTGGATAATCCAGGGTCCATTCTGAAGTTGCCTAAAGACAAAATGATATTAACTGATTTAATACAACGGGCTGTTTGCAGTCTCTCAAGTACAGATCATCACAATAAATCAGTTGATCGTTTTATCTCAGTAGTCTCCATTTAACAGAGGCTACTTCACAACAAAGTAGCCAGCTGTATGGTGTTGGACATGACTTCAGCTATTCTGCTGATAGAGGAATAGGACACCTTTCCATTGGCAGAAGGTTAAATGTTACTTTGATAATCTCCACCTAACTCATATAGAATCACCTGCTCCTTAAACCTCAACTTGGAATACTGCCGGTGCTCAAAAAGATCAGCAAAAAAATAGCTCACTGATTTTTTTTTTTTTTTGCCTACAATAGAGGAATCACCAGCACAGTCTTGTTACATCTTCGCTCTCAAACTAACCCTTCTACTTCATGGCCCTTGACATTAGAGGTGGATGTTGGTGGTACAACAGTAGAGAACCTGACAAAACGGCACCTGCAGCAAAAGAGCTTCACTGAATTTCACCATGTGGAAAAAAATGCACCTGCTGCCATTCATCAGTGTTTGCTGAATGTTTACAGAGACCAAACAGATAAAGTTGGACTGCACGTGCAACGCTCTCCTAGCAACAATGCCATAATAGCAGGCAAGAAACAACATGTCACCTCCACAGGTACAGACTTCTTACAAGCACGGCACAAAGGCTCTTGTTCATCAGTGGCAAAGATGCATAGCTAATAGTGACTACGATGAAAAGCATGTTTTGCAGCTGAGAATTTGCTCTATCAGACAGCAGCATTGTGATTTTAAAGTCTGTTGTAGTTTCCACCAGTGCCTCGACCCTGGAGGTGCCGAAGGCTATGCTGGATGGTGCCATGGGCAGCCTGAGCTGGTGGGTGGCAACCACCCCACAGCTGAGAGATGGAGCTTGATGACATTTAGGGTCCCTTCCAACCTATCCCGTTTTATGATTCAAATAAGAAGCATTACTTTCAAAGTGACCCTAATACCTTTTGAAAACAAAGGGTTTTCTCCTCTAGCATCAGACTGACATAACCAACAGACCTACACCTTACATACAGCTAAGAACACCAAGCCAAAGAACCAAACTTAGCCCCAAACTTACTTCATAGTACCACTGAGACAGAGGCAAGTTGTGTGTGATGGCCAGCCAGTTCCGGTGCACTTCAAAGTCTGTGGAATGACTACAGAAGGTTTGGATTAAGAGACATTTGCATACAGAGAAGAAACACTTCAGAGTACAGCAGTAAAACCAAGCCCGGGTAGTCACACAGAACCTGTACCAAGGACACACGCAGACAACTTGCACGGCAAGACGACCCATAGCTCAAGCTTTTCTTACTATTAACTAAGGCTCCTGGCTTTTAGTGACTTTTTAAAAAGCAAATTCTTGAAGAAAAAAGCTGATTATTTAAAAACTGAAAAGCATAACTGCTGCAACATATTTCAAGACCCTGACAAGGAGCCAGAAGGAAGGGGCAAAGTCCTTTCATACGCGCAAAAGGACAAGGAAACGGCACCACAACAGCTCAGGAACCAAAGCCCTGAGAGAAACGAGGACCGCCGCCCCGCACCGCCCCATCTCCCCCATGGGAAAAGCCCACAGCCACTCCATCCTCATGAGAGCTGAGAGGCCGTGCCGCTGCTCCCCAGCCCCGGGCAGATCCTTACTACGTGGGGATGAGGAGGCACTTGAGGAAGGAGACGCCGAGTGCCAGGGCGCGGAACCAGCTCCAGCCGCCCGCCGCCATTACGCGCCCCCTCTCATACCCCACGCATGCGCAGTACCAGCGGCGCAGCCCGCCCGCCCGGTTTGAAGCGCGCAGCCCCGCCTCGGCACTGAGCGCGCATGCGCAGTAGCGGCGTCTCGGTGGCTGCTGCTTCTGACGCAGCGTTGCGCCGGAGCTGTGTGGAGTGGCGGGTGGCAGTTGTTAGGGCTGGGTGGTTTGTGGGTTTTGTTGTGCCTGCTCTTTGAGTGTCCCAGGTTGGATAGAGGCACGTGGGGGTCACCGCTTGTAAGTTCTGGTTCTACGCAGCACCATCCGTACCCGATATCTGACAGCAGTGTCCAAACACTGCCCTGAGGGCCCACTGCCCTGGGCAGCCTGTTCCATGGTTGCCGCCCTGTGGGGCGCAGCCTTTTTCCTCAGCTCCCGACCTGACGCGGCTCCATGCCGTTCCCTCGAGTCCTGTCACCAGAGAGCAGAGCTCAACGCTGCCCCTCTGCTCCCTGTGAGGAGCTGCGTCTGCCATGAGGCCTCGGCTCAGTCTTGAGAAGGAAGGGATGCCATCCAGAGGGATGTGGGTACGCTTGAGACGTGGGCCTGCATGAACTGAATGAGGTTCAACGAGGCCAAGTGCACTGCTTTGCACTTGGGTTCGGGTAATGCCAGCTATGTGTACAGACTGGGAGAACCCACTGAGAGCAGCCCTGCGGAGAAGGACTTGAGGGTTCTGGTGGAGGAAAAGCTGGACATGAGCCAGCAGTGTGCACTTGAGGCCTGGAAGGCTGACAGTGTGCTGGGCTGCGTCAACAAAAGGGAGGGAGTTGTCTCCCTCTTTTCTGTCATTGTGAGGCCCCATCTAGAGTACTGTGTCCAGCCTGGCACAAGAAGAATGCAGAGCTGTTGGAGTGGGTCCATAGGAGGGCCATGAAGATGCTCATAGGTCTGGAACACCTCGACAATGAAGAAGGGCTGAGGGAGCTGGACTTGTTCAGCCTGGAGAAGAGAAGGCTCCAGGGAGGCCTCAGTATGTCCTTTCATTACTTGCAGAGAGGGGCCTGACTTTTTACATGGTCTGATAATGACAGGACAAGGGGGAATGGCTTTAAACTAAAGGAGAGGAAATAAATGCTAGTAGGAAGTTCTTTACTCAGAGATTGTTGAGGCCCTGGCACTGCTGCCCGCAGAGCTGTGGGTGCCCCATTCCTGGCGGTGCTCAAGGCCATGTTGGATGGGGCCCTGAGCACAGTGAGCTGGTGGGTGGCAACCAGCCTACGGCATGTTGGAACTGGATAATCTTTAAGGTCCCTTTCAACCTAAGCCATTCTGTGATTCTATGATTCCCTGGACTGAAAAAAACAAGGGAACTCAGCAGCTCCTTGTGCATCTTGCCCTGTTGAATTTGCAAGAGACATTGAATGTTGTGAGGTCAGGATCTGTGCTGAGTGTTATGAGGTCATGTATGGCATTGGATGGTGTAGGGCTGGGTTTGGGGTTGACTCTCGTGGCTCCAGCAGTGAGGTTGGCTGGTGGTAGATCTGACTGATGTGAGGTTGGGTGGTGTGGGACCAGCAGTGGGTTTGGGTGGTGTTGGGCCTGGGGGATGTAATGTTGGGTGATGAGGCCACAGTGAGTCTGTATGAATACATGAGGATTTGTTAAAAAATGTATATTTTGAATCTCTGCATTGTAGATGTTTGAAGACATGGATGGCATTGAGAATGGCTTGGATTATTGAAGAAGTACATCAATCTCGTCTCTTTTACATCAGCACTCATATTTTTTGTGAGCTTCCTATGATTCTTAGTCCTAGAGACTTCTTGGTAAGCACTGCAATGACAGGGTCGTAAGAATGAAAATTGCAGATTCAGCAGACATTGCTGCATGAATATGTTTGTCAGGCTGACCATCTACTGCTTCATCCACATTTTGTTTATTGTCTTCTAAAACATATATTATTAACAGCTCACAGGAGAATTACAGGCAGAGAAATGCAACCAGATTTTTAAATGTGATATCCCATAGGTTGTCTGTGAGAGTGATAAGAAACAAACGCATCTTTTGACACCTTTCAAAAAGCATTCATTCAAAAGTATGGCTTTTTAGTGAATCAAGAACCAAGTTATGTTCAACAAAAAAATCCAGCAGCTAGGAGTAGGAATAAGAAAATAAGTGGTGGGAGAATGGCAAGAGGGGGAAAAGAAAAGGAATTATTCATTCCATGCAGCCATTTAGCTTTTTTTTTGTTTGTTTTTCTGAATCCATAGGAAAACCATCCCTTTTATTATCCTGAGTGAATCTGAGAGCATGATCTGCACATTATGCTCAATCCAGCCCTTCTCACGCAGAATACCTGCATGACCTCATGTACTAATTCACATATGAGACTTTTAATGGGAGGGTCACATATTAGCACTGCTTATTGCCTGCGTGTTTCTGGCCAGCAGTGTGGGGATAAGGGAACCATTACAGAATGGCTCACCAACCAGGACAGTTAAATATTTCTAAAAACACTGCAATTCTGAGCAGTGATACCAAGTTCAAAGGTTCGGGGTGAAAATGAAACTCTCACAAGATACAGTCTTCATAACTTCTCCATTTATCTGTGAAGTGTCAGAAGGTCATAGATTTCTTTTACACAGTTCCTGGTGAGGGCTGAAGGCAGTATTTATTACTCCCTTGAACATACAGACCCCTCCAGCCTTTCCTTTTCTAGAATGGGAATCAGTCTGATTGACTGCAGAGATTTACTGACAGTGAGCTCAAGCAGAAATTTATTTTCAGCAACCAAGTTAAAATATGGGCAACTGCAGCAGTGCATATGTTTGGTGATTGAAAGCATATGCAGATTTAGCAAAGCTGTCTACTTCTGACATGGTACTGGAATTACTCTTGGCATGGCCAATATTTTAGTTGCATAATAGGAGATTAAAATTGAAGAGGACCAATGAGTCATTCTGATTGCAGTCTTCCTCCATACCAAAATCTTTGTCTCCATTTGAACCCTGCTTGCCTTTTTTTCTTGAACACATCTCACATCTAGATTCTCTCTGCTCTCCTTGAGAATTCTTCCAAGTCTAACTTTCTATGCCAATTTCTTTTATTCCCCTACCATCACCTGTAGGAACAAACACTCATCTCACTGTCTCCTAATGATTCTTAACAACAGCAGCATTCATCAGGCATTTTAGTGTTTAGGGCATGGTTTCAGTCCATTATTATTGGATATTATTAGACAACATAGAGATATCAAGCCAAAAAACATATAAGAGAAACCCATGAATGGTTCTGTCTGGATTCCACTAAGATGCTTTAGAATATTCTTTCTGTCATCTAAGAAATCCCACTGTGCCATGTACATGCCCATGTCTGTAACTGCCATTACTTTTGAGCCAGTAACTTATTTATCATCTGCCCTAACTCTGGTGTTTTTCTGTTCTGAAAATGGTTGATCTCTCTATCCAGTGGTTCTACCAGCATTTAGGCCATTTAAAAAAAAAAATAAAGTGCAGGTCAACCTCATTTTGTAGATGGAGGTGTTGAGAGAGACAGGCTGATAGCAGAATCAGAACAGGGGATAGGCTTTGAGATGTGGAAAAAAAACTTCCTTCAATCTAGACAGGAAAAAAAGCTTGCTAGATTCTTTCCTTGTTTGAAGGCCCTTACTGGAAAAAATAAGAAATCTGTTCTGAGAGAAAGTGTTCCACTCCCAACAGTGACATAATTTATAGTTGTTACTACTAATACATTACAAGTGCTTTTCATGACTAAGCGGTGGGGTTGTGATGTACCCTAAGCACACAACATGGCTTTGTGCATGTTCGCTTTTCTTTAACCTAGGACAACCTGAGAACAAGAATCATCGGTGCTGTTGATTAGTGACAGAAAAGCAAGTTATCTCCAGGACTTTAAAACAGAAGGAAAACAAAAGCTTGCTATCTAGATAACAGGTAAAGAAATGCTTCGGAGAGAGAGCATTCCTATAAACAGTCGTTACAACATAACTCACAGAGTGCAAAATTAGGGTAAATTTAGCTTAGCATGTTGTTTGAAATAGCAGCTGTATTTATATAACATATGTTTGATTGCAATCCCAGCTGATTCACTTACCACTTATTTCACATACTTGGTAGCAGGCAGAACTGCTGTGGTACAGAATCACAGAATCACAGAATTGTAGGGGTTGGAAGGGACCTCCAGAGATCATCGAGTCCAACCCCCCTGCCAAAGCAGGTTCCCTACACCAGGTCGCACAGGTAGGCATCCAGGCGGGTCTTGGATATCTCCAGAGAAGGAGACTCCACAACCCCCCTGGGCAGCCTGTTCCAGTGCTCCGTCACCCGCACCATAAAGAAGTTCTTGCGCACATTCGTGCAGAACTTCCTATGCCCTAGCTTCATCCCATTTCCCCTTGTCCTGTCCCCACGCACTACTGAAAAGAGTACAGCCTCACCACTATGGCCCCCACACCCCAGGTATTTATAAACCTGGATCAAATCCCCTCTCAGCCTTCTTTTCTCGAGGCTAAACAGACCCAGTTCACTTAGTCGTTCCTCATAGGGGAGATGCTCCAGGCCCTTCATCATCTTTGTGGCCCTCTGTCTTTTTTATACTGGGGAGCCCAGAACTGGACACAGTACTCCAGATGATGCCTTACCAGGGCAGAGTAGAGGGGGAGGATCACCTCCCTCGACCTGCTGGCAACGCTCTTTTTTATACATCCCAGTATGCCATTGGCCCTTTTGGCCACGAGGGCACACTGCTGGCTCATGGCCAACCTGTCATCCACCAGGATGCCCAGGTCCCTCTCTGCAGAGCTCCTCTCTAGCAGGTCATCCCCCAGCCTGTACTGGTGCATGCAATTATTCCTCCTTAGGTGCAAGACTCTACACTTGCTTTTGTTAAACATCATCCTGTTTCTTACTGCCCAGCTCTCCAGCCTGTCCAGGTCTTGCTGAATGGCAGCACAGCCTTCAGTCGTGTCAGCCAGTCCACCCAACTTCGTATCATCAGCAAACTTGCTGAGGGTGGCCACTATCCCCTCATCAAGGTCATTGATGAAGATGTTGAACAAGACTGGAGCCAGCACAGACCCCTGGGGGACACCACTAGTTACAGGCCTCCAGCCAGACACTGCACCGCCAACGACGACCCTCTGCACTCTGCCAGTCAGCCAGTTCTCAACCCACCTCACTGTCCACTCATCTATCCCATACTTCCTCAGCTTTGTTATAAGGAGGTCATGGGGGACAGTATCAAAAGCCTTACTGAAATCAAGGTAGACTACATCTACCGCTCTCCCCCGATCCACCCAGCCAGTGACAACTTCATAGAAGGCCACCAGGTTGGTCGAGCACGACCTCCCCTTGGTGAACCCATGCTGGGTACTCCTGATAACCTCCTTTTCTCCCAATTGTCTGGAGATGGCATCCAGCACAAGCTGTTCCATCACCTTCCCTGGGACAGAGGTGAGGCTGACCGGCCTACAATTACCTGGGTACTATACATAGTATCTCAATCTCAAAGACATTTATTCTCCTCAACAATGTTGTAGTATTTGAAGCTTTTCTGTTCCTCCCAAGGCCTGTTTTCGTTGATGTCTTTACACTGGCTGGAAATTCTGCATCTCTCTGCATATTAATAAATGACAGAGATTTGTGGTCAGTGATACTTTTGCCTACTTTAGTGACCTGAGCACAGACGAATGTGGATTCAAGTGGTCCATAACAAACTGATGGGTTTAAGCATTCCAGAACAGACTTTCCCCCCTTTAAGCCCATTGCTCTTGCTCCTGGATAAACTTAAGCTAAGAGCAAACTAATTATTACAGATTTATTCATTTAGTCCTGACATGCAAGAACTGCTTTTATAAATCATTTAAATATACTCTCCAAGGCTAGAGTTAAAAAAATAGTACCAATTACATCCCCTCAAAGCTTTTATCGTAAGTTCAGCAAAGGCATATCTGTTTGAAGGCATAGATTTGATGAAAGAGAGTTCATGAATGGTATTTTACAGATCATAATAATAACATCGGCATAGATGACAACTATGAGTGTCCAATTGACTGGCAATCTCTCAGCAGAAATAATATTCACATTTGTGTTGCTCTGCTTTGTCAGTGGCATGCCGCATCTCCTGGAGTATGTTACTCCTGCTTCATAGGTCAGGGCAGGAATGGGGAAAAGAGAGTTCTTCCTAATGCAACTAAAGGCAGAAAAGTTGAAAGTTGAAATCTGGCCACAGCACTCTGCTTCTAATCCTCGAAATTCACAAAGAGTGGCTATGCTTACTGGTTTTTTGGCCTTCAATCCCAGTAGGGCCTAACAACATGGTCTCGCATCTGCCATCATGCTGGTGAGTCTTGCACCAAGGTAGACTGGGAAGGAGATGCATAACAGGCTGCCAACAGCTACAGAATGAGCATTTTTACCATCAGCATGCTGATTTGTGTTATTCATGCAATACAGCTTGGGACAGTGGGAATATATTTATCTCACAGTTTTTTTTAGAACAGTTTTAATGAGGTTTTTTTGCTTCTCGTGGATCAGCTTAACGTAACAACAGCCTAGCTGCTTTGGGAAAAGAAAGAACAAGAGCAATATTGAGCTTTGCAGCTCTGTGCTAAGAAGCAATAAAATTATAAACACTAAAGTTGGTTATTGCAGTTTCCCTTCTATCTCACGTGAAGGAATAGGAAATGTTCTGGAGTGTCTCTCATGCATATGTAGCAATCTGACTAGGGAAAGGCAGCCAAGATACTTTTAAAAATAATTAGCTGAAGAATGAACCACCTTGAGTGTGGCAAAAGTGTTATCTAGAGCTAACATGCAGCTAGGGGACTATGATCTTCATCATAGCAAAGATCAGGCTTTTAGGGAAGGGCTTGATCATTGTCATCACTCCTTGTTTCCCAGTGCCTTATCTCTGACGACTGGACGCTAAAGCCACGCAAGAAGGTAAAATGGTGCCTTAGCAGTCTGACATTTCTCAGTGGTGTAAAAAAAAATGGCTCAGTGTATAGAGGTAGAAAAACTGAGCCTCTAGTTTTGTAATTGAAAGTAGTAGAGACAATGATTGAAAAGTAGTCCTTTCAGATGGAATCCACCCTACCTAAAGGCCCTCCTATAAGCTCCAGACACCGCTGAAGGGAGACTTCCCAAGTGAAGGTCATGTCCAGTCAGAAGAAACCCAACCATTCAGACAATATTTGGGGACATCTTCCCTCTAAATCTGTCATCACCTCAGCAAGTGTTTCTGGGAGCATCCTTGAGACAAATACAGCATTGTAAGAGAAAAAAAAGGAATAGTTGTCTTGGATGCCTTTGGAATGAAAATGTCAAGGTTTAAGAGCATCCAAAGCAAAGTTCCCCAACAGACACAATCTTCTCAGTTTGTAAAAACATCTTTCTCTCTGTTACGGCTTTCTTGGTTGTTCCCAGAGTCAGTCACATCAACCATGGCTTCCCTGAAATCAGAACACAGCAGTGGTTTCCTCACAGGGTTCAGGAAAAAAACTAAGTCATCTTCAGATGGCGACAGAACAGACAGGATCCTCTACTCACTGGCAATGCCTACCATCTTTTACAGCTAGATTCAACGTGTCCATGTGGAGAGGCTTCTTCTCCACTAATCGGAACAAGCTTCTTGGGTCCTCTGCCCAGGTGATATGGCAAAGACAAGGAAAATGTGCCCTTCTGGACTGTCCTCTGCTGCACCGTGGCTCTGTGGCTTCCTTCAGCACATCTGATCTCACTATGTCTCCGTGGCTTCCTTCACCACATCTGATCTCCAGACACTTTCCAAACCTTGATAATTGAACATTCCCATCGACCGTATGTTGCAGGTTAAAGATCATTCCCATTTTTCATCTGGCAAATGTAGTAAGAAGATAAGTGATTTTCCCCACAGTTGTACAGCAGGTTAGAGGTGGAGGCTGAGACAGAATCAATCCTTGATTCAGGTGCTAGACAATATTCCTTCTATTTAGAATATAGACATATTCTGAAAGACTGTATCAGTAAATACATTAAAGGAAAATCATCTCCCTGTTAGTGACTCTTAATCCAGGTAAGCATGATTCTGAATTAGGCTGTAAGTGTGTTTTAAAGGGAAACACTTAACCTGTGTTATCATCTCCATGATGGCACCATAAGAAAAAAACATTCCTACTTGTATCGAATTAGGCGAATAATCTTATTATTCATGAAATCTGAAGTATGCGGATGAGAAGAATCTATGCAGAAACCATCACTCACGGCTATCTTTAGCATTTCTTCCACAAATACCTGGAAACTATTGATTTGCTTATTATCTGGCACCACCCAGAGTCTCTTTAAGTTCTGCTTTGTGTACTCCTCTTCGGGAAGACCTTCCACACTTGCAACCCAGTCTAAGGTCAAATGGTTGGGGTCCTGCAGGTAGCTGGATATTGAAGAGAGGTTTCCGTTGAAGCAATAGTAAAGTTTGGAACCAAGAAGCTTCAGGAACAAACACGAAGTGGAGAAGATGTGAGCGCTGAACACTTCCATGTTGGAGGAAGACAGGCTGTAGATCTGGGGTGCTTCTCGAACGGTGAAGTGAACAGTCTGGGTCTTCTGATTGAGACTGATGTTGAGCATGGCGTTCTTCTCTGCTTTAGAAAGCTCCACCTCCTTCTCCTGCAGGGCCTCAATCAGAGGCTGAATTTGATAGAAATCTGCCTCCCGCCGAAGTAAGCCCATTTCCTGAAAGTCTTCGGGGAGGTCCAAGTGAGAAGTTCTCAAGAAGTTCAGGATGTAGCGGAAGATTTTTCCATCTCTGTCAATAAAGCAGTTGCCTTGGCTGTCCTTCTTGGTTGGCATCTTCCCACTAAACATGGCCCCCAGCATGGAGTCTGGAAAGCTAGTCAAGGTGGACAGAGAGGTGGTGTAAAGTTTTCCTCCAACATTGAGCGTGATGGGTTCTGACATGATGGAAAAGTCACGATGCTGCGACTAATTCTAAAAAAAAAAATAAAAAAAAAAAATGAAAACATCCAACATAGTCGAAAAGGTTAAACTACAGGGAAAAGGGTTTCTGTATATATATGTGTAACTACATGGCAATAATTTATCTCCGGAATTAGAAATGGGGAAATGTTTTTGGAGGTGCTATCGTGAGAATAAGCATCTCTTTTCCTAGTAGTCCTTATCAGGGCTTTGTTTCATTCAGTTTACTGCCAGAAATCATGAGTCTTCCACAGCTTTATAGTCATGCTAAATGTGAAATCTCTCCCACAGGTGCTTACAGCAGAAAATGACTGACTTCCAGAGTTGTATCCTGGACTCAACCATTCCCATCTCCCTCATGAACATGGGGAAAATAAGGGCAGAATAAGAACCAGACACATCCCAACATCTTCCATGACATCTCAAGGTTTAATTAAAGCTGCTGTTGCAGCAGAATCCCCAAACACACATTGGTGTGCAATCATCTTACCAGGGAGCCAGTGAGATCCCTGGTTCTTTGCAGTTCCATTCAGTAAAAAATAAACACACCAAGCTTTCTCCTTCCAACGTGCTTTACCTTAGAAAACACCTCTTAATTAATTGGGACTGTATCCTTCATTGATGTAGCTTCTGTGTAGCTCCTCTGCAGTCAGCTGAGACAAACTGAGGATGTTTTTGGTTTTTTTTTGATGCAGTTAAGCATCACTGCTTCTGGAAACAACACACCTCCCTTTGCCCTCCATCACACTTCCCTTATCTCTTAAATCATCTCTGGCACTTACCTGACCCAACACTGAACCTGTTTAGAGAGCAACCTCTCTCATTTTCTATTCAGAATACACTTCTGCTACATCTTGGAACCAGGGTTGGTGCAAAGGAAGAGGAAGGAGGCACTCTTCTATTGCAAACCAGCTTAGCTGTACTGAGAAGCTGTGCTCTCATTCCTTTTAGCTGTAGACCTGCAAATATGGCTGCTCCGTTTCACATCTGTTTCTCCTTGCTCACTGAATCCAAATCCATCAACAGTTCATTCCCAGATTTACTGTTGACAATTGACTAAAAACAACAGGAAGCCCATCAGTGCTTGCTTGCAGAGATACAAGGTAGCTTGCCTTATTAGCTATGGTCATTTCACAGAAAGCAGCCCAACAGCTCTCTTAAAATTAAGTTTACATGCAGGCATTTTCCTAACTGGTTACAGATTAATCATAGACAGGATAACACTATGATCAGTTCCATAGTCACAGCAGAATACAGACTGGAAGAACATCATCTTGTGCTGTAATATTGATTCCTTTATGGCTGCTAAAACCTGAATAATGGTGGTAATGGCACCCTAGAACAACTGCACCTTTAAACAGCAAGCCCATTTTGCTATGAAAAACTCATCCACACTAAATCAGCTATGAACGAGTCGAAGGAGAAGCTTTATTTCACTTCTTGTTTAACATTCCCCTCTCTTCTTTAGCCTGTGTTAGCCCTTAGCACACCGTGTGTATGTTAGTGCATAGTAATTAAGGGAAATAATCAACTCTTTGAATCCTCTGAGTGTTTTGCCTGTGTAAGTCTTAGCCCCCTGTAACCAATACAATTGACAAAGGTTCACACGTAGACCAACGCAGCACCCCTTTACCCCAGACCAAAGACCATCCTTTTTACTAAGCTCAGCCAAAAACACTCTAGAAAAAAAACTCTTTTCAGTGTTGAACTCCCTATGGCACTCTGTTCTCAGCACACTTCCCATTCTTGATGGCTTCTACCCCATTTAGAGTCAGGAGCTGTTTAAGCTAGTCATATATAGGCTTCAATTGATCTTATTTTGTGGTACAAGTGGCAAGTGTTTCCCCTAAGAACTTGCAATATGCCTGGGAAAGTGTTTCTGCAAACACAATCTGACACAAAAACAGCCCCAAATGGATTTTTTTCAGGTTTCATACCAGAACAGAAGTGCCTCCCTGCAGATAATGCAAACTGTAGAAGCAGCACTGACAATGACCCCAAAGGCCAAGCTCATTTCTTCCCTCCTCTGCTGTTTCAGACTCAGTGACCCATTTTTGTCTTTCTGTTCTTTCTTCATAGGTCATATTTTCAAATTACTGAGCCCAAGCCTGCTTCTCTGCACCACAGCAGTTTTTTCAAGCTCTCTGCCAGCCTTGGCCACCTGCAGGGAGATGTTCCCCTCCTTTGGTTGCCACCTGAAGGCCACCGGATGTCCCAGAAGTTCAGTGGTAAGATGCAGACTTTCATTTCAAACTCAGTATGCTCTTAAGTTATTCTGATCCAAAGGCATGGATATAGGTGTCTATATCCTGCAGGCACCGGTACAAATACAAATTGGGTGATGGTTCTTGGAAGCAGAGAATTACAGTAAAGACTTCTGTGTAGCTGCTCCCAAAGCAGTACTTAAAGTCCATTCAGATTAGATCACTTTGAGATTTAATCTGAGACCTGAAGATGTGAATTTGGCCAATGAGCACCAGTATTATGTGCTTTTAGAGTGATTTGTGTTCCAGTACACCTGAACGCCAAGTTACGTCTGTATTCAAATGTATTTGGACACAAATCACTCTGAAAGCGCATAATCATAACACTAGATTACAGCTGTGAAACTGTGGGAAATGACAAAATCCACTCATTTTCACTTACTGACATCTTCACATAGTTATAGCTACTAGTTCAGCACCTCCATCATCTGCAGCACTTCCTCTGTTTAATAATTTTAAATGTAAAATAGCTTTGGATAAGCTAATTTCCCCTCTTCTGCATCCATCACATTTTAAAATGCTTTAATTAGCTAATAAATAAAATTCTGCATCTGTTATTTAACTGAGTGCCTTTTTCACCCAACTTGGCAAAAAAAAAACACCAGTGTGTGCTGGTCATCCAGAAATGCATCGCTCGTGATGTGCCTCTGTAAGGAAAAATGGCACAAATATTGCTAAGTATTAAGCACTCTGAAAAATGAGTACAGCCGTGGCTTATCCTTTTTAGGCAGATAGAGGAGGTTGATATAAACTCTAAAGTTATATGTAGTTTTCAGAAAAGAAACCAACAACCAAAACCCAAGGACCTTATCCTTAAGAAATAGATATATATGTGTATATATATATAAAGTAGAGGAAAAGTCATTTTTTAATGTGAGCCTTTCTGTTTCTTATCCAGATCAAAATTGTTAATGTTGATCATTCCCATTAAAAACAATCTACCCCAAAGCAACAATTTGATGGAACGTGAAAGAGACTGCATGTCCATTTCTGTTTAAGAGTCTCACTGAAGATTTGAAGAGAGCTGTCTCTGCATTAACAAAATGAAGATAACACTAGTTTAGCCAAAGCTGTAATTACCGGCAGGGCAGAGAAAAGATACAAAAGATACTAAACAGAAAACGAAGTTTTTATTTGGGAGAATGTGCAGCAAAGCCTTGATTTCCTTGAGAAGTAAACCTAAGCACAAGCATTTATTGGGAGTGAGGAAGGAAAAGCAGCAGCAATTGGTCACGGGTACAGTGTCCCCTTCAGTACCCAACCTATAAAACTCCCCTTCATCCCAAAACTTTGGAAACCCATCTTTAAGCCAGTGAAACATGCAGCTTAGTTAAGAAAGAGCTGCAGAGTAACAGTGAGCAGCAAAGCACACACACAGCAAAACCAGCAGATGAATTATTCAGGTGGGCATAGGAAGGAGAGCCTAAGTGGCAATAACGTTAAAGCAAGACAGGGACCATTTCTGCTAAGCATCAGGAGAAGGAGCCAGACTGAAAACCTCCCTGGCTTCTGAGCATTGCCCAGGAGAGCTGCTGAGAGCCATGGTGTCTGGATAAATGTCGAGTGGGTCTGGTCAGGTAATGCGCTGTAGGAAGCGATTTTGCATTGTGAGCAGCCCAGTTGATTACAGCTAAAAAAGGAGGGATGGGAAAAAAAGTATCCGAGCACCTGTGTGGTTGTGAGAGACTTTAGGTAGAGTCTGATCAGAGAAGATGGTTGTTCCCAGCACTGGGCCCCAGCCTGCTTTGTTAGAGTGCATTAATGTCACACAGATAATCAGCCACAGGCACAGTGCTCCATTGGTGCTGGGCTCTGTTCCCAACTCCCAACCATTGCTTTGCTCTAGCACATCTGACTACAGCAGAACACTTTGGTTTGAGGTAAAAAAATCCCCATTTCCACAAAACACCGTGGTAAAAATGGTCATTAAGCTGCAAAATCTGGGTCTGGGCACAGGTGGAGGCAGCAGACCTATAGCACTTGCTATGGCCATATCTGGAGAGCCATTTTGTCCCAGTCCCTTCTCAAAGGGATGGTTTTGCAGAGGAAAAAGACCATTAGCTGGAAGTTTGTATTATGGGCACTACAGCAAAGGCAGCTTGATGTCCAGAAGTCATAATAGGAGAAAAAAAAAATACATAAGCACAGCATACGGAGGGTGGAAATAAAATATAAAGTATTTAGAAAGGAAAAATTAAATTGAAAGTTCAGTGTTTCCACAGTGAGAGTCAGTGGGCAGGCATCACATGAGAGCTGGGTTTAAAGAAGGATCTGGGACAAAATGTGTTGTGACAAGGTGCTTAACCCCTCACTTAGTGTACCACTGATGCACACTCACCAATCCCAGCTGATCCTCAGCTCTGCAATGTAGACTCTCCAAACTGCGTGCTTCCTTATAGCAATCCTATAGAGGAAAACCCCATGTTTTCCCACGGCTGCAAATGGAAGTCTATCCCACCTCATTCTGGACACTTGGCTGAGGCATCAGAGTGCTCTGTCAGCAAGCTGCAGGAGAGGACTCCAACTCCCAGCAGGCACAGGGCAGGAAATGCCAGCTCACCCCTCCTTACAGGAAGCATCTCTATTGATCTGCTGCCTGTGGGAGTGCCAGGCAACAGTGACTTGGATTTTATTTCCTCCTTGCTGTGTTAGTGTGGAAATACTCTGCTGATGAGATGACAAGGGAAGCATGAATGTGAGCTTCCTAACATCCCTGGCTTGCTCTGAGTGATGGGGACCTCCCTGATGCTCTGAGCATCTCCTGGCAGATGCTCCAGGCTGGTGCTGCTGGCATAGGGCTGCAGGTGAATGCAAACAGATGCGGCTCTCTGGGTTTAAGCAGCGAACAGTCAGGGGCAAAGAGAAGGAGGTGGGGAGATGTAAATATGGCTGATGGGCAAAGAGTCTGGGGAAGAAAATATAAAATAAAGGTCAGGCTTATGCTGAGATATGAGGAATGAGAGCATCCACAGGTGTTGGGGAGAAGGAAAAAGAAATGAAAGTAAAAGCTGCTGAAGGACCTAGAGGACAAGACAGAGGGGAACACAGAATGAGGAGCCAGAGGATAAAAGCTGAAATGAGGCACTCATGACCCCAAAACCCACAGGCTGTGCTGACAAGCAGATGGCCAGCAGAGCAGCAGCCCACAGGTCAGCAAGGAGGGGGCCTATGCCCAAGTCATGTCAGCCCTGTAAAGCTTTGCACTGATTTCTAATATCCCATCTAAGTGTCCGTGTCACTTGCCAACCCTGGCACTGCTGCCCAGAGAGCTGTAGGTGCCCCATCCCTGGAGGTGCCCAAGGCCAGGCTGGATGGGGCCCTGGGCAGCCTGAGCTGGTGACAGAACCAGAGAAAATCCCAAGTTATTGGCAAGCAGCACAACATACTAAAATAATAATAATAAATAATCCTAATAGTACCAATAACGATGTCACCGTTAACAATAATAACTAGGTTAAACCGATTTACACAAAACCTGAACATCCCAAAGCCTTTCTCCCTCTGCCCACTCCCTGCCATGCCTCACTTACCCCTCTCGGGGCGGGGTCGGGCTGACCCCAGCCCTTCCCCGCCGCTCCCCCCGCCCCGCAGCCCCGCACCCACCTGCGGTCCCGGAGCCCCGAGCCCCGTCCCCGCCCGGGCCCGCAGGAGGCGGAGGAGGAAGCGGGGGCGCGGCGAACGCAGGATCCCGGTGCGGCCAGCGCTGGGAGTTGTAGTTCCCTTCTCTCCGCCCTGCCCCCGGAGCTGCCCGCGGGGCTGCGGCTTTCTGCCCGCCCGGAGCGAGAGGGGAAGGACCGGGCACGGCTCCGGCGTGAGGCAAAGAGGGGTAGGAGGGGATGGGGGGGGTTGGGGTGTGCGGGATGCTGAGAAGGAGGGATGCGCGGGGTGCTCCGGGGAAGGGATGCAGGAGGAGTGCTCAGTGATTGGGATGTTGGATGTTGTTTGAGATCGGGATGCTCATAGAGAGGAATGGATGCTCAGGAGTCGGGATGCAGGAGGGGGGGTTCGGGGGCCAGGCTTCTCAGAGAGAAGGATGCTTAGGGGTTGGGATGCTCAGAGCTTCAAGACACAGAAAGGATATTCGAATGGGATTGGAATGCTTGGGGAGTGGGATGCTCAGAGAGGGTTGCTCCAGGGAAGGGATGCAGGAGGGATTCTCAAGAGTCTGGATACAGGAATGGTGTTTGGGGCTCGGGCTGCTCAGAGGTAAGGATACTTGAAGGAGGAATGGTCAGGGGCTGAGATGCTGAGGAGCTGGATTGCTCAGAGTTGCCTGGGAGAAGGGATGCTTAGAGGGAAGGATGCAGGAGGGATACTTAGGTGTTGGGATGTGGGACAGTTGTCTGCGGGTCGGGCTGCTCAGAGAGAGGGGTGTTTGGAAGTTGGCATGCCTGTATCAGGATACGGGGAGGATATACAAAGGAGAGATGTTCAGGAGGGGTGTTTGCGACCAGGATGCTGGAGGGGTGCTCAGGGTTTGGGATGCAGGAGGGATGCTCCAAGGAGGGATGCCCAGTGGGAGGGATGCTTAGAGTTCAGATTGCAGGAGTTTGTTCAGGAGTTGATATGCTCAGGGCTTCAGGTGCAGGAAGGATGCTCAAAGAGAGAGTTGTGTGGGGGTTGGGCTGCTCACCAGGAGGATGTTCAGGGGGTAAAACACAGGAGGAGTGCTCAAAGGAGGGATGCTCAGGGCTCAGGATGCAGGAGAAATTGATGTCTAAAATGAGGGACATATCCCCTATTTCCTGAAGGCACAGTCTGTGTATCTCTAAGCAGTTAGGTGGTGTTTGATGAGATGAATCTCAGCCAGTGTTGGCAGCTGTTGGTCTGGTATGCTTTGGTGAAGAGGACGTGGCTTTTGTTTGGGCTGTTTCCAGGGGATCTATTTCCATACACAGAAAAGCAGACAAAAATGTGAAGAAAGAAGAGTGATGTTTATGCTATAAATACCTCCAAAAAACCCAACGAGCCTTCCGGAGTGGATGTGTTTACAGTCTCTGGGGATGATAATAGGAAGGACACCGGGCTGAAGGTCAGTGAGGGATCTGGGTGCTTCGGTATGCAGAGCAGTGCCCTGGCTGAGAGCTCTGGCTAGGGAGGAAAGCAGAAGTCTTTGGTGGCAAGAAAAAGGAGGTATGTTCATCAGGGGGACATGAAGAGGAAAGTCAGAATAGGGAAAACTTTGCCTAATGCAGGCAGGACAAAGCTTTTTGGCATATGTTGCCCAGTATATTCAGAAAATTGAAAAGCAGCCTGTGTGAGTTATTTTTTGTCTGTGGTTGGTGCTGGTTCAGCCATAAATCCAGTGATTTGTCAGTGGTGGTCCAAGTTCTGTTTTTTATGCCTTTGCTGCTGTTTTTTGATGCAATGGGATAGAGAAATGTAATTCCTCGTGCCTCGTTTCCTGCAGTCACCCCGGGGAATGAAGGCTGATGACATGCATTTTGAGATGCTTTATCAGGAAAGGATGCTGGCATCTATTAGAGATCTGTGTGTGTGTCTGTTGTCTGGAAGGAAGGAATGGAGCTGGGAGGAGTCTGGAGATAGAGAGGATAAAATGTCAGGGCCTTCGGCTTTATTTGGCATTACTGCACCGATCACTTTGACACTGAGCCAAACCTTTTTTAATCTAACTACTGAGTGCCTAACAGCAGGAAACATGAAACAAGAGGAGAGACTTGGGAGTTTGTGTGCATCAAACGGACTGAAGGAGCAGCATGGGAGAAATAAGGGAGTGGGGTGGCTGAGACAGTGTCTTCCAGGTAGGGCAGCCAGGCCAGCAGTGGTGTCCATCCATTAAGGCAGAGGTAAGTCAGGTGCAGAAGGCTGAGAGAATCATATAATGTGGTCATAAGTATGTAAGAGTGTTTTAGAGAAAAAAAAGGGATAAAGAAAGACACTGTACTGCAGAAGAAACAAAAACAGTTCTTAGTGGTCTGCGGATTTAGAATCACAGAATTGTGGACTGGTTTGGGTTGGAAGATCTTAAAGCCCACCCAGTTCCAAACCCCTGCCGTGGGCAGGGACATCTCCCACCTGCTCAGGCTGCTCAGGGCCCCATCTAGCCTGGCACCGAGCACTGCAAGAAATGGGGCACCCACAGCAATCTGGGCAGCCTGTGCCTGGACCTCACCGCCCTCTGAGTAAAGAATTTCCTCCTAACATCAAAAAATCTCCCCTCTTTTCATTTAAGATTCTTCCTCACTCTAAAATCTTTGATAAAGTCCTTCACTATCTTTCATGAAGGCCCTCTTTAGGTACTGTAAGGCCACTGCAAGTTCTTCTGGAAGCCTTCTCTTGCCTGAGTAAAGGATTTCAGCTCTCCCAACCCGTCAATGCAGGAGAAACAGCAGATTTTGCTAAAGGTATGGGCAGCTATTTGGTAATGCACACAGATGCACTTTAATAGAATCATATAAAGTCCTAAGTTGGAAGGGACCCACAAGGATCAATGAGTCCAACCCCTGGCCCCACACAGCAGCACCCAAACCCAATGTCTGAGAGTGGTGTCCCAATGCTCCCTGAGCTCTGTCAGCTTGGGGCCGTGCCCACTGCCCTGGGCAGCCTGTTCCATGCCCACTGCCCTCTGGGGCACAGCCTTTTCTTCACACCCTGACCCTCCCCCGACACAGCTCCATGCTGTTCCCTTGAGAACTGCCTGTCACCAGAGAGCAGAGATCACTCCCTGTGAGGAGCTGCAGCCACCATGAGGAGCTGTAGGCCTCCATGAGGCCTCCCTTCAAACCAAGGGCCCTCTGCTGGGATGAGACACAATTAATTAGCTTTAGTGAGTTGGAGACATGAAATAGAAGTGCATGCTGTCCCTGGAATGCACTTTGGGGTGGGAAGTAAAGAAATGTGATCTCCTTGAGAAGAGAAGGTGCATTTAGAAAGGCTGATTGCAATTACATGCAAAAAGTTGTCCAGCTTTCTGCACTGGCAGTTTTCCCTGCTATTAGCACAGGTGGGCAGTGTCTCACTTTGATTCCTAAAGGGCTATTTAGCTGCATTTTTGGGAAGTTACTAGCTCTGAGTTTATGTTGTAGTTCTGCAACAGCATGAATGCTATCTATCTGCTTTGAATACAGCATAGTATACATTTCCATAGTTATACCATTTGTTGACTGTTGGACACAGAATTGTAGAATCATCAAGGTTGGAAAGACCAGTGAGATTCCCAAGCCCAGCCCACCCCACCATGCCCACTGACCATGTCCCCAAATGCCACATCCCCACCATTCTTGAACAACTCCAGGGACAGTGACTCCTCCACTCCCCTGTGGAGGGGAGGATATCACATATGTAATCACATTGACATTGGAGTTGGGGATATGGTAGCTGTGTTGAGGGCCTTTGTTTGATGATTTCCAGCTCTGTAGGGAAATGGCAGTTTCTTCATATTTATTCACAGCTATTCTCTGACACAGGCTGTCCAGAGGGCTGTGGGTGTCCCATCCCTGAAGTTGCTCAAGGCCAGGTTGGATGGGGCACTGGGCAGCCTGGGCTGGTCATCAGCAACCCTACCCACAGCAGGGGATTGGAACTAGATCATCTTTAAAGTCCCCTCCAACCTAGGCCACTCTATGATTCTATGATTTAGAGAGCCCTAAATATAAAGTCATAGGGAAATGATGAGAGGGACTGTCTGTGACTATTTAATACCTGCTGGTCAGGCAGCATCTATTGGATATGGTATTGATGAGTTGCAGACTGTTTCTTCTTGACAGCATGGAAGAGCAGGTGCTTCAGACCAAAAGTATCTCCATTGCGTATGACTAAGGATACACAAGGTCCCTGCAGGGAAGAAAAAAAAAAAAAGATCATTAGAACTGAAAACTGCTTGGATGGTCCTGGAGAACATACTTAAGAAGGTGTGTGACAGCAGTTCCTTTGAAAAAAGTATACCAAATCATGGCAAATTTCATAGAAATTTCATAGAATACTGTTGAGCAGAGTGTTGTGCTCTAGGAAGGTACTGTGTGCAGTCACCTCCGTCCTGCAGCAGCTCAGCATCCTGCAGCATTGAACCCTAATTGCCTGGCTGCCTGGAGGATGCAGCAAGAATAGCGATGTCTGGGCTGACATAAAAGAAACTGAGCAGGGGTTAAGGTCAGTAAAAGGGGACTCTTGTTTCTGTACGTCCAGACCTCCAGAGAATTTAGAAAAGTAGATCATTATTTCTTTTTAATTAAGAAGAAATCACTTTATTAATCAGCCTTCCTTTGGATGGTGGGATTTTTTTTCGTCCTCCAGTGGTATTTATCAAGTTACGTAGCATGAAATAATCCAAAAGTCACTGCAGAGAATGTGCTGAATTTATTACCATGATTCCCTAAAGGTAAGGTGCATCTCAGATCTATCTTTTCACAGCTCTGTATGATCTGGGATGTAGGGTCTGACACTGCATTCTGCAAAAAAGAAAAAAAAATAGCAAGGAGCCTTTACTGGAAGTCTGCTGCTGGCAGGGATAAGGGATGAATTGATTTAGAAGTAATTGGATAGAATTCAATTGAATTGAGTCCTAATTAAAGAAAAAAAAAAAAACACAGAAGAAAAATATGTTAGGACACCTCAGAGCAGTACAGATTATGAAGATTAGATTCAAGTAGAGCCCAAGGTGACTTTTCATCCTGAGCTCTGCTTTTTGTTATGTTTTTGTTTGCAATTTACTCAGTTCAGAGTGTGAAACTAAAGTGGTAGATGCAGTTCTTTGCTTATATTCCATTTCGCTGTCTGCTTTCTAGGGCATGGTTGGGCATTTGTCCTTGCACATCTTCAAAAAATCAAGAAGGACGATCCTGGGAAGCTAGTTTTGTCAGTCTCTCTTTGGGAAAATCATTGGGCACGCTCTTTTGGAAGCTGTGTCTGAATTAAGGAAGCCCCAAGTAACTTGGTTTAATTTCAGATTTGTGCAGCCATTGGACCAGAGACCTCTCAAGGTCCTTTTTCGCCCAGTCTTACGACTTCACCCATGTTTCTTCTGCCAGTTTCATCATTTCATGGTATTTCTTCTTCAGTGCAGGTCTTGTATTGTGTGCTTTCTGTTTTATTTGAGCTACGTAACAGATGGAACCTCAAAATGGCTCTTTAGATTAATAATTAGCACTTTGACCTTCTACAGCAACTCCATGTGCTTCAGGAGCTCAGTTCTCTTTACAAGAAGGAATAAGCCAATCCTCCCAGCTTTTCTGCGAGTTATTATTCCCTGTCAGGATGATAAAGTGCAGAAATGTTGAAGTTCTCCCACTTCAAGAATACACACTGTTGTTGCCTGGTTTCCTGAATATTTATTCTCTTTGTTTTAGTATTTAACAGAAGAGGACCAGGAACCAAATCTCCAGGTGGCATTTAGCTGCCAAGTAATAAAGTAATTAAGCTATCCTTCCTTCTCCTGCAGCTCCTGGGGTTACTTATGATAGTTCCAGTTCCTGCAACAAATTAGACAGTGCTCTTACAGGCAACAGTCCTTCGCTGCAAACTCTGATTCATTCTCTAGGAAGGCCCCGGTAAAAATAAAGTCAGTACAAGATCCTTTAACTGTTATCTCTGGTAGTATCTGGAGGGGTGTTGTGACTGCATTAGCCATCCTAATTCCCAACATTTGCCACTTGAATGCTCTCTTTATGTAGTTTGAAAACTGTAATGTTTATTATTATATATCACAGTGCATCCTGAGTATTGTTTTAATACAGTTTTAAGATTGCAACATGAATTGTAAATATCACCTTTTCAAGGGCTGCCTGGCTGGCATCTTCTGTCCTGGCTTTATCTGGCCCATGCCCAGGGGCAGCTTGGTGCATCCTGATACACAATAGAAAAGTGGGATTGTTCAACCACCTCTGGTAACTTCAGACAACCTTGTGTTGTGATGCCTGTGTTGCTGCAAAGATCATGGAGCACCACAAGGTCAATTCACATGGCCCTCCATGTGTAAATGTGAGCTCCTAAAGTCAGTATGAGACCCTACAATCTTTCTTAGTAAGGAAGATGGTCTTCCTTTACAATTGTTAGACACTCTCCACTTGTTCATGTGTTTTGACTATGGGTGGAGCCCCATTACAGTCTTGTGCTCTCCACACTACATCAGACCACACCTAGCTGCCACCAGGCAGTAAGGCTGGGGTGACCCATCCTCATATTTCCTCCTGGCACCAGCCCAGAGCTGCAGCTTCCTCTAAGGATGTAGCTGGAAGCTGACTTTTCACGTTGAATATTTGGGTGAAGCTTAGCAATGTTACAACCAGTGACCACTGTGATAGTTATTGATTAGTGAGCTACAGACAGGACAATGATGTCCCTCCATTTCTGGAAGCTCAAAGTTTGCATCTGGCCTAGTTTCTTCCCCACCAGCATGAAGGTGCCTACCAGAGGAGAAGACAATCTCTGGCTCAGACACAGGCTTACTCCAGGGATGGGATGGTACTTGTATTGCATCCTCTGAGGTTCCTTATGCTTTTCATCTGTGAAAATCAAAGTTGAGGTGTAGAATCATAGAATCATTAAATGGCTTGGAATGAAAGGGACCTTAAGAATGATCAAGTTCCAAACCCCTGCTTTGGGCAGAGTTGCCAGTCACTAGATTGAGCTGCAGGTATATGCCATCTGCATGTATACTTTTGATTGATATAATGCTACCCACTTGAGGAGCTTCAAATGCTTTGTCCATGGAAGTTCGGCCAATCACTGGAAGGACTGCACTAGAAAAGCACTGTGTTGTCCTTGTTTTGCAGACTGGGAAGCTGAGAAACAGAAAAGAGACTTTCCTTGCAGTCACAGACGAGTGTGGATGGACTTATCCTGCCTTGATCTCTCATTAGGTAATGAAGATGAAATATGCTTCCCTTTTTCCTCTCTTAAGGATGGTTTCAGGCTACATGCAGGAAGGGGCAGTCTCACAGTGTATTTGAGCAGCATATAGCACGGGGGGTGACCAGCTGTTTTTTCCTGTAATATGATTTAGGAAATTCTGTCTATCCAATTTTATCATCTGTAGCAGAGTTTCTTGTGCAGCAGTGCATCCAGCACCTGGCTGTAAATGTTCTGAACTGTTCCAAGGAAAGCCTTGGGGGATTTTTCAGTACTCTCTAACACTTTATTGCTGTTGAGTCCAGGCCGTGACTAATGGGAAGCTTTGCCTGACTCTGCAGTTTCTCTTCCTTGCTTTAGACCTGCATACAAATGTGGAAAGTCCTTGGAGGACAGCCAGGACTGCAGCTCTCCCTCTGCTCTGAACTGGGGTGGATAACAGCACAGTGTAAATGTCAAATGTACATCCCTTCTACTGTGTGCCTCTCCTTCACAGGGTTTTTCTCCCCTGACAGTGAAAACAATCACTGGGAACATCATTGCCTCTGGAAGGCACCTGAGCCAGCAGACACCAGCTGAAGACTTTGACTCCACTGTTTGCTTCCTGGTCCCAAATTCAGCCCCCCTTACAGGTCTGTGGCAGCCTGTTTCTTGTGGGAATTGGATTATGTGAGCCTTGGGACACCATCTTCAGCTGCTGTACCCCTCGAGGAGAAGGAGCTCATCCTTTCCTAGGGTCAAGTGTAAGGTTGTAAAAGATTTACAAGACAACAGTGCTCAGGTATGTGACAAATCTGAAGAAGTTCTGTTTTTGTGTTCCAGTTTTACGGCTTTGGTCTCAATCAAACATCACCAGAAAGGAAACTTTTCAGAAAACCACCACAAGGAAGTCACAAGGACCTTGCCTGAACTAACCTGCTGCTCTGTTCTTTTCTTTCAGCTGGAAACAAAGATGGATAAGATATTGGAAGCTGTGGTGATGTCCTCATATCCCAACAACGTGAAACAAGGGCTTGTGAGGCGCGTCATTGAGGCATCAAAGCAGCCCATGGACAGTGAGCAATGCTGGTCCATGCTGGAGCTGTGCACCAAGCTTTATCTCGTGGGGGACACAAAATATAAAAGAGAGATTGGGAAAGAGGTTTTGGAGGTCTATGGTCACTACCACCCAGAGGAATTTGAGGAATTCTTCAATGTCCGCTTCCTACTGAGTCTCCTTCAGGAAGGCTATGGGCCTCTGGGGAAGAGAAGCCATTATGTACTTGATTATATCCAGTTAGGACTGCAGTTCGTCTTGGAAAGTCCATCAGCAAACAGCATTTTCAGCTTATTGAGGATTGAGGTGCTCCGGAAAGTCTGTGAGAGGCCCAGCCCCAAGCAGTGTGCAAAAATCAGCAAACTCTTAACGCAACATCCTCAGTGCATCCCCACAGGCAAACACCAGGTCCTGTTTTGTCAGCAGCTGATACGGTGCATTGGGCAGTTTCAGTGTGTCTCTGAAGGGGAAGATGACATCATGGAGTTTTTGGAGCAGGTGAACAAGGTGAGCGGTCTGCTGCAGAGGATCTGGAGGACTCAGACCTCAGCCATCCTGCCCTCACTGAAGGAGCTGTTCACTATCATTTCTTCAACAGGTAATAATAAGAAAAAAAGGAGGGTGCAAATGTAGATATTAGCTTGGATGAGGAGCAAAATACTTCAGTTATTCTTGCTTGGTTATGATCTTATGTTCCTCCTCAGAAACACAACCACAACTGAAATATTCTAGTGCATCTAACTGTTACTTAGAGCCTTTGGATGAGAAATAAATATCTTCTGAAACCGCACTGGGTCTCTGCACTGGAGTTGTTACCTGGTTTGAAATACCGTGTTGCAAAATTTAAATGCTTGGCATTTTTCAGCATCAGCTGGGCTTAATGGAAAGCATCTTCTTTGCAGAAGGCAAGAGTGGGACCCAGAAGCTTTCAGAAATATCTCTCTCCAATGGCTGATTTGATGGGACCCCTCAGCCTGTTTGTTAGGAGAAAGTAAGAGCAAAGCTAAGGACTTATTTCGCTGCAATCTAGAGTGGGAAGCCCTGCTATCTTTCTGGAAGGTGGGAGATAAGATATTAATCTGGCTTCTGACACCTTTAGATTATTGCAGAAGGGCTCAGAAGGTTTTTGGAGGTACCAGTGCCTCGAAGGGTCAGACTTGCTGCACGTTAGTGAGCACCCCATCCTGCTATTTCTAAGCCCTTGAGGAGGTGGGCATTCCAGTGTTCCGTCTATTGAAAACACAAAATATGCTCCAGGCAAACCTGCAGTCACATCTCATTGCAATAATTGCAGTAATTAGCATAAAGAAAGCACCCAGGGGGAATTTTGTGTTTTAGGAATAATGTTCTTGTGTCTGCAGTTCCTGCCTCCCTTGGGCTGTGTATGACATCATGCAACATGATGCCTCGTTCTGTGCTAAGCTGGGACTTGGGGAATTGTCCTAGTGCAGCTGAGCACGGACTCCTCATGGCTGGTTTATGTCAGCTCCATTTATGAAGGCCAGAAAGATTTGGCTTTTACAGCTAAGAAATGACCTCGTGTCCCTGGTTTCTCTGGTGACTAACATCTTCATTGCTGGCACTCATCCATGTCTTGCAGAGGAGCAGGAGGTACCATCCAATGCCTTGGCCAGCGTGGTCCAATTTGTCCCTCTGGAACTCATGGACGGTGTCATAAGAAACCTAACCAATGATGACAGCATCACTGATGTGCAAATGATGATGGCCATTGGCAGGTAGGCTAAACTGCATTAATGAACGTCATTCTCAGTCTGGAGAAAAAAAACTGTCCCGAAGCTGCATTGGGTTCCCATGCATAGTTTCATCCCCAGATTGTAGCAAAAGCCATATTGGCTGGTGTTGTCTTGCAAGGTGTAGAGGAAAGGGGAATTCCAAGATCCTTTCTTCCAGCCCTGAAGGCTTGGAGAACTAGAATTAAGACTACTGATGATGATGATGACAATGATGTCTGGTTTGATTTGGTTTCTTTTTTCTTAGAAATAAGTAGTGTTATGGGATACCTAGCGTAAGATATTTTGAACACAACTGATTTTTTTCTTCCAGAGGATATTAAGGGCATTTTCCTCACAAAGTCTCCTTTAAATAATTTTGTGTTGGCCCCTTTTTTGGTACAACAATTTTGTGTTGTATCCCTTCTGAAGGACATTGCTCTACATCGTTGGCCACAGCTAAAAGACCTGAAGAAATTTTTTTATGTTCAGCTGCCTCAATGAGCACACCTTGACCTCCATCAGATGGGTGAAGTGCTGCTGGTCTGCGTCTTGGTGCTGTGCAGTTTTTATCCTCTGTGCAAGAAGAATTGATGGTGACATCAAGGCATGATGAAGAGGCAGTGGGTGAAATACTACTTGTCATGTCGGACTCGGTCCTCACAGAGCCAGGGCCCTGGTCTTCCTTGCACACCTTTGTCCAAATCCTACAGCTCCACTTCACCCCAGTACATTGCTCCACATTCTGCTAGGAGCATCTCCAACCCATGCTTTCCTCCACAAGAGGTCTTTACTTAAGTGGGTGATGTTGACATGCACTTAGCTCAGGGGAGGTGGAAATATCTTTCTCTCACTGTTCCTACTGGTATTTTTCCCCCTCAAGTAGGTTTCATGACAGAAGCCTGCATAATTCCCAATGGGAATTTGATGCACAAAGAAAGGGATCTCTGACTTGTATGGTTTTCACAGGATCCAGAGCAAGCCAGGACAAACGTTAAAGTTACTGGTTTAGTTCTCAACCTTCTCCATCTTTTTCTCCTGGGATCTGGTTCCCAGATGCTACTGTGAGCTGCAGGTGACAAATCCTGTAAGAGCACTAGTGTCTAATTATAGTGCTTGCAAAATCAGTTGCATCATTCCTTAAAACTTCTTTGTCACGCCAAAGGATGAGTAAACGATTACTCAGCCGAGATCTGTAAGCAGAGTATGCACAACATAATCAAGATCACTTAGGAGGAATGCAGAAGTTTTGGTGGTGTGTTTATAGCCAGCAGATGCCCCAGAAAACTGCACGATGGTTGGCCTTTGGATGAGTGTGTGCTGCGTAAATAGAAAAATGTTAAATAAATAGAAAAATTGATGTTGAATCTTTCATCATAAATAGAAAAAATGTTAAGCACTGGAATAGGCTCCCCAGGGAGGTGGTTGAGTCAGCATCTCTGGATGTGTTTAAAAACTGTTTGGATGTGGTGCTCAGGGACATGATTTAGCAGAGGGCTGTTAGAGTAGTATGGTTAGGTTGTGGTTGGACTCGATGATCTTTAAAGTCTTTTCCAACCTGAGCAATTCTATGATTCTAAATAGAGAATCGTTGTACGGGTTGAAGGGGTCTTTTTGGTCAGGATACCTGGCAGAGCAGTCACATGCAGAAATTTCTTCTTCCAAATGTTGGATTTGGGAGTTCATGGACAATGAACTGGACATGGGGTGGAGCTTTTGATCAGGCATTTAGAGCAAATATAGTGGTTAAAAAAAAAAGCAAGCCTGGCATCTGCTGGTGTAGATGTACATCACAATCTCTTAGTGTCCTTTGTCATAGCTCAGGTAGAGCCTATTAATATGTATTCATGACTTCAGAAGTACTGATTTGTACTTTTGCTTGTATTTTTCTTTTATTTTTTCCTTATGGCATGTGTGTTTCAAAGGGCCCAACTTCAATTGCATAGAGCTTCTGCCATCACAAAGAAATGCAAGTACTCGCTATCTCTAGAAATCAGGATTTGAATTTAAAAGCTGAGCATGCCACATCAGTGGCTCCTTTGGAAAATTAAGGCCGTGGTTCATAAAACATTTGCGAATCTTGCAATGTGGAAAGTGCAGTGTGAATTTAAAAAGCTATTTGTTCCCACTGGCTGCTGATGGGGCAGGATTGTAATTTGGCCATTAATGTTGGTAAAAAATAGCTTAGAGTGGGCAAGGTTATTTTATGCTGGTGTGAAAGGAGATAGATGAAGGAAGGCCTTTAGATCCCTGAATCCATCTTCCCACTTTGTAGGTGTTCATCTTGCATCCCTTTCATGAGTGCTCACCCATAATCTTTAAAGCAAGAAAGGTCTTTGCTCCCACTGCTTTCTTTCATAGCTGTTCCACCATTTGATTGCTTTATTGGTTTAGATTTCTCTTCTAATAGGCAGCTTATATTTATTTCTGGTATTCTTGTAGCTCTTTTGATTTTATGCCAGCATAAATAGCTGCAGTGTCTCTTTTCCATCCCTGGTAGGAAGGAAAAGACACTTTGTTCAGTGTATGCTCAGAGAGCTGCCCCATCCCCACTCTGCTTTCCAATGGCTATGCTGAACAATGTTATTTCATGCTTTTCTCTCAGGAGAGGTTCTTTGTTTTCTTGACCAGATCAACAGGCTTTTTCAACACCTGCTCCCACTTCAGTTCATTGGTCTTGGATATGGATGTTGAATTTTGTGCACTACATTCCCAGTGAGGTTCACCCTGGCTTTAGATGGTGGCTAAAGAGATCGTCAAATATCTGACTTCTCTTCTTCAAGCAAATGAATTTCCATCAGCAGCCATTTCTTTTTATTTCCTTCCCATGTGCCTTGCCTGTGTTTTGAATGAAAGCAATTCATCCTTGTTCTGCATCTGTAATCCTCGGGGTCTTCCTCATGATGCTTTGATCCTCCTGCGTTGATGATGCCTCCCAGCTTTGCATCATCACAAGTTTCACCACCACATTCAGGATGTTTCTGCCAACGCCATTAGGTCCTGAAGTACACTGCTTGTTCTGTATCCCTGCAGATACAGTCAGATATGATCTTATATCCTTTGACTAGAAAATTAGATATCCTGACAAATCTTACTTTTGCAGTAAACCCCTGTGGCATGCTACCCCTTCTTCCCACTCATTCCCTCGTTGCCTGACTTCATTACTGGAACTCTCCTCCTATTCTTCCCACACAAAGCACTACTCCAGTGTTAACAGAGTCATTAAAAACCACCAGAGTTGAATTTTACTTGAAAAACATCCAGCTCCCCATGGTTGTTATGTATGAACTCTTAATGTTTCTCTTTCACATCAGCTCTCATGGCTCCTGTTTCATAGAATCATAGAATCACCAAGGTTGGAAAAGACCTACAAGATCACCCAGTCCAACTGTTCACCTATCACCAATAGCTCCCACTAAACCATGTCCCTCAACACAACATCCAATCGTTCCTTGAACACCCCCAGGGTCGGTGACTCCACCACCTCCCTGGGCAGCCCATTCCAGTGCCTGACCACCCTTTCTGAGAAGTAATATTTCCTAATGTCCAGCCTGAATCTCCCCTGCCGCAGCTTGAAACCATTGCCTCTAGTCCTATCACTAATGACATGAGAGAAGAGGCTGACCCCCAGCTCACTACAACCTCCCTTCAGGTAGTTATAGAGAGCAATAAGGTCTCCCCTGAGCCTCCTCTTCTCCAGGCTGAACATTCCCAGCTCCTTCAGCCTCTCCTCATAAGGCCTGTGCTCCAGACCCCTCACCAGCTTTGTTGCCCTTTTTTGAACACGTTCCAGGGCCTGGATGTCTTTCTTGCAGTGAGGGGCCCAAAACTGGACACAGTACTCGAGGTGCGGCCTCACCAGTGCTGAGTACAGGGGGACAATCACCTCTCTGCTCCTGCTGGTAACACTGTTTCTGATGCAAGCCAGGATGCCCTTGGCCTTCTTGGCCACCTGGGCATACTGTTGGCTCATGTTCAGCCGAGCATCAATCAATCCCCCCAGGTCCATCTCCTCTATACAGTCTTCCAGCCACTCCTCCCCAAGCCTGTAGCGCTGCCTGGGGTTGTTGTAGCCAAAGTGCAGGACCCGGCATTTGATCTTGTTGAACCTCATCCCATTGGCTTCAGCCCAGCTCACCAGCCTGTCCAGATCCCTCTGTAGGGCCTCGCTACCCCCAGGCAGATCCACACTCCAGCCAATTTGGTGTCATCTGCAAACTTATTGAGAGTGCACTCAATGCCTTCATCCAGGTCATCAGTAAAGATATTGAAGAGGACAGGCCCCAGCACCGACCCCTGGGGAACACCACTCGTGACCGGTTGCCAGCTGGATTTAACTCCATTCACCACGACTCTCTGAGCCCAGCCCTCCAGCCAGCTCCTTACCCAGCCAAGAGTGTACCCATCCAAGTTTCTATTACTCCTGTTTCTTTTCTCTGCCTCCTCCTTGTTGCTGACCAGTTCCTTCATCTTGCTGAAAACAAGAGGATGCGTTTAGTTTGGAAGTTGCGTCTAAAGGCCATATGATGTCTTCAGCCACCATCACATCCCCATACACAGCAACTGCGTATCTATCCTTACTCCACTCTGATGCAACTGTCTGCAGAATCTTTTCTGGTTTTTGTGTTATGATCCAGCTTGGCTTGATTTTGTCGTTTCTCTATATTTCAACATATTCTGGTCTTCAAGCTTTATTTATTGTCTAGCATTTCCTTTTTTTTCCCCCCCCAGTTTCTTGTAGACTTGATTTATTCTTGCTCTTTGCCTTGGTTGGTTATTTATCCACAGTTGCCTTTATGCATTATTGCACAAGGTGCAGGCTTGTAAACAAAAGGGGATGATTGGGTAAGACAGCTGGACTAGTATCTTCAAACAAAAGGTACTGGAATGAAAATGATTAGCAAAGTTTGACCTTTGAAGCTCCCAAGCCTTGATTACCTTGAGATGCTGCTTAACATTTAATTCAAACATGATTTTAAAAGATGTTTAAATAAATACTTAAACAACCTGTCATCACTCAGTCTGATATCATTTTTTTTACAAGTGACTCTTCTATAACGTATTGCAGAAACTTGACATCTTGTTGGCTGAGTGGCTGTACTAGAAATTCATTAACTGTTCTATTCAGTAGTACCTAATTTCTATGAGGCTGTTTTCTTTCTTTAATGTGATTTGGGGAATAAATGTTTCCTGTACAGAGAAGATAAAGATCCAGATCCCATTGGTTTTCCTTACCAGTAGTAACACAGAGATCATTACCAGCATCATTTGCTATCAAACAGCACCAGTACCAAGACCTCCATCAACACTATCATCACAGATATGGATATTCAGCATCAACTTTTTAGATTTGCATTATGATTCTTGAAAAAAGAAGACTGACCTTCTAGGGACTCCTGTGAAAGATGTATTCGAAGATTCACAAAGCAGTGCTATGGTATATAGAGCACCAAACCAGTGCTAAAAACGTGAACTCACATTGGCTGAAGTTAGCAGAAGAAGATCCTGCAATCCAATGTGGATTCTCTGATGAACATCAGCATGCTGATGACACTGGGAGACCTATTTCAAGCTCTGTTGTGCTTTGAATAACATGTGATGGATGGCCCATCCTTGGAAGTGCTAAAGGCCAGGCTGGATGGAAATGCTTGGAAGTGCTAATGACTAGGCTGGATGGAATTTGGGGCACCTGGTCCGGTGGGAGGTGTTCCTGCTCACAGCAAGGAACGGAAAAGGATGGCATTTAAAGTCTCTTCCAACCCACACCATTCTATGATTCTATGATTTAGAATCACAGAATGACAGACTGGTTTGGGTTGGAAGGTGCCTTGAAGATCATCTAGTTCCATCCCCCCCTCTATAGGCAGGGACATTTCCCTCTAGACCACGTTGCTCAGAGCCCCATCCAGCCTGACCTTGAATGATTCCCAAAGGGGACATCCACAACCTCTCTGGGCAGCCTGTGCCAGTGCCTCACCACCCTCACAGTAAAGAATTTCTTCCTAATATCTAGTCTATAACTACCCTCTTCCAATTTAAAACAATTTTCCCTTATCATGTCACTACTTGCCTGTATAAAAAGTCCCTCCCCAGCTTTCCTGTAGGCCCCCTTCAGTTACTGGAATGCCACTATAAGGTCCCCTCAGAGCCTTCTCTTTTCCAGGCTGAAGAGCCCCAGTTCCATCAGCCTGTCCTCTTAGGGAAGGTGCTCCAGCCCTCTGATCATCTTTGTGGCCCTCCTCTGGACCTGCTCCAACAACTCCTTGTCTTTCTTGTGTTGGGGGCTCCAGAACTGGATGCAGTACTGCATGTGGGGGCTCACGAGAGCAGAGCACAGGGGCAGAATCACCTCCCTCGACCTGCTGGTCACACTTCTCCTGATGCAACCCAGGATATCACTGGTCTTCTGGGCTACAAGTACATGTTGCCCGCTCATACTGAATCTTTCATCAACTAACACTCCCAGGTCCTTCTCCTCAGGGCTGCCCTCACGCCATTCACTGCCCATCCTATATCTTTGCTTGGGGTTGCCCCGACCCAGGTACAGGACCTTACACTTGGCCTTGCTGAGCTCCATGAGGTTGGCATGGACCCACCTCTCAAGCCTGTCCAGGTCCCTCTGAAGAGCATCCCTTCCCTCTAGCATGTCACTGCACCACTCAGCTTGATGTCATCTGCAAACTTGCTGAGGGTGCACTCCATCCCACTCGTTGTCGTCTCTTGTCGTCTACAAAGATGTTCAACAATGATGGTCCCAGCACTGACCCCTGAGGAACGCCACTCATCACCAGTCTACACTTGGACATTGAGCAGCTGAGCACAACTCTCTGAGTGGGACCATCCAGCCAATTCCTTATCCAACGAGCCGTCCGTCCATCACATCCATTTTTCTCCAACTTGGTGACTACAGCGTCATGCAGGACAGTGTCAAATGCTTTGCACAAGTCCAGGTAGGTGACGACAGCCACTCTTCCTTTATCTAGTGACACTGTAACTCCATCATAAAAGGCCACCAAATGTGTCAGGCATGACTTACCCTTGGTTAAGCCATGTTGGTTACTATCAATCACCTTGTCTTTATTATCTGTGTGCCTCAGCAGTGCCTTCAGTGGATCTGCTGTATGATCTTGCTAGGCACAGAGGTGAGTCTGACTGGCTTGTAGTTCCCTGGATCTTCTTTTTTTCCCTTCTTTAAAATGGGAGTTACATTTCTCCTTTTCCAATCAGGGAGAACTTCAATGGACTCAATGATCTTTAAGGTCTTTTCCAACCTGAGCAATTCTATGATTGTGACTGCCATGACCTTTCAAATATGATGGATGGCATCTTGTCAA
This sequence comes from Alectoris magna, assembly GCA_030625065.1. Taxonomy (NCBI): domain Eukaryota; kingdom Metazoa; phylum Chordata; class Aves; order Galliformes; family Phasianidae; genus Alectoris; species Alectoris magna. The sequence continues at coordinate 3,814,195 of CM060560.1, forward strand.
CTTCATCCACCAGTTCCCTCAGAACCCAGGGATGGATCTCATTGGGTCTCGTGGACTTGTGCACATTCAAGTTCTTTAGATGGTCTCAAACCTCATCTTCACTTACAGAAGGCAAATCTACCTTCTCCAAGTTCTTACCATTGCTGTTGCAGCTTGGGTAGTGTGGCTGAAGCCCTTGCCAGTGAAGACTGAGGCAAAGATGTCATTGAGCACCTCAGTCTTTTCTGTATCCCTCATGACCAGATCTCCAGTTTTCTTCCAGAGAGGGCCTACATCCTCCCTGACTTTCTTTTTATCGCTGATTTATCTGTAGAATTTCTTCTTGTTCCCCTTTATGTCCCTGGCTAGATTTAATTCTGTCTCTTAGCTTTCCTAACCTGATCCCTGGCTGCTTAGACAACTTCTTTGTAGTCCTCCCAGGTAATCTGTCTGTGCTTCCACTCCCTATAGACTTTCCTTTTGTGCTTCACTAAGCCCAGGAGCTCCTTGTTGATCCACAGAGATCTCCTGGCATTCTTGTCTGCCTTTCTTTTTCTCAGGATGCACTGCTTTCTGGGCTTGGATGAGCTGGTCTTTGAATATCAGTCAGCTTTCTTGGGCCCCCCTTCCCTCCAGGGCTTTCTCCCATGTCATCCTGCCAAACAGTCCCCTGAAAGGTCATAGTCTGCTGTCTAAATGCCACATGTACACCCTGTCTCTAACTTGGCCAGCCCATTGACTGGGTACGAACTTCGAGAAAATTTAACCCAAAGTGGAGTTTAACTTTCACAATATGTGCATTACATTTGCTTCAAGAGTTTGACTTTCATTTCAGGATGATCGACTGGGTGTCATGGCCCCTGGGGAAGAACATAGACAAGTGGATCATTGCTCTGCTGAAGGGTTTGGCTGCAGTGAAAAAGTTCAGCATCTTGATTGAAGTTACTCTTTCAAAAATTGAAAAGGTCAGTGGGCATCTTAAATATGACTGCAAAACACAAACTTCTTGCACCTGGGCTACCTTCCTGCCCTTCAATTGAATGAGGGTGAGATACAACTTGAGATGTATAGGAAAGATTGTGCTATACCAAGGAGTTTTACAGGGACCATCGTGCCCACTGCACACTGCGTATGCTGCATTACTGTGTATGGGGTGGTGGGCTACTACCAGTTTTGCATCTAGGAATGATGTTCTCCAGTAATCCCCATTTTAGCCATTTAGTGTAGCTCCTAATAAAGGGAGCTGGGTACTAGGGGTCAAGCTGGTTCTTGCTTGAGTGTGTTGTGTAAGGATTTGGGGTCCTGCAGCAACTGAATGCCTAATCCAATGTCCTTTTGAGCTTGGTTTGCAGAGGCACTGCTATCATAAAAGTTATGAAATATAACAAGCCAAAGACTTCAAAGCCAATCAAACATGGAGATCTTGTACAACCTGTCCTTGGGAATGTAAAGCACTCTCCCTCAAATGTGCCTAGGCCAGTGCTGGTTGGCTTGGCCAAAATACACAACAGCTTGTAGGTTAACAATCCATACAGTCACAGGGCAGTTTTAAAGCCTGTGCTCTGGTCTTATTTAATTTAGCAGCACAGACAAAGCCTCACTCCCATTGCCAACCCTTGCTTTGGCAATGAGTACTTGCTACAGTCTGAAAGCCATGTGATCAAATTGGTGGCCACTTCAAAAATATTCTCCCATTAATGGTCCCACTGTTCCTTCCTTTATAAGATGGTCATAAGGCCTGACTGAGTCTCTCCAGTGAAAGTCACCGTGGAAGTTATCAATACCATAATTATCTGTACCAGAACATTATTGGTAACTGAATTTGTACCTGTGATCCCTCATGTGCATTAAGCAGTGAGAGGGTCACTGAATTTCTTCAACTTCTCTTTATCTTTCCTTTCATTGTTAATGCATAGGAAAAGGACACAGCACATAAAATGCTGCATGATTGTTGGAAAATCTCAGAAGAATGGTCTGAAAGCAGTAGAGGGCACTGTTATTTTCTGTAGAGTGGGACAAATGCCATTACTTAGCCTTTGAAAGTGCTGAAAGACTCTGAAAGGCTTTTGCTTTCTATCCCTTTGCCTTGGAAGGTAAGATTTCAAATATAACAATAAACAGAAGAAGCTCATTCATAATAGAAAATCTAGCCGCCCTCTGTTCTTGCGAGGCCTCTTCTATCAGGAGAAGTAGAGGTATGTTACAACAGCCCAAAGCCCTGTGCAGGCCTGAAAGAGTGAGAACAACCCACATGGTGTTTTTATGGTGCTTCAAAGCCATACTCTGGATAGGAGATGGCTCTGGAGGCCTGGCTGCAGCCTGCGTGCTTTGACATTCAAATAAGTGTGGGAACACACCAGTAGTAGATGCCTGGGACCTCCACTTCCTGAGAGGCCCTTCACATGCATTATGTGATGTCATCCTGCCTTCTCATTTGCTTTTCTCTCCCCACCAGGTCTTCTCCAAGCTGCTGTACCCCATTGTGAGAGAGGGGGCTTTGTCTGTCCTACAGTACATGCTCTTGAGCTTCCAGCACTCCCATGAAGCGTTTCACTTGGTAAGGATGTGTCCAACCCTTGGATGAACTCATTGCCCTAAGTTGTAGGACAACATGGCTGAGAGGGAGCCAAAAGGGCTGAATCATATCATAGAATCATAGAATCATAGAATGGCCTGGATTGAAAAGGACCACAATACTCATCCATTTTCAACCCCCCTGCTATGTGCAGGGCCTCCAACCACCAGACCAGGCTGCCCAGAGCCACATCCAGCCTGGCCTTGGATGCCTCCAGGGATGGGGCATCCACAACCTCCTTGGGCAACCTGTTCCAGTGTGTCACCATCCTCTGTGTGAAAAACTTCCTCCTAATATCCAACCTAAACCTCCCCTGTCTCAGTTTAAAACCATTCCCCCTTGTCCTATCACTGTCCACCCTCACAAACAGTGTTTGCCCCTCCTGTTTAAACTCTCCCTTCAAGTACTGGAAGACTGCAGTGAGGTCTCCCCAGCTTCTCTTCTCCGAGCTAAACAATCCCAATTCCCTCAACCTTTCCTCACAGGAGAGGTGCTCCAGCCCTCTGATCATCTTAGTGGCCTCCTCTGGACCCGCTCCAAGAGCTCCACGTCCTCCCTGTGCTGGGGACCCCAGGCCTGGACGCAGTACTGCAGATGGGGCCTCACAAGAGTTGAGTAGAGGGGGACAGTCACCTCCCTCTCCCTGCTGGCCACCCCTGTTTTAATTCAGCCAGGAACGCGGTTGGCCTTCTGGGCTGCAAGCGCTCACTGCTGGCTCATGTCCAGCTTCTCGTCCACCAGGACCCCCAAGTCCCTCTCCACAGGGCTGCTCTCAAGGAGATCTTCCCCCAGTTTGTATAAATGCCTGGGGTTGCCCCAACCCAAGTGCAGCCTGCTCCAGCACCTGCACTTGGCCTTCTTGAACCTCATTAGGTTTTCATGAGCCCACTTCTCCAGCCTGTGCAGGTCCCTCTGGATGGCTCCCCTTCCTTCCAATGTATCGACTGCACTGCTCAGCTTGGTGTCATCTGCAAAGTTGCTGAGGGTGCACTCGATACCATCGTCGGTCATTGATGAAGATGCTGAAGAGCACCGGTCCCGAGACTGATGCCCGAGGGACACCGCTCGTGACTGGCCTCCACCCTGACACAGAACCATTGATTACAACCCTTTGGCTGCATCCAGCCAGCCAATTCCTAATCCACCGAACAGTCCATCCTTCAAATCCACACCTCTCCAACTTAGAGAGAAGGATGTGGTGAGGGATCATGTCAAAGGCCTTGCAAAAGTCCAGGTAGATGACTATTGCTCTTCTCCTGTTCACCGAAGCCGTCACTCCATCACAGAAGGCCACCAGATTGGTCAGGCACGGTCTGCCCTTGGTGAAGCCATGCTGGCTGTCTCAAATCACCTCTTTATCTCGTATGTGCCTTAACATTGCTTCTAGGAGGGTCTGCTCCATGATCTTCCCAGGCACAGAGGTGAGGCTCATCGGCCTGTAGTTCCCCGGGTCTTCCTTTCTCCCTTTCTTAAAAATGGGAGTAATGTTTCCCTTTTTCCAGTCTCTGGGGACGTCACCAGACAGCCAGGATTTTTCAAATATGATGGAGAGCAGCTCAGCAACCACATCAGCCATCTCTCTCAGAACCCTAGGATGGATATCATCTGGCCCCACTGACTTATACACATTCAGTTTCATGAGGAGGACTCAGGTATAGATGATCTTATAGGTCCTTTCCAACCTTGCGATTCTATGATTCTATGACTCAGACTTGCTCCACTGTTCCAGTGGGACAGAAATGGGTGGGCCGAGGATTCAGAGCGTTTACTCCAGAATTGTTCTGGGGTAAATTAAGCAAAGCAGAAACACGAAAAATGCTGTGTAATTACAGGGTTACTCCAGTGCATCTGCTGCTCTGGGATCAGGTTTTTAGTTTTCCGTGTGGCTGTGGGGTCAGCAGACGGTGTCCGTGAGCAATTTATCATTCTCCTTGTGGTCTGTTTGCTCATGTTTAAGTTTTCTAGATGAATGCAAAATAACAAATGTGCTTTTTATGGGCCTGTCGCTACACATCTGACCACAGCAATTCCAGTTTATTTTATGCAGCATGGAACAAAATATAGTGTACCAGACAACACTTTTTGTACGTTAGTTCACCTGTTCTGTAGGTCCAAATCCCTGAACTCAGTATTCAGTTTCCAGTGTATGTTTTAGCAAACATTGATCTTCACAAAGAATGGCAATAACAGCACAAACTTGCAGGTGCTGTACAATATGAAACCCCTCAAGATTGGCAGCCCTGAATTTGCACTGCTAAATTTGATGGAAGATTTGCTGTTGAGTTCACAGGGTGAATGATGAAGTCTGGCACAGGATTGAAGTCAACTTATGTTGACTGTCCTTTCTGCCTGGATCTGAATGCCATCCTGTTAAAGCTTTGTGAATTACTTGGTTCCGTTTTTGAGATAGTGAACTCTCCTTTTCCAGCTGCTCCCTCACATCCCCAGGCTGGTGGCCTCGCTGAAGAAGGAGGACTCCAACTCTGCCACCAGCTCTCTGGAGCAGCTGGCTGAGCTCATCCACTGCATGTTCTTCCGCTTCTCAGGATTTCCAGATCTCTATGAACCAGTGTTGGAAGCTATAAAAGTAAGCTGGTTGCTTCTTGACTGTTTTGCTGAACTTCATATGCAATCATAGAATCATTTGAATTGAAAGGGACATTTCAGATGCCATCTGGTCCTACTCCCCTGCGATGAATAGGGACACCTACACCTCAATCAGGTGCTCAGAGCCCATCCAGCCTGACTTTGGGTGTCTCCAGGGATGGGGCACCACCACCTCTCTGGACAACCTGCTCCATTACTTTGCTAGCCTTAAAATTAAAAACTTTTTCCTTATGTGCAGTCTAAATCTCCCCTCTTTTAGTTGAAACCATTTCTTCTTTTCCTGTCACAACAGACCTGGCTACAGTGTCTGTCCCTTTCTTACTTACAGCCCCCCTATATAAATGACATCTCAATTTGCAGTATAGTGCAGAGGGGCTGTCCTAGTGGTAGGACTGTCCTAATCTCAGCACTTCAAACCGTGGCAGAAGAAAGGGTTTACAGTTCTGAGGTTTAACCCCATGTAGGCTAGTTGGTTGCATTTTGGGAAGAGACTTCTCTTATGGTGGGCCTGCAGAAGTCCTTGTCATGACTGTGGGTTTTATCTACAGTCTTAGTTTTAAGTGCCTCTAAAATAGTAATACCGGTAGCTAAACAGCATGTTCATGGGAAGAACAGGATGAGCTGTGCCATGAACACCTCCTGCAGAGGAGTTCTGCATTTGCGCATCAGAAAGATAACGATTGATGTCACTGCTCTCTCTTTCCAAGGCTCTTCCAATTCCAAATGAAGACCGGATTAAACATCTCTTGGGACAAAATGCTTGGACCTCCCAGAAGAACGAGCTGGCCTGCTTCTACCCACGCCTGGCCTCCAAATCAGAAACAGGGAAGATCGGCTTAATTAACTTGGGAAACACTTGCTACATGAACAGTGTCATACAGTCTCTCTTCATGGCTTCGGAGTGAGTTGTTGCTCCCTTGTTCCCACTGAGGACTGCTCCAAGGATGCTCTTTGCACTGGTGTGGTGCTTCCCACGCTAATTGTCCATCTTGTTTTGCATCTCCGGTTGTCTTCTGCAGCTTTCGGCATGCGGTGTTGAATTTAACCGAGGGCAACTCCCAGCCCCTGATGACAAAACTGCAGTGGCTCTTTGCATTTTTGGAGCGCAGTCAGGTAATTATTTCATCTTCTAGTTATTGCTTTGGACTCTAAGCTGTGGAAAGGCTCATCTCCAAGTTGCTTCCAGCCAACTCCAATGTGCTGACAAGGAGTTGTGGATCTGGGTGCATTTTTGTAACGGGACAAATTTTGTTGTCAGGAAAGAGGCTAATTTTGGGGGCGGAGGAGGCAAAGTGAGTGTTGAGCTCCCGTCATCTGTGATAGCGAGCTGTGTTCACACCAGGCCGCCTCTCTTTGGCCTCTGGCTATCCTGGCTTTGACTGATGCAATAACTACTAGTTTTGACACTGAAATCTGTTTGGTAATAGCTTATATGTGTGGCCAGCTGAAAAGCCTGTCGGTGTACAACAGCAGTTTCTGTTTGTTGCTGTGCAGCAAGGAAGAAGACTGGAACAAGCTGTTTGTCCCCTCGCCTCACTGCAAACTGCAGCCAATCAGTAGAATATGCCTTAAAAATGGCTTTGGCATGCCAAAAAACCAAGGACCAAAAACCAATACAGCAAGAAACGCTTGGATTCCAGATGCTGTGAATCTTTCGTATCTGAGGGAAAGTAAAAAAAATCACCCATAAACAAATTAAATTTGAGTGCTTTCTTCACCAACCTGAAATTTAACAGGAGTGACTCCAGGTGGGTCACATCCCGGTCCGTTGGTGAAAACACCCGTCTGTCCCCCAGAGACACCGCTTTGACTTTTCACTGGCTGTGAGCCCACTGACCCGTACCTCTCCGTTTTCCAAGACGTGACTGGCAGTTTTGGCTTGTTCCATTGTGGTGCTACACCATTACAGATCCATTACAGATCACTTTCAGGGGGTAATGTAGAGAACATCTGAGCTTGCACATTTGGTCCTAAAAGAGCCTGTTTTTTCAAAGCAGGTTATGGTGTGTTTGATGTGCATTAGCGTACTTGCTTGTTGTGCAGCTCATAGTTAACGATTCCCCAGTAATTTCCTATAATCCTTCTAGTTCTTTTTCTTTTGGGCCAGTACTTAAAGCCACTTCTCCAGCCAACGATGGGTCTCCCACCGTATTAATTAGACAACAATTGCCTAATGGCACCGATTACATTGCCCAGTAATGCAGTTTACCTGCCTGCAGTGATCAGAGGATGGGAGGAAGTTTGGAGGATTTTTTTAAATTTCTTTTTTTTCAATAAATGGACTTGGTATCAAATTAAGGATCAAATTAAGTTCAGGCTGAACTGAGTAGAAGTCTCTGGATCAGGAACACAAACCATTATGAAAATGAATGAAGAAAAGAATGCGTGGATAGTTCGTATGAGTACCTAAGTGAAACGTACTGGTTAATGTGAGCACATAGTATCTGTTATCCCCATGGCAGACCCGCAAAGGGATGTTCAGCAGGGCTGAAATTCATCCTTCCAGTGCTGGTTGCTGAAAACCAAACCAGTCTTTTCCTATATGAGGAATAAGCCACCCTTGGAATAATTATAAGAATAAACACCCAGTGGCTTAAGTGTGTTTTTCCCTCTCTGTGCCAGCGACCTGCCATCTCACCTGAGAGCTTCTTCTCTGCCTCCTGGCCACCCTGGTTTACCCCCGGTGCTCAGCAGGACTGCTCGGAGTATCTCAAGTACCTCCTGGATCGGTATGTGGCAAGCACTCCGTTTTTGAAGCCCAGACGTGATGATGCCCCAAGCCTTCATGTAATATGAAATGCTGACCCCTCTGAAAGTGGTGCACGTGGCTGAGATCAGAGATTGGGTGTAAAAGATGGGAAAACTAGTCCGGGGCTTCTTAGTAGAACTCTGTTTGGTCCGACCTGGGGGTAAGAAATGAATTCAGCTTGAAAATGTCTGGAATTGCCCCGAGTTCAGAGGAAAAGCGTTTGCCTGACAAGGCCCCTCTTTAAAATGTTGATTTTGCCTTTCTTTCACCAACAAATCCCGAGTGCCCGGTGTCCCAGTGATGCCCCACAAAGTGGGGTCAATGCACATTAACCATCTGTGCTTTCTGCAACACCACACTTGGAATCAGACCCCTGTGCACATACAGGTTATCACATGTTAATTGCAACGAGCAGAGAACAGAAACCATACTGTAGAAACTCATTCCGTAGGTTTTATTGCTCCATGTTGCCATTTTTTTTTTTTCTTCTGCCAAAGATTACACGAAGAAGAAAAAACTGGAAAGAGGATCTACTACCAGAAGCTCAAGGAATCCAGCTTGATTTCTCAAGCCATGGAGCACCAGTCCTTAAACAAGACATTGATTGAGAAGATGTTTGGGGGAAAAATGATGACAAGGATTCGTTGCTTGAAGTGTTTGAACGTCTCCTCACGAGAAGAAGCCTTCACAGACCTGTCGTTGGCATTCCCCCCGTGGGATTGGCCCATATGCAGGCCAGGAAGCACCTCTGTTTTGCCCGTGGAAGAAATGGGCCTGCAGTTTATTGAGCCCCCCAAAAACCAGCCAACAGGCTCTCCCTGGGTCCGGAGGAAGCCCGCTGTGTCTGGAGATCCCGCAGCTCAGCCAGTGCCGGTGGAAACACTGGGTTTTCGGGAGCCCAGAGGACCAGTACATCCCTTAAGCAACAATGCTGTTGGCGTAGATACACCCAGAGATCCTCACTTGTCTTCCGGGGAGCAGACATGCGCTCCTACGGACTCCCGATCCGTTGGGGATTTAATCAACTATTTTCTGTCCCCAGAGAGACTGACCGCAGAGAATCAATACCACTGCGAGAAATGTGCTTCCTTGCAGGATGCTGAGAAGGTGGCAGAGCTGACAGAGGGCCCGCACTACCTCATCCTCACACTGCTGCGGTTCTCCTTTGACCCGCAGACCATGAAGAGGAGGAAGATCCTGGACAATGTCTCCATTCCTGTGGTGCTCAAACTGCCCATCCTCATCAGCTCAGAGGAAACCGAGGACATTTGTTGGCATGGGAAAGACAGGTCTGACCTGGGCAGCACCTTTGAGTCTGCCATGTACGACCTCTGCAGCGTGGTGGTGCATTCGGGCATCTCCTCTGAGAGCGGGCACTACTACTGCTACTGCAGAGAGTGCACTGATACCGTGCCCCACACACAGCCCCGGGATGGGACACCAGAACTGGCTTCCGACAAGCAGCTGGACTTTGACATCCCGTGGTACCTCTTCAATGACACAAGGGTTTCCTTCTCCTCCTTTGAATCCGTCAGCAGTGTGACTTCTTTCTTCCCCAAGGACACTGCCTACGTGCTCTTTTATAGGCAGCAGGCAAGCAGTCCAAGCTCCCCACTGCACGAGGCTGTGGCAGAAGCCAGCCAGCTGCACAGTGAACACTCCCTCAGTAAGGACTTGATGGAAGCCATCTCCAAGGACAACATCCTCCACTTGCAGGTAGATCCCAGGTGTATACAGATTGCATTTTCCCATTGAGATTGGGTGTTGAGCTTGATGTATGGGATCAGTGAGACAGCCAACACAAGGCACAAGAGAATGAATCGGTGACGTCTGTCCTGGGCAGCTCTGCGTCACGATTTCTCCAGGCGTCCAGGTGTGGTGAGTGGACCATGGCTGCCCACCCACCTGCTCTCTCACTCCTCCTCCTTAGCAGGAGAAGGAAAATAAGATGACACAGCTCAAGTGGGTCAAGTTAAGTATAGAGAGATGGCTCACTTTTGACCATCGTGGGCAACACAAGCTCAGCTCGGGGAAGATAAATTTAATTTGTTGCCTGTTAGTAAGAGTAGAATAACGAGGAGTAAAAGCCAACTAAATACACTTCTTCCCCATCCACCCTATTCTGCCTTCTCCCCTGCAAGCAGAGCAGAGGAGCGTGGGGTGGGGGCTGTGGTCAGTCGATAACGCTTTGTCTCTGATGCTCCTCCATGGTCATTCTGTGCCCTGCTGCACCATGGGAATTTCTGCTCTGTGCCTCGAACACCTCCTGCCCTCCTTCTGCTCTGACCTGGGTGGCTGCAGGGCAGCTTCTCTCTCACTTCTCCTTCCCAGAAGTTTCACAGCATTTTTTACCTGGCTCCCTTCTTTCCCAGGGTGGCTGTCAAGGGGCTGGTTTTGGATCACCCACGTGGCTGGAGAGATACGACACTTTGATGTCTCTCTCCAGCCAAGTTCTAGAGATGAGTACATGCCTTAGCAACCCCAGATTAATTTGGGGAAAATTCCCACGGACAAATGGGACAGCACAGGAAAGGAGGGAGCAATTCCCAAGGATCATTTCCATGCAAATAACAGCAATGTACTTCTGACATTTCTCCTACAGGAGCAGGAAAAAGAGGCAAGGAACAGAGCTGCCTACATTTCCACCTTGCCAAAATCCCCGCTGTGGTGGAGAGACTTTGAGAGGGACAAGGACGATGACAGCTCATCAGGAGGATGCAGTCCTGCGGGGGGTGGAGGTGGATCTGGCTCTTTCCATGGACTCGTCTTCTAGCAAGCGGTATCTAGCAGACAGCACGTGTCTATGGGGCTGACCTGAAGCTGGATGCTCTCCTTCTCACTTCGGTGACAGCGAGCAACTCAGGAAAGGATTTGGGGAACAACGGAATGGGAAAAGACTCAGCGGCTGATTTGGAGACTATTGTTTGCACCTGGAGGGACCTACTGCTTCCTATGCTCTGAATGCCTTAACTGCTGCAGCTGAGTGCCTGCGGAGGCTAGCATCTGCAAACAGCTTGGAGAAGTGCCCTTCTGCTTCAGCATAGCACTGTTTTGCCTGCTGCCACCAGCCTGGGGAGGGGATGGGGAGAGGGGTAAGTGTGGACCCAGCAATGCCTGGGGGATGGAGACCGCTCATGCGCATCCCATCTGCAGCCCTTTCTGTGGCACTGCGTTCCGGGGGACCTTTCCTGGGTTGTTTTATTTAATGTGCTTTTGGCAGCCCACCTTGAGGTGCACCTAACAGTGGGAAAAGTCTGAGTAAGGCCCAGCAGCCAACACTGCAGTGCCAGTATTCCAAGGTAGTGAGCCTGCAAGCTTGCTTGGTGGCACTGAGCAGCAGCAGGTTGACCTGGATGATGCTGAGGGTCACAAACTGCCACAAACTACGATAGAGCGGCTCTGGTTGGTTCTTTTGGGCTCCATTGGGCCCTTCTTGTGTCACTGGTGACCTCTGGATGCTGTGAGAGTACACGGCAGACCCAGCTGTTTGTCCAGACGTGTCTTTAGGACTTGGTTACTCTGGCGTATTCTGGTTTCTGGCCAGATCTGCTGGGTTTGACAACTGGGCTTTCTTTTAGCATGCTTTGAGCTAAGACCCCTAATCTATTAGGGGTAGCTATTTCTTAAAATACTGTTTTGCTAGGAAAGTAGCCCAACCAGATACACTGTATGCACCCTATGTAAGTGCATACTATGTAAAGCAGAGCTTTCTACATCATCAGTCACAGAACGAGGGTGGATTTTGGTGGCAGGAGGTAACGCAAGCCCTGGGCAGTGTGTCTATAGGATCGTAGCTCCATCCCACAATGCCCCCCAACCTGCTTCTTACTTGCATTTCCAGTAAGGATTGCTTGAGCTGAAGAGGCAGAAATGCATGCCTCCGGTGCTGTGTGTGCGGCCTAATCTTGACTGTGGGGTGTCAGGGGGGAGCACTGTGTTGCTGTGGTGGAGAAGACAAAGCACAGGCGTCGCTACTCGGGATGTAAGCAAAGGATCGAATCTCTTGGTGTATGCTCTTATACATTCTTTTATTTTCATCCCTACATGCAAATAAAGGAAAAAAATATTATAGAGGCTTAGTGTCTTACAACAGTACTCATTGCTGTTGGGTTGATGGGGACAAAAGGGTGGGAGAAGCTGATGGGAGAGGAGCACCCATCCTTGTGTGCTCAGGAAGATCACACGGTGTATGGATGGATTCACCACGGGCAACTCCTGCCTGACAAACTCGGTGACCTTTTATCGTGGAGTTGCAGCATCAGTGGATAAAGGAAGAGAGTGGCTGATGTCACCTACCTGGACTTGTGCAAAACATTTGACACTGTCCTGCATGACGCTGTAGTCACCGTTGGAGAAAAATGGATGTGATGGACGGACCGCTCGTTGGATAAGGAATTGACTGGATGGTCCCACTCAGAGAGTTGGTGCAGACTGGTGATGAGTGGCGTTCCACGGTCGGTGCTGGGACCATCGTTGTTGAACATCTTTGTAGGCAACGGGGGCAGTGGGATGGAGTGCACCCTCAGCAAGTTGGCAGATGATACCAAGCTGAGTGGTGTAGTGACATGCTAGAGGGAAGGGATGCTCTTCAGAGGGACCTGGACAGGCTTGAGAGGTGGGTCCATGCCAACCTCGTGGAGCTCAGCAAGGCCAAGTGTAAGGTCCTGTACCTGGGTCGGGGCAATCCCAAGCAAAGATATAGGATGGGCAGTGAATGGCGTGAGGGCAGCCCTGAGGAGAAGGAGCTGGGAGTGTTAGTTGATGAAAGATTCAATATGAGCTGCCAGTGTGCACATGCAGCCCAGAAGACCAACCATATTCCAGGTTACATCAGGAGAAGTGTGACCAGCAGGTCGAGGGAGGTGATTCTGCCCCTGTGCTCTGCTCTTGTGAGCCCCCACGTGCAGTACAGCATCCAATTCTGGAGCCCCCAACACAAGAAGGGTGTGGAGCTGTTGGAGAATGTCCAGAGGAGGGCCGCAAAGATGATCAGAGGGCTGGAGCACATCTCCTATGGGGACAGGCTGATGGACCTGGGGCTCTTTGGCCTGGAGAAGAGAAGGCTCCGAGGGGACCTCCTAGTGGTCATCCCAAACGTGAAGGGGTCCTACAGGAAAGCTGGGGAGGGACTTTTAAAACAGGCAAGTAGAGACAGGACAAGGGGAAATGGCATTCAACGGGAAGAGGGTAGTTTTAGACCATAGATTAGGAAGACATCCTTTACTGTGAGGGTGGTGAGACACTGGCACAGGTTGCCCGGTGAGGCTGTGGATGCCCCCTCCCTGGGAGCATTCAAGGCCAGGTTGGCTGGGGCTGTGAGCAGCGTGGTCTAGAGGGAGGTGTTCCTGCCTCTAGCAGGGGGGCTGGAACCGGATCATCTTCAAGGTCCCTTCCAACCCTAAGCATTCTGTGTTGCTATGATTCTATGATTCGATGGATGGGAGGAGGAAGTGGAGGTGGGACGGGGAGGTGGGATTTGTATGTTGGGTCCCCAACCCTGAGATGGGTGCATGGGTGCCCTCCTCCATGCCCATGAGCCAGGTGCTCCAAATGTAGACAACAATCCCATCTGTATTTTTTTCTAGATGGATAGCAGAGCATGCTTCTTGTATTTAAGTCGGCTAGGCTGAAAGCGCTGCCGATAGGAAATCAAAATGGAGCTGAAGCTGAAGTTAGAAAAACGCACAGTGAGTCTGGCTATTATTCAGGGTCTTTCATGAAACTCGCATCCAGGGAGGTTTCCAAAACCTTCCGGCTACTGCCGTGTCGGCTTCCTGCTTTGTCGGAGTGGAATTCTCTGAGCCTGGACCCTCTGCCTTGGCCAGATCCAAATCTAAAAACTCCACCATGGAATCCACCAGGGCACGCTGGGAATCCCATGGCCAGTGCGGGGGAAAGGCATTGTGACATCACAGAGCAGGGCATGACATCAGACTTTGTCAAGTCACGCTGGCAGCGTCCTCCAGCTCAGACACGTGGAGCGGCCGCTCCATCTTGGTGGTCACTGCTGGAGCTCTGCTCTGGGTGACAGCCATTTGTGCCTGGAGATTGTTCTTTGGCAGAGAACAAGATGAAACTCAGCCAGACTCTCCTCCTGGCCGTGGCTCTGATCATGTCTCCATTTGTGGGACATGGCCCTGGCTGTGCCAGCTATCTCAGCTGGGTGTGCTATCAGGACCAAAGGGTGGATGTTCCTGAGGAGCAGAATCTGGTAGAGCCCCAGAGCCAGACCTCCACCCAGCCCTGCTGGTTTGGCCTCACCTCCTGCCCCATCAGGACTCAGGATGGAAATAACAACAAGGTCCTCCCCGAGGTGCAGCATCCAGCGGAAACCAAGACCCTGACCTCCCACTGGCTCTGCTGGCTTGGCCTGACCTCCTGTCCGGTCACATCAGTGGACAGGAAGACAAACCAGGACCTTCATGAGGTGCAGCGTACAGTGGAGACCAGTAGCCAGACCTCATACTTGCCCTGCTGGCTTGGCTTTTCCCATTGCCCTAAATCGTCCTGGGACAGGGGCAGCAGCAAGGTTGTCGTTCCAGAGGGCCCAAAGCAGAAGTCCCTGGGCACCGAGCAGAAGGCCTACAGCTTGCCTGGCATCCTGGGCGATGTTTACGACTACCTTGTGCAAAGAAGGGCAACCTGGCTTGTTACAGATACGTTTATAACCACCTGCATTTGCTGCCTGTTTAGTACTGCCTGTGGCCTCTGGAGAAGATTAAGAAGACCGCGGGGACAGGTGAGCGATCGAGTTGCATTGCACAGGGAGGGTACCCTGCTGGGGAGGAGGGAACCATCAAGGCCATAGACGTGAGGACATCCAAGGAAAGCAGACCCCCAGAGGTCCGTTAGCTCTCCCCAGGGACCTGCCCAGGCACGGGGCTGTCACACACTGGGAGTCCCCAGAGCAACACAGGGCCTGCCAGAGGTGCTGTGAGCCTCACAGGCTGCCCCAAGCTGCCCTGCGAGGCTGGAAATGCTCCACGCCAGTCAGAGCCCTGCAGGGTGATGCTCTGCAAAATGAGCCTGCATCCCTTTCACTGTGCCCATGCTCTCTCACTTCCAGGAAATGGAACAAACGGCCTCAGCTTCCTCGGAAACTGAGTGCCAGGAAATGGACAACGTGGATGTTTACGACCTGGTCTGTCAGATGGAGGCCAGCCTAGACTTAATGGAGAGATATTTGATGATCCTTATGCAGTCCCACATGGATAAGTGCGGGTGCCAGCAGTGCAGGGATATGTTGGATGGCAGAGGGGAGAGCGAGACACCCTCCACCGACTCCTCGTCCAGCTCCAGCTAGAGTGTGCACTCTGCGGATGGATGGCAGCAAAGCAAGTGAGTGCTGCAGTCCGTTGGTGTGGGGAGGCCGCTGCTCAGGGCAGAAGGCAGTACAGGAGTCAGGATGGGAAAGGCACCCATGGATGCAATGTTCCCGATGGGGACCCGTGAAGAAGGAGAAGGGGCCCACATCCTGGTAGCTGCCCGCATCCCTGCAAGGGGGGTGCCCAGGGAAAGCGCATGCCCTGCCGCGTTCATCTTTGGCCTCGGGAGCTCCAGGGCTGGTGTGAGAGTAGGCCAGGCAAAAGGGAAAGGGGCGGGTGGAGCAGGGAACAGGGAGAGTGATTTCCATGAACCACTTCAGTCCATCTGACAGCCTGCTCTTTTCAGGGAGACGGTCAGCCGGCGGGGAGGAGCACGCCTCAGCCCACCAAAGGTTCGTGCACAGAAAACTCCTTGTTGACTACAACATCTTCATCTGGATGCATGCCAACATCTCCTAAATCATCAACTCCATTTTCAAGCATGATATGAATAAAATAATCATTTCTGCAGCCTGTGTCATTGTGGTGGCAGTGGGCAGCACGAAAGCGGCAGCACGAAAGGCGTTGGTGCAGGAGAGTGCTGCTGTGCGGGGTTTGGGGGCACGCGGCCGGGGAGGAGGAAGGGCACTGGGCCAGGGGAAAAGAGGCACCGGTGGCTGTGAGGTCCCACAGACAGCCATGCCCCAGGGGGAGAGAGCACATCCCGAGCGGGAGCCCACGTCCCGGTGAGGTAATGCAGCGTCCCCCAGAGCACACGGGGAGGTCCCGTGAGTCCTGCGGCACGCTGGGAAGCATCCAGGGCACACTGGGAGTCCTCAGCGGGGCCAGTTCTGCAAAGATCCCGTGCGGATCAGCTTCGTAGCGGAGGCCCGCAGCAAGGGATCCTTCCCAGGAAGGTAAAACGGCAGCAAAGTCACGGCAAGAGCTGCTGGGAAAGGGAGGGAGGCCCTGAGGCGCAGCGGCTCACACTCCCTGGTCTGTTTCATCAGTGGACAGGAGGAGAGCCACTGATGTCATCTCTGGGGACTTCAGTAAGTTTGACATCCAAAACAGTGTGGCCAGCAGGGTGAGGGAGGTGATCCTGCCCCTCTGCTCTGCGCTGGTGAGGCCTCACCTGGAGTACTGCGTCCATTCAGTGTTGCTATGATTCTACGATTCTATGGTTCTTTTGGACCAGCTCCAAAAGCTAGACACATGTCAATGGGGCCTGATGGATTGCACCCTAGAGTGCTGAGGGGGTTGGTGGATGTGGTTGCCAAGCCACTTTCCAGCATCCTTTGGCAGTCCTGGCTGACCGGGGATGTCCCGGCAGACTGGAGACTGGCTAATGTGACGCCCGTCTTCAAAAAGGGCCGGAAAGATGATCCTGGTAGCTACAGACCTATCAGTCTCACCTCGGTGCCGGGGAAGGCTATGGAATGGGTACTCTCGGGAGCCATCATGGACCAATTAAAGGTCAACCAGGTCTTCAGGCCCAGTCAGCATGGGTTCATGAATGGTAGATCCTGTCTGACAAACCTGATTTCATCCTATGACAGGGTGACCTGCCTAGTGCATGAAGGTAAGGCTGTGGATGTGGTCTACGTGGACTTCCAATTATGTTGTATTATATTGTGTTATCTTGCATTCCGATATCGTATGTAGTAAAATTAAGTTTCCTCCTTACATCATTGCCACTGTTCTGTTTTTGGGCTGGCAGGCCTGCAGGGCTGCTGCTCCCTGTCACAGACAAGGATTGATTTGGATAACTCGGTGAGGGAGGCAAAGGGACGAGCCCAGACTCTTTTCAGTGGTGCGTGGTGATGGGACAAACTGAAGCATTGGAAGTTCCGCACAAATATGCATAAGAACTTCACAGTAAGGGTGACGGAGCACTGGAACAGGCTGCCCAGAGAGGTTGTGGAGTCTCCTTTTGTGGAGACGTTCAAGACCTGCCTGGACACCTACCTGTTGCAACCTGGTCAAGGGAGCCTGCTTTGGCAGGGAGGCTGGACTAGGTGATCTCCAGAGGCCCCTCCCAGCCCCTGTAATTCTGTGATTCTGTGATCCTGTGATTCTCAGTGTGCCCTGGCCACAGCCTACTGGCCTTCTATGATTTCACTGCATCAACGGACAGGGGAAGAGACAGCGGTGTTGTCTATCTGGACTTCAGTAAGGCCCCTGACATGATACCCCACTACATCCTTCTCTCCAAATTGGATAGATATGGATTTGATGGGTGGAGTGTTCAATGGATAAGGAACTGGCTGCCAGATTGAGTCCAGACAGTGGTGATCAGTGTCTGGGTGGAGATCGGTGACGAGTGGTGTCCCTCAGGAGTCAGTGCTGGGACCGAAACTCTTCAATATCTTCATCAATGACATTGACAGTGGGGTCAAGGGCACCCTCCACAAGTTTGCCGATGACAGCAGGTTGTGGGGTGTGGCTGACACACCAGAGGGATGGGATGCCATCCAGAGGGACATAGACAAGGTTGAGCAGTGGGCGCAGGTGAAGCTCCTGAGGTTCGGCAACTCCAAATGCAAGACCTTGAACCTGGGTTGAGGCAACCCCTGCAACCAATACAAGGTGGGGGATAAAAGGATTGAGCAGAGCCCTGCGAAAAAAAGCCCTGGGGGTACCTGGAGGATGGGAAGCTGGACATGAGCCAGCACTGTGCCCTTGCAACCCAGAAAGCCAACCGTATGCTGGGCTGCATCCAAAGCAGCATAGTCAGAGGGGAGAGGGAGGTGATCCTGCCCCTCTGCTTTGCTCTGAGGCCTCTCCTGGAGTACTGCATCCAGATGTGGAGTCCTCAGAACAGGAGAGACATGCAGCTGTTGGAGTGCATCCAGAGGGCCACAAAAATGATCCAAGGGTTGGAACACCTCTCCTACGAGGACAGGCTGAGAGCTGAGGCTGTGCAGCCTGGAGAAGAGAAGGCTGGGAGGTGACCTGAGAGCAGCCTTTCAGTATCTAAAGGGGAACTACAAGAAAGATGGGGGCAGACTCTTGAGCAGGGTATGTGATGACAGAACAAAGGGAGATGGTTTCAAGCTCAAAGAGGGTGGATTCATGTGAGATAGAAGGAAAAAAGTCTTTTCCAGTGAGTGCTGAGGATAAAGGAGCATACATGGCTGTGAGGTACTGAAGTGCTCCCCTGAAGCAGATATGGAAGCAGTTGTAATTCACTTTATCAACCAAAAACATCTGTGTATGTTTCTCATATCAGGAAAAGTCCTGGCTTCATCCTCATGTCCATCACTTCACAGAGTGGACACGTGTAGCTGTGGGAAATACACAGCGACATGACATGAAGAATGTTCAGAAGGCTTCAAAGTGCTGCATAATTCAAACCGATCCAGCTTCCTCCTTCCACCCCGCTCCACAGCCGTGCTGGCAGTCAGCAATGAGAGACATCATTTTATTATCATTCTTTTATTTTCTTGTTGCTTTTCCCCTGCATATACAGTACTTAAAAACGAGATCACTTTCACATCAGTCATGTACCATGTTTATTAACAGAAAAAAAAAAAGAAAAAAAAGAAAAAAAAAAAAAGGAATTATCTAGGTTTCACTCAAGACTGATTTACGGGATAAATAATTGTTTCCAATTACATTAAAAAAACACACAAACACACAAAAAAACAAACAACAAAAAAACAACGACAACAAACCGTAAAGAATAAATTAATTAACTTAAAGTGATTAGCTGTCCACAGTGATTTGAAAACTTCGTAACCATTCCAACAGCAACACCACAAGAAGACATGTACTGTACAGTTTGCCACAGATTACTCTTGTCCTTCCTTCTACAGACTGAAAAAAAATTCCTCCGTTTTCAGAACAGTCACAGGCTTTGAAACACACAACACATCCCTGCTTCAAGGCCAGGGCTTTGACCCACCCCTGCTGCAGGTTAAGATACAAATGGCAAAAAACTATCCTACTTTGGCTGGGTCCATTCCCACCCAGCGATGCTCAAGGTCAGTGGGGGCTGCTGACTTCACAAAGAGCTGAGTGGGACATTGCTAACTCTAAAGGTTTGTCCTAGCCCTATGGGATTCATCAACGTGTTTCCCTTGGAGCCCTTCTCTCCATGATGCTTTCAGCCACTGTGTCCTAAGGGCTCCCAAATTAAATGTGGTATTTTTGGGGACCGTGAGGCAACAAAACACCAAAGCCGTGCAAATGTTTTTTTTCCCCCATTCCCTCACTCAGGAGAAAGCCCCAACAAGTGTTGTTTTTTTTTTTCCCCCCCACGTTGGTAATTATACATGAAGTTCTCAGTGAGTTTTGCAGATCATGTATGATGCTGGACATGGCAACTGCGATGTCAATTAATTAAACCTCACCGAGCTCCTGTGAGGTGGGGAAATAAGTACTAAGATAGTAATCTTCATTTTACAGGCTGAAAGTGGGAGTTAGTTTAAATGGACCTCCTGGGCCCACCTGAAGATAAAATACAGCGTCACCTGAAAGACGACAATAAAAGGATGGCCCTTATAGTCAATCCACTGGCCTACAAATGCACTCGTTATCTTAGAAATAGTTGGCATTGAAAATTAAGAGTCTGCTGATTGCAAGCAAGCCCATCAAGAAGCTATTGTAGCTCAAGAGATGGAACCACGGGGCCCAGCTCCTGCTCCAGAACATGTTGAAGTTTGGGCAGAGTGTGTTAAGCAAGGCTCATTGTAAGTTGGCTGGTGACACCTTGCTGTGTATTGGCTTTTCTCCAAGAGAAACCACTGAGGCAGGAACGTGATTAACAGCACGTCTCAAGGAGCTGGGAACAAGGATCGGACACAAAGGAGAAGCGGACAGAGGGATGGACTGCTTCAGGCTGTGGAGAACTCACAACATACACAGTGTACACATCTTTGCCTCTGCCTTGTAATTTGATGCTGGACTGGTCTCTCAGATTTGCTTGGCTTTTTGGTAGCCATGCACATCCTTTGGCTCCACACCTGACTGGGGTTAAGCTCTGTTTTTTGCCCTTCCCACTGCAAATAGGGCTTCTCTATAGGCACAGTCCAACTTCACTGGTCTCATACTGACAGTGTTCCTCCAGCACGATGCACAGCGGAGGTATCAACTTTCACATGGAAAAGCAATGTCACCAGGTGGGGAAATGTCAGTGCAATACAAATATGACTTAAGAGAAACACCTACTTCTTCCTTTCTCAGACTAAGGAGATCAGCCAGGACAGAATCATGGTGCTGGAGGAGCCTCTGGGTACCTCTGGCCCATCCTTGCCCCAGAAGAGACACCCCGAAAAGAGTGCCCAGCCCCGCATCCAAGGCCTTCTGGAGATCCCCGTGGAGGAGAACCAAACCCCTCTCTGGGTCCCCGTGTCAGCACTCAGTTTATCTAAACATCTTCCCATCAAAGCCCATGCGGTGGTTTAACCTTGGCAAGCATTTAAGCACCGCACAGCTGTTCACTCACTCATCCTGAAGTGGGAAGGAGGGAGAAAACTGAAAGGGCAAAAGTTAGAAGCTTGTTGAGCGAAAGACCGTTGAACAGGTTTTTTAAAAAAGGATGAAAAGAAAAGAAAATTTGCATGATGCAGCTGCTCACCATCAACTGACCGATGCCCAGCTGGTCCCTGAGCAATGGCAGCCCTGGAAAATTCAGGTTTCTCCCCAAGCTTTATTGCTGAGCATGACATCATATGGTATGGAATATCCCTTTGGCCACTCTGGGCCAGTTGTCCCAGCTGTGTCCCCTCCCAGCTTCTTGTACACCTCCAGCTCCTCACTGGCAAGGCCAAATGAGAGGCTGAAAAGTCCTCCTTGACTCTGAGCAAGCATTGCTCTGCAACAACTGATAACAGCATCACTGTGTTATCAACACTGTTTTCGTCACGAATCAAGAACATAGCACTATTCAAGGTACTGTGAAAGAAAAACTACTCAAGGTACTAAAAAAACCAACAACTCTATCCCAGCCAATGATCCATGGGTAGCCAAATGGAGCCAACTCTTCCCTGTACGCTCAAGGGAGTGGGATCCTGGGATGCAGGGATGCAGGTGGGGCTCCAGAGGGTCAACGTCAATGTTAAATTTATAGGTTCGAGCTGTTTTCCAGTGGCTCAGACTGTGTGTCCATATCCTAGATGACTTAGCCTGATCTAGTCAGCCCTATCCCAGGTGCAAGGGATGGCCTCAATGTGGGTTAGGCCACTTCACCTGAGTATATGACCTTAGGGACTGAGCTGTGCCTTGTCACTTCATGCCCAGAGAAGAGGTCCTGGCCCTGTTCAGGATGCTATAGGCATTTAGGTGTTTTTCCTTTTCCCTCACATGTAGGAGCCCCTTCTCCAGCAGTAGGGCCTCAGGGTAAATCAAGGGGAAGGGATATCTCCAGTTCCACTCCCTGCTTCAAGCAGGTGCAGCTGTGAGGTCCAACCCATTTGTTCAGGACTTGATCCATTCCGGTCCTGATAACATCCAAGGACAGAGACAGCACAACCTTTCTTGGGACATGCTGTGAAGCCATGGCACCACTTCCCAATGATTAGACCAAGGGATCCCCAGGACCAGGTGTCCACCAGCACAGCTGGGTCTCCACCACCCTTTTTATTGTGATTCTGATTTGAATTCCTGAATGTCAGGCAGGATGACTCCCCCAAGGGTGAAGTGCCCTGGATAATTCCTGAGAGTGGTGGGAGGGGAGCTTTTGTGGCTCCCCGTGGCTTTTAGTGAGAAAAACTCTTCACAACCCACAGATCTCTGCTGATCTGACTTAAGACTCACGCCAAATGATGTTTTGGAGACCAAGACTCAAATCCTGCTGGCAAACACCCCTACCTTCTCTCCTCCCAACCCGTATACAACACTTTTCAGTGGCTGGTGGCCCTGGCTCCAAACTCATCCCAGTTATCTCCCAGTCAACCCAAGCCTTGGCCACCTTCTGGTGCCAGCTCCAGATGTAGCCCCATCTGCCAGTCGGTCAGCTTTGTCCCAGCACAATCTGCACACACACATATTTTCTTATATTTGAGACTAGATCTCATCCTGGCATCCATTTAGAGATGGAAATTTATTTCTCGCTGAACACTCAAATGTCAAGTCAGAGCAAATCAGTTCAAAGACAACTCACGTATCTCATGAGACAGAGAGGTTGTGAACAGCAGTTGCAAACTCACAAAAAGGAATACACAGTTTTTGGAAATCCAGGCCCCCAAGCCCACCAAATCAGTAGTTTTAAATCTTGGGGAGAGCTTTCTGACATGGCTCTGATACTTAATAAAACTAAAGACCGAGGTCATGATGCTTGCCCTACAGTCAACCCTCCTCCGTGAGCACACACACGTATAAAAGCACATCCCTTGTCATAAATGAGACTGTATAACTGAAGAGGAGGTTCTGACGTAAGGACTCAAGTCAGGTCTTTTGCCTGCAATTAAAATGAATCATTAGCAGTGTTCTCAGCTTCCTAAAATACCTATTTCTAACAAAAGAGTCTGTCATACTTGAGTATCCAAGTATAGAGTGGATGTGATAAACTCAGTGCCTTCGGGACAAAGTTCTTGGCAGTCCATGTAATTAAGCCAGCTGCTTTTCAATACAGTTTAAGACTAAATACTACACAAACATTAATCATCAGGGACTGCTGTAATCAGCTCACCGACAGGCAGGAATGGTGATTTCCACCGCAGCAAGTTGATTACACAGGGGCTGGTACAGCCACATCTATACGGCAATGGAGTCAAGGAGTTCCTGCTTAGTATGGAGGAGCCACTTGCTTGATGCTCAGCAAGAAAAAAAAATGTAGGAATATTTCTGTTTTTGGGAAAATATAGACCTCAAAGCAAGGTGGGGAGATAGTAAACAGCAGTTGTGAAATAGCTGCTTTTGGTCTGCCCATGAACAAATAAAATATCAGCATTTGTGGGACATGGAGAAAAAGGACTATTTTCTCCAGTACTGTTTAGTACTGATTACGCTTTCCTAATCTTAACACCTTGGATTAAACATGGAAGTGGGCACTAGATGCACCTAGTCCCAGTGCAGGATTGTATCCCAACCCTGGTTTGGTTCTCAAACAACTGCACCATCAGAAGGATTTGCCAAGTTCCCCATCTCCCAGCCTCACATGAGGTAGAAGGCACACATTTCAGACCGTGCTCCAAACAACTGGATATATATCTAATGCACTGGGCCAGAAAAGTGAAGAAAAAGATTTGAGTGCAAATTACAACTTGATTTTTTCATGCTTTTGGTGTGGCTCAAGATTTCTTTGGCCTGAAGCTGGCTCAGTTTCATCTCAAGCATAACTGCACTGCAAGAGACCCCAAGCAACATGAAGGGCTATTTCTGAAGCTTCTGCTGTAATCCACCCAGAGATTGCTGCATTTTAGGAGGCAAACGGCACGATTTTGGCAGGGAAATACATTCAGTGTACATCATAATCCTTCCTCCCCAACCTGATCTTCCTTTGTATATAGCAGGTTGGAGGACAAAATAGGAAAGCCAAGTTCTTTGCCTTTCAGCACTGACTGTGCAGAGCTCACTTCCAGCCAGGTCAGTGCAAACCAGATCCATGGGACCGGCTTTTCCTTCGTATCTCAGGGACCCGTGGGATGCCAAGACCAGAAGATCTCTCCACATCCTCTTAATGAGCTCAGTGAGCTTCATGGGAGTCCTTACAGTGACTTCAGTGGGCTCTGGACCAGACCCAATGTTTTGTCTCCCCTGAGAAGTGGTGATGAAAGGGGCTATAGAAAGATGAAGCACTGCACTCTGCTCTTCATTTCATTATCTCACCATGCAAGCGTTCAAGTTCTCAATGAGAAGCACAGGCCCCGGTCTTCACAAAGCATCTGGCTGTGCTAAATCTTCCCCTTTGGGACTTCTCTCATCTCTCTCCTAGATGATGATTATTTTTACCATAAGCATGAGGATATTTGCTCCATTATTCTTGTAAAAGGCCAACACTGCAATGTCTTAAAGGGGTCATCAGAGCTTTTCCCTTAATATCTTCCCATTTCATGGCAAGGCAGAGGAAAACATAAACTGGTGTTGGAAACTGGGGACTTATTTTATGAGGCAGAGCCTAGCCTCTAAGAGTCTGGCATCCTATACCCATGTGAGATGCATCTGGCCCTTTCCAAACTCAGGCCAAGATTAAACAAATGTGTTAACACTTAAGCATCAATAATTAATACAAATGATTGCTTTTCGTGGTGGTGGTTGTGGGAAGTAGAGCCCCTGGTGCTGGGAGAGGCTCATCTTGAAGAAAGAATAACTCAAGCTGTTTAGCAAATGTTATTACCTAATCCTTCTAATGTGCCTTTTCTTTAGCTCTCGATTTGCAGTCAGCCTGTTTATCTGTGTCAGCGCTTGCTGTCTGGCAATCAGGCAGCTCCATGGCAATCATTAGTTCTTCCTGTTTTCATGAGATCATGAGTTATTATCTTTGCAATAAGCTGCCTCTTCCTTCTCTACTCTCTGTGTGCGGCAGCTGCTTGGGGAACAATCCCAAAGCCTCGATGTGTCAAAGATGCAGGCAGTGGAACAACAGCTTCCTATCCATTATCAGAGCCTGGGGTCGTTACCATCACAAAGTCCTCTCTGTATCACAGAGGTATCACCGAAGATGGGGAAAAATATTTAGACCAATCCTTTGTATCCAGCACAAACCAGCTGTATGCTATGATAAATTTAATACTGAAATACCCTGTCCTGCTTCTTCTGACCAGCCTCTTTCCAAGCCTAAGGCATCACCACTGACAAACATTTCAGTTACTCCACTCCTTTCCCCCAAGATACAGCCCACAGGAGCCCTTCACCCAAGTCCGACTTCTGAGATACAGCATCTGCCTTCTCCTGGTCCCTACATCTCCTCCTGCCTCCCACTTATCACTCAACCTCACATCAGCCCAGGTACACAGGGGCCCCATAGCCTTTCTGAATGCCTCGTACAGAGCTTCTCATGATGGCCAGGGGTAGGACTCATCCTCTCTGGGCTTATTTTCGTGCCGCAAAAGGTAGAATTTGGTTTCTACGGCCAGATTCACAGGCAATTGGCTTCAGAGAGGCTGAAATTCTGCCACCCAAAGCCAACCTCTCCAACCCACTGACATTCGGAGTCAACCATAAAAGACACTCCATCACACCTGTGTGCTCCTGCGTGCATGCAAGTGTCTGTGAGCACATGCTGGTGTATGTATGTATGGTGGGGCAAGTCCTGGACTGCAAAGCCAGCTCAACAAGGCAGTCTGGAAGCTCTTTGAGCTTGTCACGGTTACAAATCACTACCAGAAACACAGAGGCTGTCCCACAATCAGAAAAACTATCAGAGGTTTTGAACACATCACTATTTACAAGAGATGGGATGATGAAAATAAAGTCAAAGAGGAATGGTCTTTGCTCAGGTTTGGGATTGAGAGGAGGCAGAGAAGAGGGTGACCATACGGAGGAGAGAATTGGTGCTGGGGAATGATGTCCTAGAAGAGATGCTGCCAAACCTAAGTGGCACGGTTTATGGGCATGGTATGGAAGGAGACGGGGAAAGATGATATTAGCATATACAAGGTGGCTTTAATAACTGTAAGCAACAAAGGTGTAAGGTGGAACCTGGTATTGCTACATCAAAGTTCCTGGATGGTGCATTCAGCAGCTAAAGCACAAACCCAGCCAACAAACACAGCTGACCTTTATCACTGGCAAACAGTATCTGCCAAGTCTTCCTCTGCAATTAAGTTTCTTTTGTCTTAAAAGAAAATGATAATAAAGAACCCCTCCCTTCCACAGACAGCAGTTTTAGAGAAATCCAGTCCAAATGGAGCTGGAAGTCTGGTAGGGCCCCAAGCTGGGAGAACCCCTGGGACATTTGCCTGTTAGGTATCCGCCCTGTCGCTATTGCTTGGTGCTCTTGGTGGCCTCTGAGGACTGCCGCACATCAGTCCACTCCTGCATGGTGCTCTGCAGCGCCTGTGTCTTCTCCTTGTCCACTTGCACATAGTCAACCTTCTCATCTGAGGCAACCGATGAGGTGGAGGGCTGTGGGGAGGAGAAAGACAGCCACCAGCTGGTTATGCATCAGCAGCCATCGACTCCCATCCTCCCTTACAGCTCATCACCCTCCCTCTGACCTCCTGAATGGTATCGGGTGAAAGATTTTGGTCTGTTCTGCAGCCTTCTTGCATGAGACCACATTGTGATGAGAGGGTTAGACCATCACCCAGGTCTCTGCCTTCTCACCAGCTCTGGAGCATGAGTCGCATCTTGCTCATTTTCTTGTAAGATCTCAAGAATTCTTACAGATACACAGAAAAATCTTAGCATTGCTTTTAATCAGAAGTTTAGAAGATCCCCAGTACCTTTCTGTGTGGCCCTGGTGAGCTTGGCTGGAAGTCCAGGGCCAGATAATCCACACTACCCGAACTCTTTTTAGGCGCTGGGCTGTTGGTGCCACTAGGAACAGGAGAAGCAGAAATGGGGTTTTGCTAATGCAGGGAAGAGACAGGAGAGATAACGAGCATTAAAATGGGAAGTAATAATAATAATTATAAAGGAATTAACACGAATCTGGCAAAGAAATGCCCCAGTGGCACTTTCAAAAGAGGTCCTATCCCAAAGATGCTCCCTCAATGCTCACAGGAACCAGAACTGCAGAACTGCTGGGGACTGGGTTATGTATTGGATAATAAATATAAATGTGTGCTGTGAATCTGTTGCATCGTGGCAGTTCTGCTGCCCTGTGCTGGTTTTATTCACGTGCCAGACATGAGACGTCAGCTCCAGCACTTCCTGGGAGCCACCACTCCTCAGTGAACACAGTGCTGGGATCTCTGCTCAACACAACTGTGCTATGCAGTGCACCGATCTCCTCAGCTCCCTCAGTTACACAGCCTTAAAAATATGCTTCAAGTCAGCAGCTTCACTAAGAGAGACAAAGCCCCTCCCTGTAAGCAGTGCCACTCCCTGCTGTGCTCTGATAGCCCCTGCCCTCCGCACAAACATGATGTCAGTGGGGAAAAAAGCCCTGAAAAAAATGAACTTAATTAGGAAAATACGCCCTAGATGTTTTTATTCCCTCTTAATTCCTTGCAAAATAGGTAATATGTGTTCCTGCTCTCATATGGAATTAAAACCCCAGTAGGATGTATCATATCAGGAACAAAAGCCACTGTTTTGTGCATGTGGGGATTATGTAAGGATGCGCACGATGATGCCATCAGAATTACTGTGGTGCTTCCATGTCATGAGCTAGGAATGTGTTTGCAGCACTGGGGAACATACATGTCCTACCAGGACCATGTATCCTAGCTGGGGACCCTTACCATCGCCACGTAGTTCTCCTCACTGTCTCCTGAGTCAGTGCTGGTGATGCTCTGGGAGGAGACAGGTCGACAGTATTGCAAAGAGCCGGCGTTGAAGGTCTGGCTGTAAGGACAAGGTTTGACATGTTAACGATGGCTGTGGGTCTATGGCTGGGGAGAAATGGAAGAGAGCTGCACCTGATCTCTTCCAGTGCTCACGGTGGGTGATGGAGAAGAGCTGATGGCATTGGGGGGCCTCCAATCTGTCTGTCCCATGGGTCAACTAAATGCTGGGTTTGATCTTCTTGTTTTTTCCCTTCCTAGAACTTTTTAAATAGCACCTTGAGTACTATATCATAGAATCATAGAATCACAGAATCGTTTGAGTTGGAAAGGATCATTAAAGGCCAGCTGGTCCAACTCCTCTGCAATGAACAGGGACACCTACAGCTCCGTCAGATGCTCAGAGCTCCATTCAGCCTGACCTTGGATGTCTCCAAGGATGGGGCATCCACCACCTCTCTGAGCATATCCATAACTCTCCTGCAATCAGCTGCATAAATCAGGCTCCATAAACTTTCACCTCACAGGAAGTATTTCATTGGGGAGAATGCAGAGCCAGCCTCCGTGGAGGTCCCCAGAAAGCTTCTCACTTCCAGGCCCTTTTCAGCTCCAGGCTTTGGTACCATACAAGGCCCTATCTGAATTTTTTGATTGAAAAAAATCTGCAAGGCGTTGCCTTGTTTTCAACTGGCCAGATCTAATTATGGAGAATAACATAATGCAATCAGCATCTGGCATTGAAGCCTGTGTCTTAAAAAGCTATTTGTTTCTTTGCAGTAAAGGCAGGTTCATATGATTAACTGTTAAGGGAAAAATCCATTAGCTTGTACGGGGTCAGGCATCATGTCAGTCAAAGTCTGTGTGCTGTTTCCTGGCACAGTGATTTCAGCACACAGCGCTCATGCCCTGCAGTCAGTCTCCACACAATCCAATTTATTACAAGAGTCATAACAGCCAAACCTGGCTTCTTCCTTTCATTGGACAAGATCAGACTGCGAATTAGCAGCAGAACTGGAGCTGCGTGAATCCTGTTATTTTTGGCTGGCAGACTTTGCTATGAAGTGCTTTGGTTTCATTTTGCAGACTTCCTCCAGGCTAGGCTTTGCTTTCAAGGCAATCAAAACACAACTGAGTCAAACCCTGTGCGTCTCACCCTGCATTTTTAGACCAAAGCAGCATTTCTGGGGATGAGCTGGATATGAAATTGGTACTGTGCCCCTACTGCAGTTGAGCTTGGGTCACTCAGCCATGTCACAAGTCACGATGGACTGCAGGTCTTGTGTTAGAGCTGCAGCTCTGTGGCAATGTCAGATCCCCAAATAGGAAATGTTTCCAAGGGATCTTAATTAGCTGCTCAGCCGCATGCTGGGCTTTCACGTGAAATCCTAACCCAAACCCATTTATCTTCCTGTCACTGGCTGTGATGTGGGGAATGTGGCTCTGGCTCTCCCAACACTTGGATGGAGCTCAAAAAGAATCCAAGAGAGAAGGTCCACTTTTTCAATACCATCTGACCCAGATCCAAAGTTTGGCCATGATGTGACCAAAGGAATTCCCAAGCCCCAAATCAGCTGGTGTGGCAGGAGATTTTAGGAAATAATTACTCAATAAATTCCCAATTCTGATCCTCTTCCCAGATAGCTCCTACTGATCCCTGATGGATGAAGATGTTGTGCAAGGTGGACTTTCAGCTTAGTATAGCTGCTTGTATATTTTCAAGACATGACCCAGCTCTGCATCTACTGTTTCTAAAATGAACAAAGGAAAAATCAAGATGGAAGAGATTACCCATCTTTTGGGGAAATCTGAGTATGCATCATACCCAAACCATTACTCACCTTGGCCTGGACCAGGATTTTGTCACTGGAGATTTGAAGGGAAGCTCATCGATGACAGTGTTGTTCCTCAGGTCCAGCGGCGACGGCTTTGCTGGGATAAAAGTGTTTATTCAGATCATATCCAACACGAGAGGGGATAGTCTCCTAAAATTCACTTGTTGCTTCCCATTTCGCACATTAGCCCCCCTTGCTGATGACAAATCAAAGATCTCTTCTGTCATTTATGCTGAGACCAGGGAGAAAAGGTCAGTTTCTCCCTCTGTCTCACAGCTCAGAGCTGGATGGATGGCCCCAAAAGGGGAATGTGTCTCATAAGGGAGCTCTGATGCATCAGCAGAGCTAGAAAACACCAGCACTTATCAACTTCTGGCTAGAGCACTTGCCCAGATTGATTCTCAGAATCACAGAATCACAGAATCGTAGGGGTTGGAAGGGACCTCCAGAGATCATCCAGTTCAACCCCCCTGCCAAAGCAGGTTCCCCACACCAGGTCGCACAGGTAGGCGTCCAGGCAGGTCTTGAATATCTCCAGAGAAGGAGACTCCACAACCCCTCTGGGCAGCCTGTTCCAGTACTCCTTCACCCTCACCGTAAAGAAGTTCTTGCACGCATTCGTGCAGAACTTCCTATGCTCCAGTTTCTGGCCGTTTCCCCTTGTCCTGCCTCCACACACTGCTGAAAAGGGTCTGGCCTCACCACTTTGCCCCCCACACCTCAGATATTTATAGATCTGGATCAGGTCCCCTCTCAGTCTTCTTTTCTCAAGGCTAAACTGACCCAGTTCACTTAGCCTTTCTTCACAGAGGAGATGCTCCAGGCCCTTCACCATCTTTGTGGCCCTCCTCTGGACTCTTTCCAAGAGATCCCTGTCTTTTTTGTAAAGATCCCTGTCTCTTTTGTAAGATCCCCATCTTTTTTGTATTGTCCTTTTTGATTCAAAAAGGAAATCTACAGAGTAACCTGAAAGCTTTCCTCATCATGGGTAGTTTATTAAGTGGAAGAGAAGAATGCTGTGCTGCAGCCCCAGCCCTCATCTAGTGTGCTGATTAAGTTAGGTGCTGACATCCTAATGGTGGGAGCCCTCCTCCTGAGCTCTGACCAAAATTCCCTGAATTGGCTGAGCAGGGGTCAAGGTGGTGATATCGGTGTAGATAAAGCCCCGAGGGAAAAGCTGTTGAGAACCAGTCAGTAAGAAACAGTAGGAGAAATCCGAGTGATCTGAATACAATCACTGAATCATTAAGGTTAGAAAAGACCTCTAAGATTGTCTAGTCCAACCGTCTGTCTACCACCAATATTGCTCACTAAGCCATGTCCCTAAATGACACATCTAAATGTTTCTTGAACACCTCCAGGGACAATAACTCCACCATCACCCAAAGGTTTTGGGGTGGAGTGTAGGAAGAGCTGTCAGCAAAAGGGTTGTGCTTGCCACGTACATCTCCTTTAAAGGCCAGGAAGGGCGTGAAATAGGTATTTTGAGCTTCATTGCACCACAGTCCTCTTGAAAGAGGAATGGAATGGGGAAGGGGGAGATCTGAGGGTCTGACTGTGCTGCTGGTAGCAACCGAGTCCACACACAGGACTTTGTCGAGCATGCACAAGAAGACAGATGTAGCCAGAAGGGTTCTGGGAAAGCTTTGCCCACAAACACCCGTTCTTACCTTTCCGGTCGGGTTTGAGGTTGCGGTTGACTGGTGGGGGCTGGATCTCACTCAGCCGCCTGTGGCACTGGGCCATGGCCCCTCCTTTATGCATGGGGAGGGTGGCTGAGGACAGTCCCACGAGGTCAAAGTGATGTGGCCCAGGGCTCATGGGGATGTAGAGATTCTGGGCGTTGTCGTTGGCTTTCTCAGTGTGGATCAGGGGTGAGGAACCGGGGTTCATGGGGACATAGTTATCCTCGGAGTCAGCACTGTGGGAGCGGGCCACCACAGCCTTGGCCTGCTGTGGGACAAGTGGTAGCACATTGTGAACATCAGACACCACTCAGAGACCCTAGAAACCCCTTCATTCCATCACCATCAAACACACCAGTTACGAGTGGGACCACCCTTAACAACTCAGCACAGAGGGAATGAATAGCCTTTCTCCTCCTTGGCCTTCAGTTTGCACTGAGGGCCTACATCCCCTGCTTTCAAGATACTGCAGCATCCCAAATTTAGGGAAAGGCTTGCATCACCCAGACATGCACATCTTCTCATGATCACGGTGATCTGCAAAAGCAAACAACCTGGAAAGTTATTTTTCCCCGGGCTTTGACCATGACTAAAACAAAATATGAAAGACTGCACTGATGTAGTTTCCAGCTCAGGAAGTTTTAGCAAGAGCACAATAGAGGCTGCTCTGGCAATGTGTCAAAATGAAGCTCTGCAACATTCCTGGCTTTCAGGAAGAAGCCTAACTCCTGGTCACCATGATTTAGGATCATAAAGCCTTTCTGTGAGGCTCCACTTGGAACTGTCTTGTCTCTTAATCTATAAAGGCCCAAATGGTGCTTATAGAGCAATGGCCAACCCAACAGCCAACTCACCAGGTAGGAGTTGTACCCATCATTCATGGACTCCACTGACTGCATGGCGCTGCTGCCCCCATGCTGGGGGTAGTCGTACGTCTCGCAAGAAGAAGCTGAAAGACAACCACAAATGTACAACACATCCCAGTACAGCTGCTGATACACTTGGCCCTGCAAGGCAATATCTGTTCCTGCTGGTCATGGCAAGAGACACCGGTATGATGATGTGACCTGAAGGCCATCCCAGATCCTCTGAATCCCTGATGCACTCTCTCCCATTTATCATCTCCAACACATCACCGTGCTGCCTGCACCTAACCTGGTTCTGTCAAAGCACTGCAAAATCTCGGGGGTGAAGATGTCAGGAAACATGGTGATCATGGTGACAAAACTGGGTTAAGGGAGAGCTTTTTACAGCTCTGTTGGCAGACTTAAGGGCTGGCAGTTTCTGCTAGAGGGAGGATGGGGTGAAGATGTGGTGCTAAGCACTGGAATACCTATTGTCTTCACACCGTTGAGTGTGGCTCTGGTCTCAGTCTAAATGCTGGTATTTAGGTAGAAGAAAATGAAAAAGGCATTTCAGGGAGCTGTGTATCATTTATTGTATGTTTTCTTTCCAACTATCGCTTCTAAATTACTTTGCACTACCTCATCTGTTTGAGAACCAACAACAATTACATGAACTGGGCTGGATTAGAAGATGCAGAGAGAAACTGTTCTTTCCAAGACTCCTCTGATCCCTGCAAGACTAGGACCAAAGTTCAGAAAGGGTACACTCATCCATGGCCCACCCATGGCCAATGGGAAGGGCATCTCTTCTGCACTGTGGGTATTGGATCTTGGAGATGTGCAAAACTACTTCCCTGT
The DNA here is from genome assembly GCA_030625065.1 of Alectoris magna. Classification (NCBI taxonomy): domain Eukaryota; kingdom Metazoa; phylum Chordata; class Aves; order Galliformes; family Phasianidae; genus Alectoris; species Alectoris magna. The sequence goes on from CM060560.1 coordinate 3,846,964, forward strand.
CTGGTGAGCAAAATGAAGAAACACCTTCAGGTTGAAGTGTTGTTGCTCTGATGGCCCTGGTTATGAACTGAACCACAACCAAGCTAAAAATGGCAAATCTTGGTGAAGGACTGCGTGGACAAGCAGGTTTGGGGTTTTAGGTCAAGGCACAACACCCTGCTGAGCAACTTGGGTGAGCAGAGCCCTGGGGTGCCTCTCCATGCCACGAGCCTATTGCATACCAAAAGCAGGGCCAGAACCTTGTCAGGGAAAGATTCTTTGTGTTCAGTCTCCCACACTGGCTTTTGTCAACATCTACCCTGGCTCTGTCACAACTCAGTTGGACCTCCCTGTCCAAGGCTTCTAGATAAGAGAAAGTCAACCCCTGCTCCTGGTCCCCAAATTCACCTCGGTGCAGCCTGCTGTTCTCCACTGCTGGCAGTGTGTTTCTTCGGGGAATGGTGGCTGCCATGGGGGCCAACCCTAAGCTTTCACTGGGTTGGGGTCGCTGGGGTGGGCTGCCCCATCGTGGCTCCATCTGCCCAGGTTTTGGAGGCCGTGGGGGTGGCATGGTGGGCGAGTCGCTGGCGGCCACGGCCAGAGCATTGTGGTTCTTGTCTAGCGTAAATGTCCTGGGGATCTGGTAGACAGACAGCGGGGTGGCGGGAATATCGTAGGAGTCCGTGGAGAGCTCCCCAAATTCCTTGCATAAGGCATTGCTGGGAGTCTTGTAGGTGTAGACTTCCTCGTTATCCGTTTCGGAACTGGTGAGGCTCAACTTGGGGTGTGTGTAGGAACCGAAAGAGCGTGGGAGGTCATACGCGCTGTCCCTGAACTCCGAGTTGTGTCGGCTGGGTTTTGGCAGGCTGTAAAAGCCATGGAGCTGCCCACCCACTCCATTCATGCAGTGCCCGTTGCCTTGCGAGAGCTTCTGGACAGCTGTGTCACTGCGCATGAAAAACGAGGACCTCGTGGCTTGGGAGAAGCTGGCGCTCCTGCAGAGGAAGGAAAGAAAGGGACTGAGATGAGGGAGAGCCGGGGAGCACCGAGCTCTGCTCCCTCTCTTTGTCACCCTCCCCACCTGCATTGCCAAATCCATGGGGACAAGAACATCTCAGACCCCTCTAAGTGCGCCTGCACGTGACTCAATGTGTCCCAAAACAAGTTGGATATTAGGAAAAATTTCTTCTTGGAAAAAGTGGTAATGCATTGGAACAGGCTGCCCAGGAAAGCAATGGAGGCGTTAAAAAACTGTGTAGATGTGGCACTGAGGGACATGGTTAATGGGCATGGTGGGGATGGGTCTGTGGTTGGACTTGATGTTAGTGGTCTTTTCCAACCTTAATGATTCTATGATTCTATGAAACATCCTCAAGATGCCCAAGGACAACCTGTAGCCTCAGCCTCTTCCCAGCAAAGCCATGAGTGCGAGCTGCACACACACAACTTCACGGCAGGGCTAAAGGCTGCAATGGGCCTTTAATTAAGACAGAGAGAAACTGCAGTTTTTGCATTAGCCAACAATGATCCAAGGCAATACTACAGTAAGCCACTCCATCATCACCACCATCATGTGTTGGCCATTCACATGCAAGGAAGGAGGAAGGATTATTCTTACCTATGCTATGTCAATTCATTCAAGATGGGCTGAAATAATTCTTCATGGGGATTTTTGCAAAGTATCCAGGCAACACCTATATCTCGCCCTCTCACAGGGCAACAAAACCTCTGCTGGGAGAGATGGAGCCCTCATGGGAGGGCTGGAGGGAAGAGTGCTCATTGCAAAGCTCTGATCAGGTCCCTTTGCTATACTCCTGCAGGGAACAGCCTCTAAAACCACTGTGTTACAAGATCAGCGCATCCCCAGGACCCTGTCATGCTGCTCAAGATGCATCTCCTATTCAGGGGTGTTTGTTACTGAAACAGACAATTTCCTTCCGTCGACACTCAGAGCCATAGGAAGCCAGTGATGGACAGAGATGTGTTTTTCTTTTCCTTTCATTGTGGCCCTGTTTAATCACTTGGGTGGTTGTGAGGATGCACGGACAGCAGGATAGGGATTCTGGAGACCCATCCTGGAGCTCCACACAGAGTGGTGCAAGCTCCAAAGAGGTCCGTTACACTCTCAGCAGTTTCCATCTGGAAATTGGGGTTTACAACCCTGATTGCAGTCTGAGAGGAATAATTCTTGCGGCTGAATTCAAATTTACATTCAGTTCCTTGGGGGGAGTGGGGCATCGTGATCATTATGTCCCTCCACGCTAATGATTCTTTGATTTGCCTTGAGGTCATGCCCAAGGATGAAGACCAAAAGCTGGGAAGAACCTGGTCCTCCAGTGACTACTTGTTAGCTGCCACTCCTTCCCTGAGTTTCTCTGAACCCTCTGGCAAAGCACATTCCACCTCCAGCCTCTTGTTTCATCCCTCCTGCTGCTGCCTCCCTCTTCCTACAGTGTGACTTCTCCCTCTTCCTCCCTCCAATGGGACTTTTTGCAGAGGACCACAGGCTCCAGCAGACTGGCTTTCTGCACCCACAATCCTCTTCTTTTTCCCCCTTGTCTAATGTCACTGTGACTTCTGCAGTAAGGAACAAACATATCTGCAACAGACCTTTGGACTTGGGTCACCTTTGGGCCATACATGGGTCAGGTTTTTTGAGACCATGTGAATGACAGAATCATTTCAGTTGGAAGGGACACTTAAAGGTCATCTAGCCCAACTCCCCCACAATGAACAGGGATGTCTACAGCTCCATCAGGTGCTCAAAGCCCCATCCAGCCTGACCTTGAATGGCTCCAGGGATGGGGCATCCACCACTTCTCTGGGCAACCTGTTCCAGTGCCCCACCACCCTTATCATAAAACAAACAAGCAAACAAAAGAAAACTTTCCTTCTTAAAGATCCAGCCTGAATCTTCACTGTTTTAGTTTGAAATCATTTCAACCATATGCTCACAGCCCAAAAAAATAAAACAAAATTGCTCAATCAGCCCCATATAAACACCTCCCCATATTGCGAGTCCTTCCCTGTCACCAAGGTGGGATGAAAGTGCAATGGTTACAAAGGGAATTTCCTGCTGCAAATCCCTGGCAAGTGTCAGCTTGGTGGAAAAAGCTGGGAGATGTCAGTTAACATCACTCAAGTGGGGCTGATTCCGTGCAGGGTGAAGGCTCTGTTTCCTGGAGCCAGCACGAGATGGCGCTCAGAAACAGGGTTTATTTAGGGAAAAAAGATGCGATGCTGTGATAACACCAACGCATCCGCTCTGCCTTTGGAGTTCTGTCTGCCTGTGAGATGTTTGGTCCTTCCAGGCAAGGATTTGAAGTATCCCACGGGTTAATAACTCATCTTCCTCCACCAATTAGCTACTTTTATTCTCATATTATGGATGAGTAAAGTGAGAGCAGCAGAGCTGGGTGTGGGGATTCCCAGCAGTCCTGCAGCATGACCCGTGCACTGGGCATTGATCAGGGTGATTCTTTCAGGCCCAATTTGTCTCTGCCCATCAAAGCATCAGTGTTTGTGCTCTCCTCCTCCTTAACGTGGCCATGTTTGGGATCTTGGAGTGTGGCTTTGAGATACCCTTCCAGATGGAGCATCAGAAGGCTTTTTATAAACACTGTTCCATTAACGCCATCTGAAGTTAATTTTCTGACCCCATCTTTTTGTTGTTGTTGTTTTTGGTAGGGAAAGGCAGCTGCAGCAGGAAAACCCAGCGGAGGCGGCAGCTCAGGCTCTGCTCTCACACCACGCCAGCTGGGCTCTGGCTGCTTCTCCTCCATCCTCCTCACTGCTCTCGCCAGCCAAAACTCCTCAAGCCAAGAAAGCTCTTCCCTATTTAAGGCAACTATCTGTGTCTGGAGGTGGAGAGTGATGCAAAACCTGCCCATCCCTGAGCTGGGGGTTTCCTGGTTAAACGCAGAAAGCTGGGAAAGTCATAAGGTCGCTGGTGGAAATTCCTGCTCCAAAAGCAGACCATTGCTTAGGGCTTGCTGCAACTGAGTTTTGCAAAGCCTTAGGAAATCACCACAGAGTTGAGGTTGGAAGGGAACTCTGGGTCCATCTTGGCAACAGAACAAGAGAGAATGGCCTCAAATTGGGCCAGGGGAGGTTCAGATTGATATGAGGAAGAATTTCTTTTCAGAAGGAGTGGTGTTGCATTAAAATAGGCTGCCCAGGGAGGTGAGGGAGTCATCGTCAGTGGAGGTGTTTCAGGAAAGACAGGCTTAGTACTTAGTTGCATGGGTTGGTGGGCAATATTAGTGGTAGTGGATGGTTGGGCCTGATGACCTTAGAGGTTTTTTCCAACCTTAATGATTCTATGATTCTATGATCTCAGCCAACCCCTGCTCAAGTAGGGCCGTCTCGCTGAGTTGCCCAACACCAGCGTTGCCTCGCCATGAGATTTGTTACAATACCTTGCGTTTTCCGACTTTCTGCTCATACACTGGTGGAGGAAAAGGTAATCCTGGGGGGCACTGGCAGAGAGGGTGCTCTGGAGGTGGCCAGCGGGGGAGTCGAAGGTGAAGAGGGTGGGCTGGCTGGAGTGGGAGGGCGCGGAGGACTTGCGCTCACGCAGCAGGTGGTGGTTGGCACCACTGAGCTCTGCTGGAGAGGACCGTGGTGCATGGTTCATGGAGACGATGCTCCGCAGGGCATCTGTGTGGGGAGAAAACACAGTGGTGAGTGGGAACACTCAGCGACGCCACAGCTTGATTTTGCATGGATCCCCTTATTTAAATGCTGCTCCAGTGTTTGTAGGGTCAGTGGGGTTTGCTTACAGCTCTAAGTGATGCAGCAGCAGGCTTCTGCGCTTGGAGCAAAAGCAATTACAGGTACTAGGAAAATAAATATTTTATCACATTTTATTACATTTTATCATTTTCTCCTATGTTATCATTTTTTTATCATATCCTCAGCAGTTTGCAAGGATGTCTAGGGGATGCCAGGCCAGCTCATAAGGAAGAAAGAGCTTTAACACCGTAGTTTCTGCTGCTGTTTCTCCTTAGAGACCTCCTGTGGGAGGTTTTGGAGATGTGATTCAAGTCACCTCCATACCTCTGTGTGAGGACATCACTGCTGTCCTGCAGTGGGGTAAACTGAGACACAGAGTGGGACTGTGAATGGACCCAGTGACAAGAGAGCTGCAATACACTCCCGTGTTCCCAAATTCTCTATTAATTCCATGACTTTGGATGAGTTTCTGACAATTTCTGCCTATAAAACAGGACATGGACCCAGTTCCCAGTGTTCCCTCCCCTTGCTGAAGAAGAAATACATCAAAAGATATGAAATACGTTTCAATTGAGGATGTCCCAGAGGTCAAGAGTAATCACCCAGATACTCCAGCCCTCCTGGAAAACTCCAGGAATTTGAACCAGAAATGAATTTTTACAGCCAAGCTGCAAATGTCATTAAAAAAGAAAATCCCCAAACCAGTATGCTCCAAAAAATTCGGGAAAGTTGTTCCATCTCCGGCTGCAGAAGAGGCAGTGGTCTCCTTTCCACACATGCACTCCTGGTGTGTAAAGCACTCGTGTGGCGCTGAGGTCACCCATTTTCTAGCTCTGATTCACATTTATTTGGTGCTGATGCAAAATGCAAAAAAAAAAAAACAACCCAAAACTCCCAGACTCTAATGAAAAAAAGCCCTCTTTCCTTGGGCAAACACTGGTTTAGGAACTGCTCCCACATTTTCTCTACCACGAACTTCCGCTTCAGAAACACTTAAGGAACCAGCGCAAGGACACGGAGGATTTCCCAGGTTTCTGATCCCTTCTCCTCTACTCCTTCTGTCAAATCCTTGACCCTCTCCCCATGAAATGTCCATTGTAGCTCAGACAAGGAGCCGCAGTGTATGGGGTGATTTTTCACTGCCTTTTGAATTGCGTCAAGATGCCTCATCGATCTGTCTGCCACCCGCTCGCTGACGCTCCATTTTTTTTCCCTGGCCATGCTGCAAACTTCACCCAACACAGAAAAAGTACATTAATAAAAGCCAAAGAGTGTGGCTCGACTCTATTGTTTGGTTTGTGCTAAACAGAGGAAGGATCAATACGGAACACTGACATTAATGATGGGGGATGAGAGCTTAAAACTCCAATTCCTGTCTTCTTTGCACAGTCATTAGAGATTCCTCAGTGCTTTTCATGGGAGTAAGTGGCTGTCCTCGTGTCCTCAGACAAAACAAAACCCTCACCTTTACTCTTATTAAATATTTATTCCATTGCAGTGAGGACGTATCTCCATTGGAAAGGGAGTCTTCAGAAGTATGAGTCTAAAATGCTAGCCCGTCCAACATGGTGGAGCCCACAGCCACTTTCCTATACAAAACAGGATGACTGAACCCAAAATGCCCCTTGGGAATGGCACCCTGGTCCTGCTGCCTCTTGAATCATGGCTGGGAACTGCCCATGACACTGGGCTTTGGCCAACATGATGCGAGGATGGAATGCTGGGGTCCTGTCCCCATCTGGGGACAACCATGAACTGTGATAGGTTGGGTCCCTGAGCAGTTGTCCAATGCTACCCCTGCATGCTCTGCAATTCCTGTGACATGGAAAAGCCTCAGCAAGCCAAAATCATAGAATCACTGAATCACCAAGGTAGTTAAAGACCTCCAAGATCATCCAATCCAATCGTCCACCTATCATCAATATTTCCCACTCAACCGTGTCCCTCAGTACAACATCTAAATGTTTCTTGGACATCTCCAAGGTGACTCCACCAGCTCCCTGGGCAGATCGTTCCACTCTTTTGGAGAAGGAGATTTTCCTGATGTCCAACCTGAAAATTCACCCAGGAGTCAGGAATTGCAGAGATTTTCTTGTGTTGCCACAACTCAAGGGTACAGTTGGGGCTGGACTGAGACGGTCCCAGGCATCACCATGAAGGACAGCGTATCAAAATCACAACACATGGAGTAACCCATCAAATCCTGCACCACCAGGTCACTTTTCCAAAGAATCAGCTCAATCCAGGGAGATTAGAGATAGCAGTGGCTCCTAGAAGCAGGATTAATTACGTGGAGGTTATCTCTGTCACTTCGATGGTGTAAAATGAAACGGGAGATGGAGGGGAGAAAGCAAGCGGCAAAGCCCAGTGAAAGCACCTCTGCTTCCCCAGGGGAAGTCACTCTATTGATGGCTGCATTGATTTTCAAAATGAATTCCCAGCCTGCTTTCCACAGTGACCCGGAGCCTGAGAGCATCAGTGAGAGTGAATCCAGGACTCACGTACTCCATTAGGGCTGTGAGATGAACTCCCTAATAGCAGGTGAGAGATGGATGGTTTCACTGGCCTGGGAGGGGATTGCAAGGGCTAGGAAGATAAATCCTGCTACTGCAGATGCTAAGATGGTTGTTGTTTTTTTCTTCTTTTACATGTTTTTTATCTTTTTTTTTTTTTTTTTTTAACATTAAAGAAGAAAGGGCAGCTCGTGACTCCAGGTCACACAATGATGGTGTGTTCTGCTCAAGGTAGGAAAGGAGCAAAAAAGGAAGCTAAGGTAGAAAAATAGGACTTGATGACTAGTGTGTGCTAAAGGTCAAGATATTTGTGCTCTTGTGCTTGGTCCATGCTCAGCACTTTGAGAACATCAATTCAGGCTGTGTAGCAGGAAAAAAATCTTCTCAGAAAGAGTGCTGATGCATTGGCACAGGCTGCCCAGGGAGGTGGTGGGGTCACCATCCCTGGAGGTGTTCAAGAAACATGGGGATGTGGCACTGAGGGACAGGGCCAGCGAGCATGGTGAGGGTGGGTTGGGGTCGGACCTGATGATCTTAGAGGTGTTTTCCAACCTTAATGATTCTGTGATTCTATGGTTCTTCGTCTGGTGTTCCCATCCGAATGCCTCTGGGCATTGGTCTCACCCACAACACAACCAACGACACTCAACTCACTCTGGTCAGGACCCAAAAAGAGTGAAGCTTCCCTATTCATTACCACCATCCGCCTCGTGGACAAGGGTAAATCCATGAACCTCATTTATTTTGCAGTATGAATGAAACTTCCAAATCCCTTGGCTTTATGTTGATGTCTTGAGTTTATGTTTAGGGAATGCATCAAACAGAGCCAAGGAGGGATGAGATGCCGTTCCAACTCCTATAGCCATTCCCTGGGGGGACAGAGTTAAGGTTATGAAGTGGGGCCATGTGGGAGGTGTCACCTTAACCCCATGTTTCCTGGCCTGTGCTCCTCCAAGTTTGGAGAGTTGAACTCTCACAGTCTGGAAGAAGTGGTGTTGGACAGCCACAATGTATATCTTGATGTCAGCAGCATAGCTTGCATGCAGAGTTCTTGGACTCATGCTACAGATGCTACACCTCTCCCTGCAAGAGAGCCAGAAGCAAAATGCCATGATGCCAGGCACGTTTTGGCCATCAGAAGGTTTGGTGCTCTCCAGCCCAGGTTTAGCTGTGCCTTTTTGGCCACATGTTGCAGCAAGGGGAAAGAAAATCCTCACTGGGACTCTGTCCCTGAAGGAAAAACACATGACTGCAACGGCACCGAGTAGGCTGGGAGCCAGGAATTTTTTATGAACGTTTTCGATCCCCAAAAGTGCTGTTTTCCTCATTGCTCACAGCTCTGAATTCCCTCGCTTCCAGCACTCGGCTATTGCTATGCGCACATCTCTTTACACAATGTTCCTGGGCTTGTCTGAGTGCAATAATTACTCGGGCTCTTTTGGAAATTGCTGCTCATAACGGCCTTTTTTTTTTTTTTTTTCACCGTGACAGAGGCTGCAGCTTCAGCTCCCTGTAACCCACCGACTGGAGAAGATGCAGTTGGGAAGATGGTGGTTTTCAGTTGCAACTCAATTCTGCACTTTCACTGACGGCTGCAGCAAGGTGAATCATAGAATCACAGAATAGAACCACAGAACCATTTGAAGTGGAAGGGACCCTTAAAGGTCATCTAGTCCAACTCCCCTTGTCAGCCCAAGTGCCCTTGCAAATAAGGGATCCGCTGACCTGTTTTGCATAGAAAAGCCAAAAAAATGCTTCTCTGGGCAATGCTGTGCTGTACACTGGACTCTGAGCTCTATTATTTCAGCTGGGAATGGCATTTCAGATGCACCATCCCTCTGCGATGGGAAACTACAAACCCTCGGACTGTGCCACTGACTTCTGGCCTGCTAAAACTTCCGGCCAAAGCTTTATTTTTAGGAAGGAATACAGAAATCAACTAGAAATAATCCCTATGAAGGGCACGGAGGCATGCTCATACACTGTTTGGAACAGCTCCATACTTTATTAGCCAAAAAAAAAAGGGGGGGGGGGGGACGACAAAAACCCAAAGGGATCCGCTTGTGCCTCTGCCCTTGCTGCTAGCTCACCACTTGAAATATATATATATATATATTTACATATATATATGTTTTAGAATAATATCAAAACAAGGCTGCATGCTTCTCCTGGCAGGGACAGAGCAAACAGCACATCTGTTGATGAGTCATGGTGGAAGGTGCTGTGCTGCCAGGATGCCCTGGAGTGCTTTGGTAACCTGGGAAGTCTTACTGCCCCAGATTTCAGAGTTGGATGGCATCTGGAAAAAGCCCTTGTTGACCTGAGGGTATGTAGAGAGTGTCATGCTAAAGATTTAATCCAGCAGGTTCGTGGGGAAGGGCATCAGGTTTGGGTATCTCCCCCCTCAAGGAGCTGCAGAAGAGGGCACTGTTACCATAATATTAAGTATTGTTCAAATTTGGGGTGTCACAAAGAGGGAGCAGAGCTCCTCACTGTAAGGATGGGGCAAGGTAACGCTCATCATGAGGCATCCTCCTCTGCAGAAGAGACAAAAGGTGTGAAACAAAGAGACATTGGGCTTCTCAGCTTTTCCTTTCCCGATGAGTTCTGTGATTTCTGCCTTAAGTCTCACCAGAGGAGCTTCAGATTGCTTCTCAGGAAAAGCTTCTCAGAAAGAGTGGTGTTGCATTGGCAAAGGCCACAGGGAGGTGGTGGAGTCACCGTCCCTGCAGGTGTTCAAGAACCATGGAGATGTGGCACTGAGGAACGTGGTCAGTGGGCATGGCGTGATGGGTAGGGTTGGACTTGGTGATCTTAGTGGCCTTTTCCAATCCTAATGATTCTAAAATTCCATGATTTGCTTTTGAGAAATCATGCAGGACAGACTGCATAAAGAAAAGAGGAGCATCTGCAATTTACAGACAGGGATCTGCTGCACGGAGGGGCTGAAGGCATGGTTTCTTCTATTCCATTTCAGCCATCAAAGTGATTTTTAGCACAGGCTGCTCCCCTTAGGCTTTCTCTATTGACAGTGGTTAGAACCACCAATTAGCCAAGCATCCAATGCAGGATTGGAAGAATTCCTGTAGCAAGAGGTGATGGGAGAAACTGTCAGTCAGACATCAGTGGAAATAAATCGCATTGTCTGTGACTGTTAAAGCCAGAGATCTGCTTGTATTTGCAAAAATCACCCAAAAATGGGGTGGATGCAGGTGCTTTCAACAGCCTTTGCCTTGCAGGGGCATGGGAACAGAGGGAAGTATCCCACTGCTGGTGAGAGAAGGAGAGGGAAAGGAGCCAAGTCAGATCATCCTGACCCTAAAGCATTATATATGTTAGCTATCAGAACAGAAATCAATTCGCTGAAGGACAAAGGGGCAGGAGGGAGAGAGGCTGTGACAAAAAAACAATGATGTTTGTCACTGAGAGCCCACAAAAAATCCCCCAGAACCCTGGGGAACACCCTTGGCAGCGCCGACCTGGCTCTGCATCGTATCAGCACACCCTGCATAGAGCGGACACCCTTTAAAGAGCAAATCCTTTTGTGTCAATATTTGGAGGGCTCCCCATGCTGCTGTTTATTTTTGGTAGAAGTGCTCCGGTGCTGGAGATAACAGCAGGCAAACATGGGCGCCTTGCAGCTCTGATTTATGTGTGACCTTCAGCATCCCACCTGAGGCAGCCTTATCTGAGAGCCCCACTGGGGGACGATGACCTAAAGGTAGGGAGGAAGGACAGCACCAGGCAGCAGAGTGGGATGGGGTTGGCTCCATTCATGCCTCTGACCTTTCAGGAATCATCACCTCTGCCACTGCAAAAACAAGCTGATGAGGGATGAAAGAGAAAACAAGAAAAAAGGCTGGAATGGAGGGGAAAGGGCAAGGGTGCTCAGTTGTAACTGCATACTACACAAAGCGGTCTCGGGAGAAGCATCACAGCATCATCAGCTGGCTGAGGCTGGAGGCACCTCAGGGTCCCAGCCCTGCCCCAGCAGGGACACTCAGGGCAGGGTGCCCAGCATCACGTCCAGGGCTCCTGGAGCTCCCCCAGGAGCAGCCCCCAGCCCCTCTCTGCTCACTGCACTCTGCACTGCGGCCTGGCATCCTGAGGGACCTCCTGGGCTCCAGGCTGTGCCCGGGGCCTCTGGGCCTCACTGATCACCTCCATCCATCTGCTGCTGCTGCTTTGCCTGATGCAGCACTGTTACCCTTCTTAGCAGCGAGGGCACATTGCCGGGCTATGTTCCACGTAGTGCCCACCAGGACCCTCAGGCCCATTCCTGCAGAGCTGCCCTACTTGGGTGCCCAGTTTGGTGCTGCGGCTGTTCCTCCCCAGGCGAAGGGCTCTGTCCTGCTCACTGTCGGACCCCAGGAGCCTTCCCCCCAGCCTGCAGAAAAAGTGAAGGGCTGAGGCTTTGCGGTGTTGAACAAATTTCTTCATGCCCTGCCTACTGAGTAGAATGCAGATGACTCTCCTTGCTTGCACTTCTCACTTCCCAAGAATGGAAACCCAGCCCAATCCCAGCCAGGGCTTCCTCCAGCTGCCTAATGGCCTGCTTGAAATTTTATGGCCCTTTTTATGGAGACTGCAGCACGGGTCTTTAATGCTCGAGGAGAGCGGAGAAAAACTTCTGTTAGGAGGAAATGTGAACCTGCTTTACTTATGCATGATTTAGTGCCATTTCTATTCAAGGGAGCGCACGAAAGGCCCAAATATTTGCACTTTGTATTATAGAAGAACTGCCATTCCTGGCTCTTTACAGAAGTAATTTATTTCTCTCTCTCCTTACCTTGGGGGAGAAACATTATAACTCCTGGTTTGCTGGAGAGTCAATAAAACAGCAGTGCTGTTAAAGATCTGCTTTGTGATCATTGAGCAAAGCAGCAATGGGAAAAGAAAGGGGATCCCCAAATTTCTCCTCTCTTTTCTTCCCCTGCTACGTTCACATCCATGAACGGGACTGAAATGCTTGGCCCTACTTTTCTTCCCTGCAACAAGGACTAATGTTTTGCTAATTTGCTTCCCAGGTGGTGTTTTTGGGTTAAAATGATGGACGCAGCACAAGGTGTAGGAGAGATGATGGTTATGGGATTGTGGTACAGCTCCAGATTTCTTGCACAGCTTCAGGAGCTCCCAGCCCAGGGAACATCAGCCACATCAACTTCAAAAAGCAAAAAGAGGAGACTCCCAGGGTCATTCACCTGCACAGCTGCAAGACAGCGTCCCTGAACCAGAGCGCAGGGTCAGTGTGAGCAGGGGGCACTTCATCCCTGAAAATCCCTACGTCTGTAGGGAAAGACACTCAAAAATAGCATAAACTTTTTCCTTGGTTCTTTTTTTTTTTTTCCTGTTGGAAGTTCAGCTCTTGGTTATCCAGTTGCTCTCCCTGGAAGTCACTGTGGAAGACCCGGGACTTCCTTTTTCAGGGATGTAGCCTTAGCTCTTAGAACAAGCATTTGTCTCAGAGCTGTTGCACGACATTTTTCTCATTTAAGGGCTAATGGCTTACCCTGTACACACATCAGAACCATCCGAACAGGTCCTGAAGGCAAATCCATCCCTAAGATGAACTGGGAGCAAAACACAAAGAATAAAATCTTTGCACACACTGGGAGGACTGCACCTGGCACAACACTAAGGGGACCCTGCAACACCGGTACTCCAGCAGAAGTCACACTGCTTAAAAAACATCCTAAATCCCTCTATCCATCATGAATAATGAGAATCCTGCCCATTATGCAGTCTATTAATGCCCAGTGGAGGCAGAGAAAGAACAGATCTCGTCTGGGGAGCGACTCTCATTGCCATCAGGTTATAAATGCCTGTGACCCCCAAAGCTTTATGCATGCAGAAATAGAGAGTTCAGACACAGAAAAGATTCAGTACCAGATAAAACCTGCAGGTTTTTCCTTCCCTCTTCTTTTAATATGTAACGATGGCTAAAAGGACTTAGAATTTATTCCCTACACATCGCCATAATCAAATCATATGCTAATGCTATTAACATGGGACCTTGCATCGCAAATGACTTATAATCATATTCTCCTTCAAAATACTAGAGTTTCATTTAAATCGGTCTCCACAGCAACTGGAAACAAAATGTCAGATGAAAATCTTCATGGCTGGACATGGTGAGTGAGGAATTTCACAGCGGAGCTTGTAGACATGAAGATGGCTTGATCCAACCATGGCTGATGGGCTTGTGCCCATCATCTAGTTGATCTTACTGGTCTTTTCCAACCATAATGATTCCATGCTCTGCCACCCAACCAGCTGGGATAATGAACGGTACAGGAAAGCAAACTTATTTCTCCAGGAGGGCCTCAAAGTGTGCTGATGGAAAAAGAGTGATAAGACATGGAGTCTGTGTAGCCATGAAGATTGGGAAGCCTTTCTTGCCCCTCCTTCCCACTGATATCTTCTAAATGGTCCCAGGGAGATTCATTTGACAGAAGGTTTCATTCATGATAAATCAATTCTCATCTGTTAAATTCCAACCTGACTATTTGCAAATGGCCCAGGGCAATACAGCTCCTGGTCATGGGCCAACCTCCTGTATTTTAGGGTTGTAGAAGCACAGACCAGGAAGAAGGTGTTCACTCCTGGCTTCCCTCTCCCATTTGCTCTGCTGACAAGCTGCCCTCAACGAGCACTATCTCTCACCAGGATCTAGGACTGGGACAGTCCGCTGCATCCTCTGATCAGCGCTCACCATGTTTTATCCCATTGAAACCACTCCCCAAATCCATTTGAAAATGAGCCAAGTTTTGACCTTTCCATGGCCAAAAAGCCGCTGAATAGAAACCAGCTCATTTCCCATCAAAATGTTATCCCTGCTGCTCCACCTGTCTTCCCTGCACTTGTTTCACTCTGTGGTCACCATTATGTAAATGGTGGGATCCTCATTACAGCTGGGGCTTTTCGGCATTCCCCTGATGAAATGAGTATTAGCAACGTGGCCCGCAAAAATGTCTTTGAAAGCAATGTCAGAAGTGTCTTGCCTGAGAATGGCTGAAAGTTCAGGCAATGAAAAGAAAACAGCCCCAACCAGTCTCCCGGCTCTGTTAGTAATTATCTGGGCTCCGGTGGGTGTTAAAACATCTGTACTGGTTTGGCAGGGACTGGGAGCAGGGCTTGTGCCAAAGGCAAGTACTGGCGTGGGCTGAAAGCAACGCAGCAATACATTAGAGGAGTATTCATGCTCAGAAGCACATGGCCAGCAGCCTCTGCTAGAAGTGCCTTTGGGTTAGGATCATCCCCATCCCTGTCTCCTTTGGGACCATCCCAAGCAGGAGTTTGGATAGCTAAAGGAGTTGCAGGAGTGGCTGGATTCCTGAATCCTGCTGCGTTTAACATCCCGCTGGACTTTGGTAACCATCACTTCATCTCTACGTTGTGCTCCTGCAATTCTTATTTCTGGGCACGAACGTTTCCACATGGACAATCTCCTGACTCAAGAGCAAAACATTCTGCAGAATCTCAGCACTGGAATAAACTCTGCCTCCCCTGGTGTTCTCTTATGGGATGGGAACCATCCCATGCACTCTCCTTATTGAGCAGCTCCTCTCCCTCCTCTTTCTCATTCAAACACAGCTCACGAAGTGCTATGAGCCTGTCCCTAACACCTAGAAAAGCCAGATTACATTATCACCTCTATGGCTGTGACCGTCCTTGTGTGCAGTGCAGATGGTGCCAACACCTGGACCCAAATCCTCATAGAATCATAGACTGGCTTAGGCCCGTTGCATCTCCCATGCTTCATGTTTGGCTTAGGGCCAGTTGAAAATGTTCTGACATCCTCCAGCTGGAACATGCCATTTCATCAAAATAGGAGCTTGACAAGGCATCATCTTCAGCCAGAAATTATGAGAAACCTGTGGAGAATATAACTGAATTCTAAAGGAAGGGGAGAAGGTCTTGATTCAAGAGGGGATACTTCTTGACTGCTTTGACTGAAAACCACTGCTATGCACTCTCCAGATCATAGAGTCTTAGAAAGGCTCAGATCGGAAGGGACCTTAAAGACCATCCAGTTTCAACCTCTGCTGTGTGCAGGGTGAAAGCACAGTGAAACTCTTTATTTTTTTATTTTTTTGAAATTCCATTTCAATTGAGAATGACTACACATGACACTGAGAACAGATGAAAACGAATTAAAGAGAAAAGGAACACAGTGAATTTTTACCACCTCTGGTAAAAACTACATTCTAAATTGGTGGCTGTTGAAGCAGATCTGGGTTAAATCCAGTACCTCATGTCCCTCTTATTCTTATCACCACGGGTGATACACTGTCCCTATCGGAGTCCTTCACCCATGAGATGAAATAAAGCTTGGCAACAAATACGCAGTTCATTGGAACTGTTTTTGTCCACAGATGCTGGGAGGAACAAGCCATGATATAATGGATTTTGGCTGCAACCACAGGAATGCAGGAATTACTAGGAGCAGACCATAGCAGACTGCTTCAGCTTTCCATCTCCAGACTCTTCAGAGAAAGCTGAGAACTTCGCAGCAATCAACCACGCAGCAACACACCTGCAGGAAGAACTGATCTACACCTCACTTCATCATTTACAACCCTTATTAAAGCAAATGCTTTAACTTATCTAATGTAGCTGTGGATGTGTTTGCACTGATGGAAGTATTAATTCTTCAAGCCACTCCATCTGCAAAATGAACCCCTCTGTGGTGGTGGTGATGTGTTAATGGTTGTACAGCCTGGAGAAAAGAAGGCTGTGGGGTGACCTGATCACGGCCTTTCAGTACCTAAAGGGAGCCTATAAACAGGAGGGGAGTCAACTATAAGGGTAGTTAATAGCAGGACAAGGGGAAATGGTTATAAGATGAAGGAGGGAAGATTTAGGTTGGACGTCAGGGGAAGTTCTTTACTATGAGAGTGGTGAGGTGCTGGAACAGCTGCCCAGAGAGGTTGTGGATGCCCCGTTCATTCCTGGAGGTGTTCAAGGCCGGGCTGGATGGGGCCCTGGGCAGCCTGGGCTGGTATTAAATGTGGAGGTTGGTGGCCCTGCCTGTGGCAGGGGGTTGGAGCTTCATGACCCTTGAGGTCCCTTCCAACACAGGCCATTCTGTGATTCTGTATGATTAGTAGTCTTTCCAACCTTAATGATTCTATGATTCAGGTCTATGAGCACAGAGCTGGGCTTTCTTTCAAACAGCACTGAGACACCCTCTAGCAGCCCGTGTTCCCATTACTGAGACACACTGGTGGGTGTTTTACTGCAAGAAGCACTGTTTGTCCAGGGCTAGAACTCAAGAAGGACATAATGGATGTATCTGCACAGAAACATGGGTGACAGACATGGGATAGGATAGGATAGAATAGGACAGGACAGGACAGGACAGGACAGGACAGGACAGGACAGGACAGGACAGGACAGGATAGGATAGGATAGGATAGGATAGGATAGGATAGGATAGGATAGGATAGGATAGGATAGTCCATCTGACACATCAAAGAAATTCAAAGCATTCACGTGCTCGTATTCTGAGTTCCTCTTGAAGGTAGTGGAAATGGCAGGACTGAGTTTCTGGAGCATCACAAAAGAGCCAGCAGGATGGCAAACCTTCAGAAGGAGCTGATGTTAGTGACAAAGAAAAGCAATGAACTTGCAAAAGAATGAGCTTCAAGTCACAAAATCACAAAGCACAACGCCCCATTCTTAGAGACCTGGACTGAAGTTTGGGGATTAGTAAAAACAATTGGAGTCAAAGTATTGGGACTGAGATATTAAAAGAAAGTCTTCTCCATCAAGAATTGTTTTGAGATGAACCCCTAGAAGAGAGGAAGGCGGCACGTGACCAAGTTTTAACTCTAACACTAATCATTGAAGCAATCATCAGCTGGCAAAAACCATCAGCGTGGATTTTATGGATTTCAAGTGGGTATTTGAAAGACTTCATCATGACTCATTTGAGAGCAATTTGAACTGTTATGGCAAGCCAGCAAAAATAATTACCATCATAAATGCTTTACATCAAGGTTGAGCGTGTGCAAAGTATATGCAAGCTTGAGGGAATGGTTTGCACAGATCCCAATGTCAGACAAGGTGGTACTTGGCAGAATGGGTGACCTGCCAGAGGATGAAGGTGAAGATGGAGCCACTGGCAGCGCAGTAACCATTCACTATACTTTTACACGTGATGAAGAATTTGCAAGTGCCTGAGTGCACACCTGATGCCTGCCCCATGCTTTAAAAAAAGGGATCTGTTGTCAGGCATGAAAAAAATATCAAGCGCAGCAAGTCACTCAACTCCAGTTTACTTTCAAAAGCAACAGTGTACAAGAACAAGGGCAGTTCATACATTTGGCAGTAAAATGATGGAGGTAATCAGACCAAAAATTGCCAAGCAGCAGCTGCGTTGGCCAAGAAGGAATTTGGTCACGTGCAGCTAAAGGAACACAGGATGAAATTTTTTAGGTGAAATGTTATTTTCCACCCTAACGAAGAGAAAAAGGGTGGCAATCAATCAGACGTGCAAACAAGGCAGACGCATGTGACAGCAACCCATGAAGTACAAAAGGGAGCTGAACCCCCAGCAAGGGCTGAGATGTGTGAGATCTTCCCCACCTGCCCCAGAGCAGCTGGAAGACTACTAGGGCCATCACACAGAGTAAAAAAGGTAAGAAAACAGGAGTCTGGACTTAGCCAGCACCAAGGGTTATCAGACAACATGCTGAGATATGGGCTCTGCTGGGGCAGTCCCTTGTCTCATGCTCTGCCCTTCCACCTTTGAGGCAATGCTAACAGGGATGTACACCAGTATTACCTGCTGGGATTGCTGAGATGTCCCTTCTCCTCACCATACTCTGAAGTCTGATACTTCCCTGCAGTGTTAGTTCAGATAAATGCCAGAAGCAAAGAATATCTGAAGCTGGAAGGGACCTCTGAAGATGGTCTAGCCCAACCTTCTGCTCAAAGCAGGGGGAACTATGGCAGCTTAAGACTGAATCTAGTTGGGATTTGAGTATTTCCAAGGATGGAGACTCCACAGCCAACAGTGTTTGAGTTCCATAACATCAAAAAAGTGTCGTGTTTTTTTTTACATGGGAATCTGTATGTGTTCCCCAGATCAGGTGTAACCCCAGAGTCCCAGTAATAAATTGCTGCTGTTGCAGCTCTGACATTACCACACTAAATAATGCAGAAGTATGTTTGAGAAGCAGGCAATAATTATAACCAAAGCGTAGAAAACATCTAGGGAAGAATTGTTATCTTTGCAGATAAAATCAGTAATAAATGCTACTGCATTCATAAATAAAAATCAGTCTGGAAACAAACGCTGAGCAGTGTCATGGAAAGTTCATAGTAATCGACAGCTTCAAGGCTCCTTCCTGCTCCACTAGCATATTCTCTTGGAGTTTTTATAGGCTTTAGAAAGCTTCGTTTTAATTGGAAATATAAAGCGACACAACCCAGTAAACAAACAGGCGTGGGGGTCTGCAAAATGAGAGCTTGAATCTATCCCGGCTTTCAGAGCGTGCTTCACAAAGCAGCGCTCAGGAGGCATAAAAGCAAGGTCCGTGTTAAATGCCTTGGGGGCACAACATGGAATATATGGGGGGAAGTGAAAGGGAGGCATGTCGGCCCTAAATTATCTGACTCAGAGGTCACTGTGGTTTTCTCCCTCATCCTCCAACTTGCTCGCACACAAGTTTGGAGTCCTGCCTCCAGCACGTTTTCTGGGCTAAGCCCTACACACGGAGCATCACTTGCAGACCTGTGTCTCATCTCGATGCCCTGGAGCTCTGAAGATCGAGTGCAGTATAGCAAATCCCAACACTACACAGCCCAGGGCTCTTCTGGGAAATATAAATACAGGCAAATCTGGCTGTGTCCTTCCTCCCAGCTGGCTGACACCCAAAATGCCTCCCTCCCTCCCTCCCTCCCTCTCTTCCTCCCTCAGCTGTACTCAGACAGCACCGCTTCATCAGTCGCTTTGCTCCAAGCCCATCAGATGTTTTCCTTTTCAAAGGCCTTGCATGATTTTGCTTTTTTGATCTGATGCTGATACTGTCTGCTGCACACGTTTTTCCACGGTCAGTAAGTCATTCTAAAAATTCCTCTGTGCCCATTAAACTAATGGGGCTGACCTGATGCTTGCAGGGCTTGTAGCGATAAAAGCCAATTAGAAAATGAAGAATTCTTTCAGATGGTTTTCTGATTCAGAGTATCTGGTCCAGAAGTGAGTCCTGGGCAGGACCGAGAGACTTGAACACCGAAAGATGTTTGCCAACATCTGCTGGAAACCTGTGCTGGAAAGGCTGGGTGATTTTGCTCTAATAATAATAAACCCCTCCCAACTCTTGAAATTCACATCTCTTCCTCCCCTCCCAACGTAAATCCCAGCCCCAGCTCAGTGAACTCAGTGGCACTTTGGCCAGGAAAGGGACAGGATTTTCCCTAATAGCCCCACACCTCCAGCTCCATATTCATCTTTGGCAGAGGTCGGCCAGGTAGCAATGCACCTGGCACCTGTGGGGAATCAGTCAAGAAGGACTGGAACATTTGTTTTTTTGGAAAGAAACATGTAAATTTTCTAACCTGCAGGTTGATGTTTTTATTATTTGCAGAAAAGATAGGAGCATTCTTTATTGGTAAATTTGGTGCTCCTCTGACTGTTCCCATCACTGTAGGATATGGTTAGAGGGGGCCCAACTGACGCCAGTCTACTGGTGGTCTCTCCTGGAATGGCAGTGCTATGGGTTTACAGTTATAAGGCCAAGAGATCTCCTAGATTCTTCCATCCTCATCTCTCCCAAAATGGCCAGAGTCAAAATAAAAAGTCCTAAATTCCCCAATCCCAAATTCTGAAGAAAGTACTGATCCAGCATTGGACAGATGTCTGAAACCATTACATCACAACAGGCTCTGCTAACGAAGGGAACAGACTCTTTAGCAGGATTTGCTGTGACAGTACAATGGGAAAAGATTTCAAACTAAAAGATGGGAGACTTAGATTGTATATAAGGAAGTTTTTTTTATGATAAGTGTGCTGAGCCATTGGCACAGGTTGCACAGAGAGGTGATGGATGCCCATCCCTGGAGACACCCACAGTCAGGCTGGATGGGCTCTGAGCACCTGATGGAGCTGTGGGTGTCCCTGTTCATTGCAGGGGAGTTGGACCAGATGGCCCTTCCAACTCAAATGATTCTATGATTCTGTTTTTCGATAGCATCAGACTCTTGAAGCCAGAAGCTTGGCTTTGTAATCATGTAGACACCTTAAGAAGTTTTCTTTTGGTTTCTGGTTTCCAAAGTCCTCTGTATCCCTGCTTTGGTCTTTTTCCTGGCATACACAGGCTTACAATCTGCTCTGGGTGTTAAGGACAGTGACCATCATAGCAGTGCTGTGTTGACTCTGGTTCTGCAGTGTATCTGCAGGTAACACAACATGGTGAAGAACTGGATACAGCAAGCAAAGTAAGGTGTAGAAGAATAGAATCATTGGAACATTAAGGTTGGAAAAGACCACAAAGATCATCAAGTTCAACTGCCAACCCATCACTAACATGCCTGCTAAACCACGTCCCCCAGTATCACATCTGCCATAACAGCAGGGGCTGATCCTCATTCAGTGTAAATAAAATGATGTCAGATGAAACAACCTGAAAAGCCAAACATCTCAAAGGTCTTGGCAGCAGCTCTCAAATGGATTAGATTCATCTCAACATCACTTTAGGAGTCACAAGGTGAAGTCTCCACCTGAGCTCAGCAGTGCTGCTTTCCTGGAGAGTCACGGGAAAGAAACAGGCACTTTTAGGACACAAATGATTCACTCAATTTCAGACTTTTTCCACCTTCTCCCCAAAAGTAGGCCTATTTCAACCACCAGTCTCACTGACAGCAGCACTGGTTCTGGTGAAGACCAAAACACAAGGTGAATCACAGCAAGGAGTCCTCGATGGGTGGGTAGGGATCAGCAACGGTCTCTCCCTGCTTCTTTCTTCTAGGAAGCAAATTCCTTGGTTGTCAGTGGCTGTCTGCTCTTTAGCAGACTCGTTAGCACCTGAACTAGCACATCTCCAAAGGGAAAGAGGGAAAAAGGAGGGGGGAAAGCCAGCAGGCACTTAACTGCTCTCAAGCTGCTCCTTTGTGCCAAGACCACTCCATCTCTGGTATTGTTTACACTGAAATAAAAGCTGAACAGTGTCGGATCTTAAAATAACTTGCTGTTTTCAGCTCAGGAAAGCCAGGGTCAGGGAAGTTTGGAGCAAATTTAAAGAGGCAGGATGATTAAGGGACGGACTGGGGCTCATACAAGGAGGCATTCACATGCACGTGGTGCTCAATTATCAGCCTGGAGCAAACTGAGTTCAGGCCTCTGGGTCTCCCTATCCATACTACCTAGAGTGGGTCAGGCCTTGATCAGGCTGAGATGTGACATCTGCACTTGTTCTCCCAAGGCAAATCTGCAGCCACAGAGGTTTCCTTTGTTAGGAAATCTTCACACATGTTAGAGAAGGACAGGTGGGACTGATCCAAACGCCCCTGAGATGTGCAACCAGTGGGGCTAGATGTGAATTACTGTGTTTTAAAAAGAAGAGCTCCATGTTGCTGAGTGCAGAAAGCACTGATGGGAACACTGAGGAAGTGTTGAATTTATAGGGATTGCTGCAGGGTGACATCCATAGGGTGAGAGGAAGGGGCTCAAAGGGGAACTCTGTATTGCTGTCCTAGTGCAGGCCACCTCCAAATCCTGAATGGGGCAGGGTGCATTAGGTCTTTGGGTGAGTTAAGACATGGTTAGGTTGGGTACATGGAGGGAACTAAGACAGGTCTGCCTCATACCCACCATGGTTCAAGCTCAACTCAACCACTGACGGGTTGATGGTTGGACAAGATGATCTTAGTGGCCTTTTCCAACCTTGATGATTCTATGATTCCATGATAACCTGGCTCATTTCTTGCCACAGAGCACTGTGCTGTCTGCTGAGAGACAGATTGGCCTCTAGGTGAGACGATGGTCAGCTATGACCCAAACCTGGTTATTAAGATGAACCCATGGACAATCAACTTGAGTTGATAGGAGCTGAAGCATTAAGCTGGAGGGTGTAGGACTCAGCAAGGGTGCAGATCCCAAAATACAGCACATGGGGCTTGGGTGCTTTCGGAGACTCAAGGCCATGCCCACACCTCCTTCCTTGCCCCCATTTCTCAGGCATCAGCATGCTTCCCAGCACAGCTCACCGCTCATCTAGGGTGCAAGCAGGGAAGGAAGCAGGCATGTGCCAGGCACAATAGCAAGGAAGTACCTGGTCATTAGTGTTTCCCCTCTGGTTTCATTCCTCCAGGCCACAACAGAGGTGAAGACAGTGGAAAGTGGGGGCTGCCCTGGGGTTGTTGCTTTGCTTAGGCTCCCTGGTACCCTGATCCCACATACAAGGATAGTGAACACCAGTGATCTGGTGATAGTTTTGGGTGGTAGGTGGCACACAAATCTATGTTTTCTCTCTGGTCCTATTTGCAGCCTCTTTGCTGAGCTTTCAGGCAGCTCCTGTCTGCTGGACAGAATTTTGGGGGGTACCCCTGTGTGGTGTTTTAACCCTTCACCTCAACAATCACTCACATAAACCTGGCTGCAAGGGATCAGCAGAGTGAGAGGCATTGCTGGCTTGATACTGGGACCAAGGCATTTTGCAGGGAGAAGAGAGAAGGGAGCAAGAGCAGCACATGGGCTGAGAAGCACAGTCTGCAGGCAGCCCATGCATGCATGGTTGGGAGTAAGCCGAGTTAAAAGAGGAAGGAGAGTCCCCTCTTCCCAACTGGGAAACCATCAGCCCTGCAGCCTCCTCAGGCAGAGACACTCAGCTCCCTATTAAACATTAATGCTGGGCCCTGGCTGGTGTTTTGTGAGATGGTAAAAGCCTGGGGAGCACAGAGGATTGATCCCAGCCAGGATGAAACACATGAGTGCCGTGCTTCAGAGATGGAGCGAGGAGGGAGCCAGACCCTGGGAGCGCCTCGTTGAATTCATAAAGAAGAAAGAAAAGAAATGAAGTCCCAGATGATATTAAAAAAAAAAAAAAAAAAAAAAAAAAAAAAAAAAAAAAAAAGCACTTGATGACTGTCTTTTGGCTGGGGACGTGTGCCCGGGCTGGGTGGGAGAGGCCACTGCTGCCAAGCACAGCCCATGGGCAGGAGCCAGCGCCGGCCCTTTCCCACGCTCCGCTCACCCTCAGCCTTCAGCTCAGAGCAGCGACATTTACTCATCCACTAATGCATCACTGCTCCTTCTCTTTGATTTTTCACTGTGGCCTGAAAGGCCTGGCTGAGATCAGGTTGCTGTTCATTAGGGCAAAGCCATAGTATGAGCACTGGGGAAGCCTCGAGCATTGGGGTGAGACGTCATGGCTGAGCTGAGACACCGACTGTGCAAAGCGGACTGAAACAGAGGCACATACTGCCTTCCCTCTCTCCAGTGTGGGAAAAAACTTCTAGCATACAGGCAGCAAATTGGTTTTCATAAAACATGAAAACCCACCAAGGATTTGCTTGGTGCCCATGAGTCAAAGCCCAGAGAGAGAGCTCGCATCCTATGGCAGAAGGAGCAGAGAAATGGATGGGGACAGAAACAGGAAGGTACCAACCCATCTGAAATAAGTAACCTGGGCACGGGTCCCCTGCAAGGATGCACTCACCGGTCCATGGGAAATTAAATTACACACATAGCTGCACCTCTCAGTCCTATCAGAAATAGGAGACATCAGGCTTTTGGCTGAAGCATTGGCTCCAGAATGGGTTAAAGGCACATGAGATACGTTTAGCAGGATTGTTTAATAGATATGTAAGTTCTTCTCTTCTTTCTTCCCCTGACAAGCAAAATGTATGAGAAAATACAGTTCACAGCACAGACCTGGCTGCCTGCCCACTAGGGCAGGGAAAATGCAGATGGTTGGAAACTCAGCGCCGTGGCCACGGAGTCGGGCTCTGGGCACAGCACCCAGAAAAGGGGCCCTGGGAACCCAACAGCTGTGTGATAATGAGAAATATTCCCCCAAACGAGGGTTAACAGAGCAAAGCTGATGCCTTCCTCTGTGCTGCACCTTGGGTGTGTCATGCACATACACACTGCAATCCATTGAGGGGACATAACTAGCTACATTCCCACCCAGAATGGATTAAAAGTTGATAAAAGCAAGCAAAACCTCAGCGACTCTTTGCCTCTTGTCCCCAGATGGAGGAAGCATCACAGTTTGGACTAAAGGTAGAGCTGTCGCACCCGCATCCCTCCTTGCAAGGCTCCTCTTGTTCAAAGCAGTAATTAGCTAGCTAAGTAAATAGGTGTTAGCAGAAACAAAGAGTTGTGCTCCGTCTGGGTAAACACCTCAGATCTAATTTAATTTCCCCTCTTCTAGTAAACGTAATCTCACTGCTACGCAGCTATTTCCAGGCTGGGGCACGGAGTGCACACCGGTGATGCCGGGGCAGCCATGCAAGTCCCCGAGGCTGAAACGAGCTCCTTTTGATGAGCCAGATGTGGAGCACAGCTGGCGGTCACTGACAGCAGCACCGTGCTAAACTCCATCCGTGCCTTAATCCTCAGAGCCTCCTAGTCTAGACAGGACACGACCGACTAATGTGAATACCAAGCAAGAGAAAATTTACCATCTCCTGTTGAGCTGCCAGCAGAAGAAAGCAACAAAGGGCTCTTTGGACTATTTTTCTTTGTTTTCTTGCAAAGGTTTTTTGCCTTTTTTTTTCTTGTAATCCTTGCAAGACAATATGCAGCCAACCTTGCTGCCTGTAGCCTCTTTCAGGTTTCATTTGCTCACTGGCTGTGCTAAAAAGCAATGGAGGTACCCTGTGGCATGGGGTGTCCCTCTAAGCAAACACCTTTGCTGGTGATGGTGTGCTCTCCTGGCTGGAAAGAGACCTGATAACAGCCCTTCAGTGTCCGAATGGGGGCTGTAAGAAAGAAGGGGACAGACTCTTCAGTAGAGTCTGTTGTGATAGGACAAGGGGAAATGGTTTCATACAAAAATAGGGGAAATTTAGACTGGATATAAGGAAGAAGTTTTTTACATTAAGAGTGGGAGGCAGTGGCACAGATTGCCCGGAGAGGTGGTGGTTGCCCCATCCCTGCACACACCCAAGGTCAGGCTGGATGGGCTCTGAGCACTGATGGAGCTGTGGGTCTCCCTGTTCTTTGCAGGTGAGTTGGACCAGATGGCCTTTAAAGATCCCTTCCAACTCAAACCATTCTATGAACCCAGCCAGGATCCACCTGGCTTTGGGGCCAGATCCAGGCTGTGGGGTTGGCATAATGCAGTGAGCATCCCGCATCCCCCAGGAATGAGAAAAAGCAGAAGGATGTGCATGGGAGCTTCACCGATGGTTTCTGATCTCATTACACCACGCTGCCTGACTGCTGGGAGAAGTGGGTGGAGGTAATTAATTGCTACAATTAGCACGGAGCTACTACTGCCTATGATGTTTAGCTTTTCCTGCTGCTTTTCGTGCATCCAGTTACTGACTTTTAACCCCGTGCTGCAGTGAGGTGATCAGTGAGGCTCAGAGGCACCTGGCAGAACCTGGAGCCCAGGAGGTCCCTCAGGACACCAGGCTGCAGTGCTGTGTGCAGTGAACAGAGGGGGGCTGGGGGCTGCTGCTGGGGGAGCTCCAGGAGCCCTGGATGTGGTGCTGGGCACCCTGCTCTGAGGCAGGGATGGCCTGGAAGGACCCTGAGGTGCATTCAGCCTCAGCCACTCTGTGACAGCCACAGAAATGGTGTTTTCACATTGCTTAGTAGGGACGGTGAGCGAAAGGCGCCTTGCAGAGGTCACCATTCCTGCGAGCATCAAAGCAAATCATCAGCCCTGCATAATTCATGCTCCCTCTTTCCATAGCATCTGGCCACATCTACTGCATTCCTGTCGCAGGCTTTTTCACAGCTGACTCAGAAAATCACTCTTTGGCAGCCGGGTACCGTTTCAAGTGGGTACTTTCCCTCCAGCACTAACAAGCTGTGATTTAGTTACAAATAAGGAGTTTTGTTTCTCCTTTGCTGATGTCACTCAGTGGTCCTGCGGGGAACAGCGCTTGCATCTCTGCTGCCTGAAAAATCCTATGTTCCCTTCGGGACAGATGCACTTGAAGGCACGAGATTGTTTTTCCTTTCGATGCTCAGGTTTATATTTCAGCGAAGCCCAGTATCGATCCCACTGTCCCCACATGGAAGCTCATTTTACTAAATGGGAAGAAAACAAGCTCTCCCAGCTGCACGCACACCAAACTCAAACTTAAAGAGAGGAGATTTAGACTGCATGTAAGGAAGACATCTTTTACCAT
Organism: Alectoris magna; assembly: GCA_030625065.1. Lineage (NCBI taxonomy): Eukaryota > Metazoa > Chordata > Aves > Galliformes > Phasianidae > Alectoris > Alectoris magna. Next base: position 3,873,501 of record CM060560.1, read on the forward strand.
AAGGGTAGGGAAGCACTGGCACAGGCTGCCCAGAGAGGTAGGTGGCGGTGCCCCATCCCTGGGGACACCCACGGTCAGGCTGTATGGGCTCTGATGGGGCTCTGGGTGTCCCTGTGCATTGCAGGGGAGTTGGACCAGATAGCTTTTTTGAAGGTCCCTTCCAACTCATAGGATTCAAACCATAGGATTTTCATACTCGATGAAAATGGAAAACCCTGCAACCAAACAGCTCTCAATGGGCCGCGTCGCTGACATCACAACGGGATGCAATTTATTTAGCCTGACCTTTCCCTGCCAGATTACGCTCGTGGTGTTATCGAGGATCCTTTCTGCCACTTGTACACCCATTGCCAAGGTGACGTCCCGTTTAATGCGTCAGTCAGGGAAGATTGCACGCGTGCTGTTGTGATGCTTTGTTTGCTGTCCTGCCCGACGAGATCTTGGCAGGGTTTCAGCTCACGCAGATTGCAGCTGCTCTGCACTGGACCAAAACAGACTCAAGCTGGACGTTGCTAAGGGGAGCTTGCTACATAAATGCAGAGCATGGAGCCCAAGTCCCCTTTGGTTAGGTCCTTTCTGAGGTCTGATTTTTGAAGATCCTTTGGGGATGGGATAGAACAGTAATGCACACAGAGAGGGTCGTTTATCGTGTGTGCCAGAAGGAGGTTTGAAAGGACTCAGCATGCCACCAACAGCATCTTGCAGCCACATCCTTTGCAGCACATGCTGGGCTGGTTTTACAGCCCCAGCTGAGCTCCTCCAACCTATGGTTGGCCCTCAGGGAAAGCCGCAATGAGGTGAAGGCATGAATGAGATAAAGGCCCGGATGAGATAAAACCATGGTGGAGATAAGATGCCCACAGCTGATAGCAGGAACATCGAGACCACAATGCTGCACCCCAGGCACTCAGCCCTACCTTGTGCTGGATGTGACCCTTCCCAGTGCCTCTAAGCAAGTTGTGGAGCCCTTGGAGGGTTCGAAGCTGGTGGCACCATTTTAAGGACCAGCCTTGGTGAAATGGGTGTGAAAGTCCCCAGGCCATGCTGGGGATGTGGAGGTGGCACTGATTGCAGCAGCTTGCCAAAGCACAACTGGGTTTGGATGGTGGAAAATGATGAGTGGAATAGGTCCTGGTGCTCCAGGAGACTACCCCATATCTACCTCCTCCCACCCAAGCCTTTCTCAGGAGGAAATAGGGATGGAGATGGGGAGGACATGCACATTCATCACACAGTACAATGTTGGTGCTAGGGACAGACAAAGCAGGAGAGATACGGTCCTGCAGTCCCATTAAAGTTCTCCACTGAGGGACCGAAAATGGTGAAAAAAGGGAATTTTCACTGCTGATTCCCATGACTTTCAAGGGGAATGTGGTGACGGATGGGGACAAAGGCTGCAGCTAAAAGCTATCCCAAACCCCATCAACTACTTATAAGAGGCTCAGAAGGCTACAGTCATAGGGAAAAAGTGAATAAGGTAGCTTGCAGGGGCAAAACTTGCTCTGCTTTGGATATCAAAGGTGGAAGATACATGCGGACTCATGCAGAGATTACTTCAGCCCCACTAGCACTGCACAGGGCAGCATCTTCCTCCCATAGGTCTGACTAAAAGAGGATTTGAATCCTGCTGAGAGAATGGGATGGGGCACGCTTTGGTTGAGGACCTGGCTCTCACGGTACCTGTGTTCTCCTCGGACTGGTTGAAACCACAGATCTGGCAGATGCTGCGAACCCACTTGTTCATGTCGTCCTCAGTCTCAGCCACCAGGTAGAAGGTCCTGTCACTGGTCTTGATGTCGAAGATGTAGCTGTCTTGAAGCTCCTTCTTGTTGAAGGTCAGTCCTGCGTCCACTTGTTCACAGAAATTGAGGTTGATCACACGCAAGGGTTTCTTGGAGTGGTCATTTTTGTAGTACTCCAGGACGTCGGGGTCGCCGCTCATCCGACCGCTGCGCAAGACAAACCAGCGCTTCTTCCATGCCTGAAACCGAGAAGAGAGGGGATGTCAAACCCATCGCTCAGGTCATGAGGGCCAGGAAACCACTGCCATGGATGGAGTGACACAGATGGATGAATCACCTCCCCACTGTGGGATGCTCTGGGGAACTGCTCGAGGCATCCATATAAGCAGTGCACAGACCCAGGACTTAGGTACCCAAATCTCACTGGTTATCTGAGAGAATTAAGCACTGAAATATCATTATGGCTTAAGATACAAATGACTCCAAGAAGCATTAGTCCTGAGGCTCACAGTGACCTTGCTCAGTCACACTCTCAGGACCCAAATATCCTTCACTCCTGGATGATAATCTGCAATTGCAATATCAAAATGCCTTTCAGCAGCTCAGAGGAGTCCTGGAGCTTTGGACACAGAGCTCTGGGCATCCTGCCCTTCAGAGAAGCCCCTGGGAGCATCATAGGGAGTATCTGCAGATACTGAGCATGCCAATTCCATCTCTGTTTAAATGCCAGGATAGAAAGGCTAATGAAACCAATGGGAAACTGGTTTGGCTTTTTAAATATCAGGAACAATGCCAGGGGGCAATCCAAGCTTCATTTGTTTTTCAACATCTTCTGCTCCTGGGTACACAGGAAGTTCCTTAGCAAGAAAAAGGTTATTATTGATTTCTATGGGTAGCAGCCTTGGGAAACATATGCCAGTTATCAGTACCAGTGCTGGGGTTTGAATAAAGATGCCTTTTTCTACGGTAAGAGTGGTGAGGCACTGGTGCATATTGACCAGAGAGGTGGCGGGTGCCCCGTCCCTGGAGACGTTCATGGTCACCAGGCTCTGAGAACCTGATGGAGCTGTGGGTGTCCCTGTTCATTGCAGGGGAGCTGGACCAGATGGCCTCTAAAGGTCCCTTCCAACCCAAAGCATTCTATGATTCCATGATCCTAAGTCAATGAAGAGAGGCAGGTGCTTCCCAGCATTGCTTCGTGGGAGTTCTTGCTGAATAAAACATCGGTTTTGTCTATTAAATATCAGAGGGCACCAACACAAGCTCAACAAAAGCATTTAGCTCATCTGACTCACCGGAGAGGAAAGCATCTGAACAACATGGACTGGAAATGACCCATGTGGATGAGCAGGGTGAAGCAGGGTATTGCCCATGCTCTCGATTTGCACAAAAGGATTCCATCCCCACCACCCTACCCTGACTCTGGATGTTTGTTTGTGAGATTTACTTTTTTTTTTTTTAATTTATTTATCACCAGGTTTTGGGTTCGTGTGATTATGAGAGGTAGGAGGCATGAAAAAGCACTTGATGTCCCTAAGAAGGAAGAACCAACTGCCACATCTTTAATAACCCCAGAGAGGCAGTAAGGTGAGCACTGTGTGGGGACCTCCAAGACATTCCCCAGGAGGTGATGACAGTCCCGTAAGTTTTCACTTACAGGTGACAGGGCATGAGCTAGATCTTAGATGTCCAGTTGCATCGGGGTCCCACAGTTCTGGAGACTTTGCTGGCTGAAATAAGGGAAAGAAACCCTTGTGATTGTTTGGATCATACTTCTCAAAGGCTTCCAGATCGCTTTTGTTTGTGTCTTTAAGATTTGCAAGCTAGTTAGTTTTGCACTGATTCTCAAACTGGCTCCTGGTGCCAGGAAAGCATCTTCTGTGCAGACTTCCAAATGCAGCAGAGAAGCAAACTGCTTAATAAGAGGACTGATAGGGCTGGAAGATTTTGGTTTTGTCCAGGAGATGTTCAACTACTTCTCTATGAGACGGTTGCTCCTAGACAAAAAGAATACACGCATAACGGAGATGTGTCATTTAGGGAGGGAAAAACCAAACAAACACAAAACAGTCTTCCCCAGGCAGCAGCAATAATTTGCTATTCCATCTCCTCAAAATGGATTACCCAAATCACTGGGAATCAATCTTAGGAACATTTTTTTCCTAGCTTTTAAACATCCCATCACCTTCTTCCGATCAATATAAAACCATTTATTTGTAGCCACCCTACAGAACTAAGAAACGGGCACCCGTTAGCAAGGGTGTCTGGAAAAAGATGAAGTTGTGCAATCACATGAGCCACCGTGTGAATGAAGACACATCCATTGCTAATTCCTGCTCCTTGGCTTTACTGCTTTTCAACCATTTGGAGTCAAGCCTTGAGACATCCCTTCAAGGCTGAGAAGCTGCACTGAAAAAGACACAAAGTACAGTATCTAGATTCTAGACTTTCAGGGAAAAAATAGGAGGATGTGCTACAAGAGATGACAGTGATGCTACCACAGCTTCCTTTTTTATCTCTGTTACAAGACCCACAACTTCTCTAGTTCTCTGTTGTCTGTCTGGTAGTCATGGAAAGTCCCACATGGTCAATATTTGGCAGAGAAGATGGTATAACACATGCAGGCTGGTGGTATTGGTGACACCCTAATAGAAGCTGATTGCAAAAGAACTGCTCCTGCCTGTCTAAATCACAGCACATGCCAAACTGGAGGAGGATACAAGTCTATATAAACCTCCATGCTCCAAAATCATGTTTCCAGGGAGGTCCCTTTCTTCTCCTGTCATGATGGGAAAACATGGGATGGGGACGGGTTGGCCATGATGGCCAACACACATCTTCTCCTCCACCCAAATCTGTTTCCTCTCCTTATTTCTCTTTCTCCTGGCTGTTCTGATGTCCCTGCTGCTGCCAGCTCGTGCCTCATGTGGTGTGAGGCAAAGGCTGTGTTTATTTAACACTTTTATGATGGAAAAAGGCCAACAGTTCCACAGCTGCAAAATGGTACCTGTGTGGCATAAGTCTTCAGCTGTGTTGTCCTTTGCCCACAACAGATTGCTTCCCATTTAAACTGCAGCTGGTCTTAACATCACTGACAGATATTTTGATGCTTGGCAAGTACGTTTTTGTAAGTATTTTTGTTAAAAGTGAAACTCATCCCCATAATGCTGATGGCAAGATGCAAATCCTCCCTGGCTGTTGAGAAGTAAGACGGCTGATTCACTACCAGGAAGAGGAGAGAAGAGGAGAGGAGAGGAGAGGAGAGGAGAGGAGAGGAGAGGAGAGGAGAGGAGAGGAGAGGAGAGGAGAGGAGAGGAGAGGAGAGGAGAGGAGAGGAGAGGAGAGGAGAGGAGAGGAGAGGAGAGATAAAAGGAAAAAGGAATAAGGAAAAAGGAAAGGAAAAGGAAATGGAAAAACAGAAATATCTCCCTGGAAATCTTTCTACCCTACTCTTTCTCCCCCTGCTGCCACGTTTGCCTACAGCAGCACAGCACACTGCAGGTGTGAAATAAGTCTTCCAAAACGTAATCTGATGCAAATTGCAGTGTTTAATCCAAGCTGGCATGTGGGATAAGTGACCAAGCCGCGATGTTAGGAAAATGTTTCACTGAATGATTAAAAGCAGCAAACCCAGCAGAGGGGCAAACATGTCCTGGTATCCCAGATTCACTGTGAGCTAGAAGAGTCTTGGGCACAGAACAATGGGCTCCTGCCATTGCCCCCATGGCCACCAGCTGCTAGTGGGGATGCTTCATAGTGCACTGGAAGCCCACGGTGCCACCAATTCCAGCATCCTGGCAGGACCACTGCTAGGAAATGGGGATAGAGATGGAGGTGTCATAGGAGCACGTGATGTGCTACTCTCCAGTGCATCATTTCAGATGTTTCGGCTGGCTCAGTAGTGTTCTTGTTTTTGTTACATACAACAACAGCACTGATTGTAACTGGGGCTGAGCTTTTCCCAGACATCTGTCCCTGCAGGAGGGACACAGTTGCCTACTGCAGCTGTGCTATCTGCACCATGGAGTGATGCTCAGAACAGGAGGATTGTAGAATAACCTGCTGATGACCCGTATTATAATGTTGTCTTCGTCTGTGTCCCTGCAGGCTTGTTATCTCATCTGATGGACAGAAGGATGCTGATTTGATTGTTCATGCAAGAAAACCTCTCCCTTTCCACTATGCTAGTGCTAACTCAAAGGAAATAAATACATCTTGGAAGAAGACAGATTCATAAGAAAGAGCAGGGAGTGAGGAAAACTCACGAGTCTGCTCAGGTAACTGTGAAGCTTACCAAGCACCTTGGGGCCCTACCATGGCCACCCAACCCCAAGTCCCCATGTGAGATTGCTCCGAGACCCCTTCCAAACACACACTACTGCTCTCTGAGCACTGTCTCTTCACCTGCTGCCTGCTCCTCACTCTCTTCAAAGGGATGGAGAAGACTTCGGTTGAGCGCTGCTGCTTCCTAGAGCCTTTTCTCAGCTGCACACCCATGAGACGGGCTGCCCCGCCGTGCTGATCCCCGCTAATCATGCGTCTGCTGCGGCAGAGTTCACGGCGAGTTCGTTAGCGGCATCACTTTGGGGGAGGTTTGATTGACAGCGTTAATAACACCGAGCTGCAGCAGTGCGAGCCTGCAGGGCACAGTGAGCCTTGACGGGGTGCACGGCAGCTCCTCCTCAGCTCACTGGGGAACCAGGGAATTAACAGCAATATAAAAACCACCCTGGTGTGTATCTCCGGCTGTCAAACCTTCTCTCCTGGAGGTTTCTCCCACTGCTGAAGGCATAATTAGCCTTTGGAGCACGCACCAAATTGCTACGTGCAAAACCCACCCCAAGGCGGCTCGGCCAACACAAGTCTTCCTGCACCAAGCATCACTTATGGCTGGCTGGAATTTTTAAGGAGGTTTTACAAGACTAGAACCTATTTGAAAGATTATTCAAAAAATACACAGGCGTCAAAGCCAGCTCCTGCCAGTAGACATTCTTGCTCTTAGGCAAAAGATGGCTTGGGATGGCTTCTACCCAAAGAGATACCAGTGGGAGCTGCAGAACCATAGCATCCATGTTTGCTCCCTGCTGCTGTGCTCTGTGAACTCGGAGTGCAAAAACAAAACTGTGACACAGTGTGGAAAACATTTCCCTTGGTATTTATTTTAGGGGAGTTCTCTGGTTGGAAAGATTTCAGTGGTTCAATGCTGTGTTGTCGATCTTAGGAAAATAAAGATTTCCCTGGGTGACGTGAGGGCACTGATTGCATTTCTGCTGGGATGCTGGAGTGTCTCGTTTGGAATGGGGTGGAAAAACAAAATATCAAATAGTGAGGTTGTATTTACACTATCAGACAAGCTGTGACTGTCTGAGAATGAGGGACACGAGGGAAACCCCAGGGTGGGCTGGGAGTGCTCCTACCAGAGAAGACGGAGACAATCAGTGCTGGGAGATTCACACGGACAGCACACGGGTCAGTGGAAAGTTTCTATCAGGTGGACAGAAAAGGCTTCAAAATGAGTGGTAGTACAAAAAGAAAACAAGATGTGGGGAATGTCCATCCTTGGAGATACTCAAAACCTGCCAGGACAAGGCCAGGAGAACATGATTTACCTCCAGACTTGGCCTTAACATCAAAGCTGACCCTGCTTTGAGTGACAGCTTGGGCCAGAGAACTCCGAGCTCCCTTCCAACCTGAATTATTTCCAAATCTAAATGACTTTTCCATAACTAGACCCAGTTCCCAGGGAGGAATTGATACATACTGAACTTGCTGTATGAAGACCTGATGAGCAGTGCCTGTGCACCACCCTGTCACAAGTTCATCCTCCAGAACACCAATTTCACGTGCAGAAGGGCAGCATGAACATATTTTAGTTTTTCTTGAGGGACGGAACCTTTTCTAGTAATTCCTTTTGCAGAAGGTGCCTTTGAAAGCAGAAAGGTGCAGGAAATGAGGGGTTCAGAGGAGTGAGCTCCTGACCTGGGGCTGGCTGCAGATGGTTCACGTGCAAGGCCTCCACAGTGTCCCTGCTTTCGTTATCTGGAAGTATTTCCTGCTATTCAGCCCTGCTCTGTATTTCTCTCTGTTATTCCCAGCCGAAATTTCTTCTCCCCCACCACAGCACACCCCTCACAGAGGGACCAGAGCAGCAAAACAGAAGGGTAACAGGGAACATGGCCTATAAAAGCAAGGCTCTGGGTGATATCACTGGGGCCCCAAAGAGCCACACAGCGAGTCTCCATCCAACTGTTTAGTCTGGGTCTGATCCAGAAGCCAGGGCAGATAAAGGCATTTTTCATGCTGGGCCTTGAGGTGCTTTGTTTTTGGCAATGTTGGCTCCAAAAGTCCCTCCCAGCCCCTGTATCTTCCTTGGCCACATCCTGACTTGAAGTCGACATGAGATGTGGGGTGGTGTCACCCCTGAGTTGGATTGCTGGGCACCAGCACTGCAAGTGATGAACTGAGCACAAAGCTGTGTTGTCCTCATCCCTCACCATCATCAGTGCTGGAGCGCAGCTTGCTTGCTGGCCTGTGCCTTGCTTCCCTTTCTGACATGGCTAATACGGACAAGAGGCCGAGACGACCGACAGGATGCCCCAGGTGGTTATTATGTGGCATTATATTTGTCATAGTATGATACTATAGTTATCACACAATTATTATGACACTCCACTTATATTTACATGATGCACAAAGAGACTAGTGCTTCTCCTGGTCTGCAAAACCCAAACACCACCATTGATTGTACTCAACCCTGGAGGTCCTTCAGCATTCTGGTGGCTCTGTGCTAGGCTCTCACCAGTGTGCCCAGGCCTTTCATCCACTGGAGGCCCAAAACTGGACCCAGCACCCCAGGTGTGGCCTCCCCAGCACTGAGTGGAGGGGAAGAATCCCCTCCCTGGTGGAGGTGATACCTGGTGATACCTGGCCTAACGCAGTCTAGGACATTGACCTTCTTAAATGGCAACAGTGTGTTGCTGGCTCACACTCCACTTGATTCCTATCAATCAGGACTACCACCAGCTCCTTTTCTCTTCAGGAAGCAATCAGAGCTGAACCAACACCCACAGCAGTCTCTGGACAACTTGCTTTCAGTTAAAACATCCATCCTATCTCTCTTCTTCCTCCCTACAGTGATGGTCCATAGCAAGAGCTGTCTGCGGGCACACCCATGGCATTGAACAGGCTGCCCAGAGAGGTGGTGGGTGCCCCAAACCTGGAGACACCCAAGGTCAGGCTGGATGGGGCTCTGAGCAGCTGATGGAGCTGTGGGTGTCCCTGCTCACTGCAGGGGAATTGGCCAGATGACCTTTAGGGATCCCTTCCAACTCAAACGACTCTATGATTCTGTGATTTAACACACACGACACAAGCACGCAAGCAGCAAGAAAGGAGTTTACTTTGCTTTTTGAGCTTTGGGTTTCTGGAAGAAAAAGCAAACTGCTCAGAGATTTTTCTTCCCTCCTGAGACTTTGGTATCAGGCTCTGATAAGTGCTTTCCCGGCGGGATATGAGAACTAGTTGGCAGAGACAAGGGCCTGTTACACAAGCGGGGCTGGACATGGGAACTCAGCACAAACAAATGGCTTTGATAACCAGGACTGAGTTTTTCTGTCTTTCTGGGCAGTCTGAGCCATCACTGTCTCTTTTTCTATGCAGCAGGAATAGAAGAATATGAGAGAGACAGCAGGACACCTCTGCAAGAGCAAAACAAATCCCACAGGACTGTCAATGGCTTCCATCCCTTTGCTCCTAGGTTTAGGCTGCCCCAAATTTCTCCCACAAGGATAGAGATCCGCAACCAAAAACACCCACACCGCACTGGCCCCATCCTACCCCAGGGGAGGATGATACCCACGGATCGTCCTCCACGGTGAGCACACGCTGGTTTCTGCACACACAAAACTCACTGCAGGTTCGCTTTGACCCATTGGAACTCAAACCCCAAACTCTTCTTGTGTCTCAACGCCAAGTCAACCTAAGACAATACTTCTGGAGCAAGAAAAGAAGCTGAAAAAGACATCTTAGAATCATAGAATCATAGAGTGGTTTGGGTTGGAAGGAACCTTTAAGATCATCTGGTTCCAAGCCCCCAGCTATAGGCAGGGACACCTCCCTCTAGACCGGGTAACTTGAAGCATAGTTTTCATCATTTTGGAGGTAGGTACCTGTGTCAACTTTTGGACTCAAAACCATAATTAAACTGCTCTGCTCTCAATATTTGGAGTGAAGCTGGATGGAAACCGACGAGAGGAATGAGAGGAGTGTCAATAGGCTTCCCCATTCCCTTTACACACTGGTTCCTTCACATAAAGAATGCAGAAAAAAGGGTCCTGCAAGGTGATACTGAACCTATTCTGAGCTTGCCAAGTCCTATGTAACTACAAAAATCACCGTCTGCTGTTTGCTTTGAGGTGGTCAACTGGAGATACTGTAAGGCTGAAGGTGATGGTCAAGTTTTAGGTAGTTTCTCCCATAATATAAAGGACTGCACTCCTGTTTTCTATGGCTTACAGCAAAGTATTTGGGTCAAGTTTGCCTTTCCAAGAATGGTTTCTAATTTTAGGAAAACTCCAAAGCTTGTTAATTTTCAATCACTTTTACGGGCTGTCCCGCTGTCACAGCGTGTAATCATTGCCAATTTGATAAACCACTGCAAAAGTGAGATGATGGGACAATACTGCACTTCCTGAACGTTACCAGAACAGCACTGTGGTCCCCAACTCCTTTGTCAAGAGAACAACGGTCTCACCAATGGGATGTTGGGTGAGAGCGGAGTGGGCAGCATGGTGTTCCTCGCTGCCAAAACTTCCACCAGATACACAGGATCCAGCACAGGGTTCATTTGTACAACATCTGGCAGAGTTTAGTTCTTCTCAGGTGAAATGCATTCCCTCAAAAGTCTCTTTTTCTTTTTTATCCTTTCCAACAAATTCCCTCACACACTCTGAAAAATAGCACCAGTCCCCAAGAACACTGTGGGAATTGGGCATCCTGACACCTTTAAAAACAATTTTGGATCTCCATCTTTCCCTGCTGTAGCTCTTTTGTCAAGAAAACATTACAGTGGTAGCCCCAGCATGAGAAACTATTCGAAATGGGCTTCTTTGTGCCAGGTGCCATTGAGTGAGAAACAGCATTAGCTCAGAGATGCCAGACTGGAAGAGAAAAGGCAGACCAGGAATGAAATGCGAGTGTTAACCTCGCAGAGATGAGGAAATTACTTTATCTTCTGGCTCCCTTGACCCCTTGGCTACAATAATCTTTTTCTATGGTCTTTTCCTTGTGGAGAATCCCCCCTTTTCATGTCTAGTTTATGTCTAGATATGGTCAAGGTTCATGTGTCTGCCTGAGCTTTTTGCTCACAAATCATTTTTTGACACAAAAAACGTGCTTGCCTCCAGGTGCTGGTTCAGATCTTCAAGTGGCTTTGACAGACATGAACCAACTCCCTTTCAGAACCAACTCTTTTCAGAGAGAAAATGAAGGCACTGATCCCTGCTCAAATGTGTCCTATAGAGAGTGGGGATGTACATAGGGCTATGGGGCTGGACCACCAGGATGTCCTCCAGTTGGTATCAGACCCAGATGACACCTTCTGCCCCTGAAATACAGGAGGCAAGAGGAGGCTCAACACTTTCAAGATGTTCGTTGGCTCCTGTATGGGCAAGGGGGTCCCCATTGATCATGACAAATGATAGACGTCACGTTCCATCCAGATTGTCTTCGAATATACTCAAGTTTTCTGTGAACAGGTTAAGACTGTGCTAATTTGATCCAAGTCATCTCAGCCTGAATCAAACTCGGGCCTTCCACAAAAGCAATGGTGACAATCATTGGGACTTCCATCTTGGGAATTCCATCCTGGGATTTTCCACATCTTACATTTCAGTGGGTTTTATCAGGGAGCTGGGCAATTTTTTTTGAAGGCTGTGAGGCAGACGAGAGAAGGAAATGGGAACACTCATTAGTCCAAAGAGTGAGCGAATGCTGAGTGAGTGGACTTGAGGCAACCACACTGCACGTGCCCATCACAGTGGCTCAGTACTGTTTCAACAGAAACACACCCAAGAAGCACTTGAGGATATTTCAGGGAAAGGGGAAAGAGAAACAACCCTGTTGTGTCTGTAAGCTAGGGAAAACCAGAGGGATTGGACTGGATTGCCTTGCACTGAACTCTCAGTCCTGATCAACTGTCTTGTATCTCATGGTGCCTTCCTAAGGAGCACTGTCAGCATCACAGCTGCAGGCACTGTGCCTACAGAACAAAACTTCTCCAGAGGATCATTCCCTGTCTATCCATGCAAATCACAGATTCAAACAGCTCAGGTCTCCTGAGGTCCCTTCCAATCAGAATCATTCAATAATGTTACGATCATAGAATCATACAATCATAGAATTGCTCAGGTTGGAAAAGACCTTAAAGATCACCATTTCCAACTGCAGTGTAACCATACTACCCTAACTCTAACAACCCTCTGCTAAATCAACTGATCTCTCTGATATCACATGCTCTTTATGCTCACACGGAACTCAGTCACCATTTATTTAAGTCAAGTCACTACCTCTGAAAAAAATAAATAAAAAGGAAAGAGAGAGTGTTGCTTATAATTCATCACTCCGTGGTTTTGGCATTTCACAGCAGGCTCTTGTGATGCCTTTCTACACCAGACTTTAGTGTTCTTAGCACCTTCACTGGGAGAAAATATCACATTCACGTGTGTACTCCAACCCCTCGACTCTTCTGAAAAATTAACCAACTGTCAGCCTAGGCACAGAAACACCATTTCTGCAATACTTTCACGTTCCCTTTCTTATACTTCAGCACTGACATTAGTAGCCAGGTAGTTAATACATCTTGCTGCTGCTGTACGCAGGGAGAAATAAATGCATCTCTTACCCTTTCGTATAGGCATCAAAGATCATAGTAGCTGTTTCTTCACCAGCCTCTCTCATGTCAGGAGCTGCTCATGTAGTTTCTTTCTACTAAGCCCAGAAAAACCCTGCATGATTCACTGCCCCTTTCCATAAGAACAACCTTAATTTCTTCTCCTTTGATGTATAACTTTGCACCAGGCTGTACTCTTACTTATTTTGTTTAAATCGACTCTGCTTGCCAAGTGACCCAGACTGTTCAATGGTGATGAATTTGTCTTCAACATTTACTGCTTCATTACCCTTTGTGCCACTGGCAGCATCTCCCCACAAGAGCCATCAGATCTGTTTTACTTAGAGAAATGGCCTATAGATCCAGTATGGATCCCTGAAAAATGGCATCAAGAAAAGCCACATTTGAAGGTGGTATCTTTCTGAAGTCTATCAGATCTTAATTCATCTGCCATGTATGCAGGCTGTCCAAGCTGTCCTTGTTATCCTCTAGCTGACCTGCCACTAATACAGCAACGTGTTCTACTGTTTGGCCTAGAATTAATGTTGGACAATGGCCTTTTCCTACTCAAGGAATCTTTGCTGAACACTTCTGCCTGCTGGAAATAATTCCTTTATTCAGGATTAACCCATATCTGGAAAGCTGTTGTCTTCATTTCCCATGCTTTGGTGGAAAGGCAAGAGAACTGCTGCTTCCAAGAATCCTACAAGAACTTTTCATGCTGCTCTGCACACCTCTTCCTCAAATACCAGATTATCAAATCTCTCCATGGTCCTCCCGTGATGGGCCCCCTTACTAGATAAAACTTGGTGAAACTTGAGATGAACTAGATGAAACTTGGAGATGCAAAATGTCAGGAAAATTTCAGGAGCAGTTTATTTATTTTGAGGGTGAACGAGCACTGAAATAGGCTTCCTGGAGAGGTGTGATGTCCCATGCCTGTCAGTGTTCAAGAGACATTTGGATAACGCTCTCAATAATACACTTTAATTTTTGCCTAGCCCTGAAGTGGGCAGGCAGCTGGACTAGACCATCTTTGATGATCTCTTTCAACTGAACTGAACTGTTCTGCTCTGCTCTGATTTGATTCTATTCTACTGTACTCTACTGTACTCTACTCTATTCTACTCTGCTCTATTAAAACCAAAGGAAAGTAGCCATCTTGAATTTTGTTTGGGGTAGAAGCACCCTCCAGAAGTCATCCACTCAGAATTTGATAGCAAGGGAAGTCCTGGGGTTTCATTGTAGGAAGAAAGGAACCTTCTTCAGAGGGTACCACCTCAAAGACAGATGGCTGTGGTCTGATGGATGCTGCCATGCTGTACAACTGCGCATTGGCAGAGTTCATTATGGCCATCAGGAAGAGCAGTCAACGGAAGATGGCCTACCCCAAAACAACGTTTCAACAGCAATGCTTATGTCACTATTGTCTTCTGAAAAATTAGAGCTGTGGGGCCTATAGAAGCGCCTGCAATAGTAGATATGGAATGCTACAGGATTTCTGTTCATTTCTATTTCCCAGCCAAACAACAACATGGTGAGAACAAGTTATTGATATCAAATATTTCTGGTCTGGCCAGAAGAATGTCCACAAATCCATCCGAACGGGGCAGAAAAATAACCTGAGGACATGGTAACAGATTGCTTTGTTTAAAGACTTCTGTAAAATGAAAGAAGCCAAGGGGGAATGAATGAGCTGAAATGCTGAGAATCACTTTACAGCAGCTGAGAAGCTACAGAATCAACAGGATCATTTAGTGGGATCGATGTGGATTAGACTTTTCTCCTTCAATTTAAATTACCTCATAAAAGCAGCCGCATCGCTGACACAACTGCAGTCTCCTGCTCCCTGCCTGATCACACAAACCTCATCTTCTTGGAAATCCAGCTTGGAGCCCACATTTCAGGCTTCAAAGGAGTGGGCACAAGTGTGAGTGCTAACTCCTCACCACCACAACTGTCAGAGTAGTTCCTCCGCTTGCTAATGTGTGTTGAAAAGCTGCTAACAACACTTCCATGGGAGGGTTGAATGGGGAAAGCTCTCCCAAACAGATGGCACCGATGTGTTATCGGTGGAGGATGGGACCTACCACCTCTCTGCTGGAATCCCACTGGCCACTGACCCTGCTGCTGACCCCTAGAACATCTGAAAAGCCTTCCCAAAAGCAGCAAACCTCTCTCCATTCATGTATTATTAAAATCCTCACTGGTTAATTTATCAGGGTGCTCTGAGCTGGAAAAATGACCTCTTTGTTGACCCACTTAAACATGCTCCACTCAAACACAAAACTATCAGAAGGGCTAAAGGAAGTTGTGCTCAGACTGATGTCCTTTGTCCCAGTGATGCAGCTCCAAGATGGAAGTGCTGGGACTCCCTGGCACGAGAGCAAAGGGCTAGACACAAGCCTTCACAGACAAAACCACAAAGGAAACATTCAGCCCACATGCTGCATGGACACTGCCAGAGAAACAAGAATCCCCAATTCTCCCTCACACAGCACTGATCTCTCCCCAGACTTGGGGATTTGGGAAGAAACCTAAATGCAAATGGAAAATATGATGGTGGGCAGAGGATAAGCCCGTCTACATGTGTTGGTCCAGGTGTCACATCGCTTGTGTTCTCCTGCCGAAGGTGTTCACACCGGGGGGGGGGGGACCGTCCTCTTCTTTACTTCTGAGATTCTCCAGCAAAAGAATCACCACATTTGCTTCTGAATTCAAACTAACACATAGGGGGTATGGAGGACCAGGTGTCCGGCACCACAAGGCAGAACTGGGGAAATGGAATGACAGCATAAACAGCAGTTGGCACCAAAAGTACCCTTGCAAGTGAAATGAATGGGATTAGTAGTCATTAGGTCTTGTTTTCCCATTAGTGTCATAAAGATGAAGCTGCTCTCCTCCCATGAAGTATTCAGACTCTATGGGACGCTCAGGCTATTAGAGAGGACACAAAAGCTCGATCTGCCTCATCACTAAGAAAGCGCCAGGAAAGTGCAGGAGGGACAAAAAGAAGCTGCAAGTGCCTGTGTAGCCCCTTCCTGTGCCCTGTTCATTGCCCTATCACACAAGCTCCATGCAGGAGACTGTTTTAAAGCTCACATGCTTGGAGACAGACCTTGGAAACAGACATGAAACACATTAATTTCTATTTGTTCTTAGCGTCATAAAACTCACACATGATGCCTGTTAAAAGACATAATACACACAGAATAGAATGAACTGCGGCAGAAATCTGTACATGAGATCAGGAGGTGGGAGTTGGTGAGAACTGATGCTGCAGCTGACATTTATCTGTCACAAGCTTGGAAAAAGGGGTTTTACCCTGTTGTACTGCAGCTTTCCAAGCACCATATCAGGATCCAATCTTGGATAGCTGTTACAGAAAAAACGACTGAGCTGCTATCTGCAAAAATACTTTTGGGGGTGGAAAGTGTAGCTATATGATGGGTAGGGAGTAATTTTTCTGCCTGCAACAGTTCTGCGAACCAAGAGGTAGAAAACAGCATGTGGGAACCTGAACCTGAAGCGAAGAGGGGTGGAAAGAGCAGAAACTGATCAGAGCTTTATTACAGCATGTGTTTATCATCCCTCTAGAAGAGGGACTGGGATGGGGGTGGAAGACTTGGCAGCAGGGGGGAAATGACGTTTTTGAGATGTATTTGTAATGCTAACTCACATCTGGGATCAATCCTGGAATGGGAACACAGTGTCTGGCTTGGGCAGGCCAGAAGGAAATGTTCCTTACGGCTAACCTGCAAGAAGAATGTGACCTGATGAGCCAAGCATGGCCTCTGGAGGCGAGGTGTTCCTCAAGTGATCTGGGGTTGTGGACTACCGCAGATGCTTCCCAAAGGGAGCAGAGAGCTTTACCCTGAGCTGTGGGACTGCCTTGCATGGACTGCCAAGGGGAAAAAGGTACAGCTCTCAGTGGGAGCCCTTGTCCTGAATCCTTTGGTGGGGCAGGCTGAGCTTGCTGGCCAGGTGGCCCTGCTGAAAGCTGGAGGATGTTTTACCCTCCATTTCAGGACCCTGCTGCTCATTCCAAGCGGTTTTGCACTCATATTTCCTTCTTATCTGATCCTACTTCACATCACTCCCACCAATGTATCCCTTCTTAGTGAAGTGACCAGGGAACCAAGGTATAGAGTCATTAAGGTTGGAAAAGGCCACTAAGATCCTTTAGTCCAACTATCAACCCATCAAGGCATAGGCAAGGGCATGGCACCTGCACACTATGATCAGGGCTTTCACCTACAGGCACCCTGATAAACACTTCACGGTATTCCCTCACAGGATACCAATTGCAAATTCTATCAGAAGGCAGCTCATCTTCAGAAACAATTACTACTAAAAGATGGGAACTTTGTGACCATGCTGGAGGATGCCACAGGGTATGTGGCTTTTCTGCCCCAACCTGTTGAGGCTGTTGGGTTTTGGGAAGATTGAGAGTCTGAGCTGGGCTACAATATCCCAGTTTCCTTGGCTGAGTGTTAGCAAATATACACTCACCACGCTCTGCAGAAGTAGGAAGGAAGCCCCTCCTTATTATGTTACCTCCTGATGCACAGGGATCCTGGACTTCGCTTTCACTGTGAACTTCCTAAAGCCTCCATGTGTTCCCCACAGTAGGTGAGAGGGAAAAAATGGTTTGTGTTGACTCTGTGGGTGCTCTCTGAAAGCATCGAGTGCTCAAGAGGTTTTTGCAGCTGAGTAAATAGGAGTGAAGCCTGTTGTAGATCTCTGCCCTGTCTCTCTTGGCCTCCCACCGGCAAGGATGAGCAATGGGATCTCTGCTGAGATCTCCACCCTGAGCAAACACCCGGAAAACAGCAAGGGTGGGCTACACACACAGCCCTGGTGATCCTGAATTACCGCTCTTGATGTCTTGGGAATCAGAAGAAAGGAAGACCTATGCCAAGTCAAGGGTGTCCCCTTGCCTTAGCTGGAAAGACTGGGAAGAGATGGGAGAATGAAGGCTGGGGAGATGGCAGCAGGAGCATCTTCAAAAGCTGTATTATTATGCCTAGAGATGAAGGCTATGAGTGCATTTTTCCAATGGGGAAATCATTCTGTACACGTGCAGGTGAGTTGAGAGTGTTGCTTTGAAGACCCCTGGAAAAGCTATAGAGGGGTTTGAGCCTGACAAAGCTCAGTTTTCACTGTCACTACGGAGAAGACAGGAGGACGAGCCCAGTGAAGGGCAATCAGATGGAGCATTTCTGGAGAGCAGTCCTACGTGAGCCCATCCCAATGTTCAGCCAAGGTATAAGATCACTTCCAATCTACACCTTCTTAAACAAGGCAAGGAGGTATCTAGAACTCATAAAACTCAGCACTCATACTGGCTTTGTATCATAGAATCATAGAATCATTAAGGTTGAAAAAGATCACTCACATCATCTAGTCCAACCCCAACCCATGCCCATCATGCCCACAAAATCTCGTCACTCAGTGCCACATCCACTCCTTTCTTGGACACCTTCAGGGATGGTGACTCTACCACTTCCCTGGGCAGCCCGTTCCAATACCTCACCACTCTTCTGGAGAAGAAATTTTTCCTAACATCCAATCTAATATGCCACGAGTGCATGGATTTTCTACCTGCGGCCCAATTATCTGCAAAGATGACACTGCCCATATCACCATCAGGGCCGAGTGCCACAATCCCAGGAAAATGTCAATAAACCAGAGGAAATTCAGTGAAGAGCAAAGGAAAATATTATTACGAAGTCAGAAAGACCGACTTTTTGAGATAATGTGTTTAGCTTGGCTTAATGGCAGCTTAGCAGGGACTCGACAACGTAACAGTCTGCAAATATTTGAAAGGTATAAACAGCAAAGAGGGAAATCACCTAGTGGGGCTTGCA
Source organism: Alectoris magna (assembly GCA_030625065.1). Classification (NCBI taxonomy): domain Eukaryota; kingdom Metazoa; phylum Chordata; class Aves; order Galliformes; family Phasianidae; genus Alectoris; species Alectoris magna. Next base: position 3,892,001 of record CM060560.1, read on the forward strand.
GAGTAGGATGAGAAGGAATGGGGAGAAGGCACCAAGCCATGTGCCTCCATATAAAATTTATGTGACTCAGTATAGAGCCCTTACTTTGGGTTTCACCTCTATGGATGCCAACAGGGAGAAGGTTTCTAGATACTGATGCAATTTTAAGCTCAGCAGGGCAACGGTCCTGTTCTCTGCAGGCCTTCTTTGGGTGGCCCTGTGTAGAGCCAGGAGAAGGACTCGATGATCCTTATGGGTCTCTTCCAACTTGGGATGTTCTATGACTCTATGATTCAGGTTGTTCCCAATAAGCCCATTTCATCACCTACGTCCCGTTTTCCTCTTCTGCCGCCACCAGCTTTGAGGCAAATGGATGGGTGATGGTTTTCAGGTGAAACCTTGGAAGGACAGATGTGTTAACAAGTATTTTGTTAATCTGTGTTAATCTCAGGCTGGATATTTGGAAAAAATCCTTCTTTGAAAGAGTGGTCGAGCACTGGCACAGGCTGCCCAAGGAGGCTGTGGAGTCACCGACCCTGGAGGTGCTCAAGAGAAGTGTAGATGTGGTAGTTAGGGACGTGGTTTAGTGGGCAATATTGGTCGTAGGTGGACAGTTGGACTAGATAATCTTAGGGGTCTTTTCCAACCGTAAATATTCTATGATTCTATGATTTTAATTCTGCAAACTTATTTACTTGGAGAAAACATACTTAAAAAAAACACACCAAAAAAACCCCAACAAAACCAGCCCCTGAAACAATTCATTTTAGTGTTTCATAACTATGTTTGGATTTTTTCAGCTCAAAGTGACATTTATTTTGAAATTGGAAGGGTTAAAACAATAGCTCCAAATCCAAATATTTAATTTACAATTGAGGGAAATATTTATTCATCTTTCAAGCAAGGTCCTCCTCCAGCTTCACTGAACCGCCAGAAATCCCCCTGAAAGATGACATCTACTTCTGTCTTATAGGGTGAATCAAAGCAGTTTGAACTCCCTGTAGTGACGTTGCTAAACCCCGAATGAGAAGGGCATATCCCAGTAGGCACCAAAAATTGCTTATGGAAGGGAAGATTCAAATTTAGAGTGGCTGCTGGCTAAAAATAGCCTGCAGAACTGAAATACATTCCACTTTGGCTAGAAATGCCTTTGGCCTTGTAGTCATAAACACTCCTGCCTTTTATAGTTGAACCAAATATTTGGTTTCTATAGTTATAACAGTGAGCACCCGGTGGTCTTTATTTTTAATCTGTGCAGTGTTTGCATGAAGAGCCAGGCAGCAGTTTGTGGGGACAGCGGTGGAGTCTGGACCACAGGTGCATCATTAAAAATAAACCCATGAAGAGCACAAAAAGCTCTCCCCAAAGCATCCAAATGCACTGAGGTTTGCTTGTAAACAGCATTTGCCTTTCAGATGCTGCACTAAGTGCACCAAGAGTGGAAAAGGCCAAGGGACCGGTGATTGCTAATATAATAACGAGGCTCTGTCCTACTAATCTGATGTTCTCAAAGCACTTTGTGAGCATTCATCATCCTCCCAGCGGGACGGGTCGCGGATCATCGCTCCCAGTGTGTGACATCGGGAGGACTGGGTGAGAGATGGGAGAGGTCGGGTACCACTGATCAGGGGAGGGATGAATTGGGTTTTTTAAAATATATTTATATATATATATATATATGTATAAAGTCACATCCAACTCCCAGGAACCTGCTTCAAAGGAGCCCGTTTCTCCTTCTGACAACACTCCACATGAAAGCCTTATTATTCAGTGCTTAATAAATCAAACACCCATCTGCCAGTATTAATGATGGAAGGAAAAGGAAATTAAAGCTGACCTGTGTGGCTTCGAGATCACAGGATAACTCCCCATCCATTTACCATAATTTAAGGTGATTAAATCTTGCCTGTAAGAACTAAAAAGGCTTCAATTAATGCGGCGGCCCACCTTCGAGGTGCTCTCAGGGCGGAAGATTGGGGTCACCAAGGGGTGCCTGGAGGTGATGGAGCAGACCTTGTTTCTCCATTCTCCCAGGCAGCGAGCATGCAAACCTTACACAGCAGGTTTGCTTTTTTTTTTTCCTAGAGAAAGTCTGAATTCAGGTTTTTAGCAAAGCCATGGCTGTGCCACTGAATAGATCTGAATCAACTATCAGGCATGGCTGGGAAGGAAGGAAGATCCTTCCAGTACCTAATGGGGGACTGTAAGAAAGAAGGGGACAGACTCTTAAGTAGGGTCTGTTGGGATAGGACAAGGGGAAATGGTTTCAAACTAAAAGAGGGGAGATTTGGTTTGGATATAAAGAAAATAAATGTTATGATGTGGGTGGTGGGGCACTGGCACAGGTTGCCCAGCGAGGTGGTGGTGTCCCACCCCTGGAGACATTCAAAGTCATCCTGGATGGGCTCTGAGCACCTGATGGAGCTGTGGCTGTCTCTGATCACCACAGGGGAGCTGGACCAGATAACCTCTGGAGATCACCTCGTCCAAACCTCTGCTAAAGCAGGTTCCCTACCTTAGCTTACACAGTAAAGGAAAAGATGTATCTGGCAAAAAGCATCTAGAAATAATGGGGATTTATTGTGAACCCATAATGAGAGGCATAATATTTAGAATTACCCCAGAGGGATGGGTTGCAGCATGACTCATGCAGTCTTGACCTCTTACTCTCTGGAGGGCACAAGGATTTTGAATTATCCCAGGTTAGGGCTGCCTGCACAATGCTGGATGGGAAAAATGGATGATGATGGGGGAAAATAGCACAGGAATGGGCAGAAATATAAATGGCCCAGGTGAGATTACAACCCCTTCCCCCAGCTTTTCTTGCAGTGCTGGAGGCAGTGTTCAACCTCCACGTTTTGCTCAGAGAAGGAAATTTTAGCCCAAACCTGGCTGATAGACCCTGCTCCCAGGCTGGATAAAGGTGAAAGGCAGAATTACAGTAAGAAATTCCTTGCCCGGTAGCGTGTTGGCCAACGGGTGACATCTCCAATGGGGCTGTGACAATGATGCGTGCACCTGTGAGATGCCCAAAGCTGGGCTTTCAACCCTCAGCAGTCGCTTCTGCCTTTACTTGTCAAAATCTGACTCCAGAGAGATGCCCAAAAAGGCATAAACATCAACCTGTGCTCCCCAAATCCCTGCAGAGATGTCACCCCTGAGCTGGCACGCCTGCATGCTGTGACACCGCTCGTTCTGACACATTGCTCACTCGGGTTTTGCTCCCTGAAAACAGCAGCATTTGTGCTGCCAGCCCTCCCTCCGCCCCTCTGCGGCATTCAGATTCCCTGCGCTTGCTGCATCGCTGCTCCCAAGACCTGTGGTCGCTCCCTATTCCTGGTATTTTTTATTTACTGGCAGACATCTCGTCGCTGCGTGGAACTACAGCAAATCGTCCCCACTATTTAATCCCTCCCCCTTGGATTCCCAATGCACTTAAAAGCAGCAGAGGGGAAGACAATCATCACCGCTCTCCATCAGTCCGTTGGGGACAACCTCAGCTCTCGAGGGCTTTAAATCCTTACGCTCTTTTGGGTTGCTCATCCCCATGAGTCATAAGTGGCTCTGGGGACCTTGAGTGGCTTTTGAGTCAATTCGTATTAGGAATTATTTAACAAAGAAGTGTGGAAGGGATTTTCTTAGCGGTAGATTCCTAGAAATACAGAGTGGTTTAATGGTGGAACAGCAGTCCTGTTAGGGACTATCATGCTCAATGCTTCTTCCAGGGAGCCCTGAGGTTAATTTGGGCAAGAACATGAAAATACCGGTGAATACAATCATTACTTCACCATATGGCACCAAGCAAAGTAACTGGGAATCATCCACGGTTATATGAGAAGAACAACAAGTACTGCACCTGGTTTATGATGGATTGGTATTTCTCTGCACTGTCGGGACCAGGCTTGGACTGAAAGCTGACCATGCCATGTAGGAACAAGAATTGATGTATATTGTTGCAATAAGACTCTTCTCACCAGGCTGAAGCTCAGGTTGGATCCAGCAACCTACTGTATGTCTGTCCTGGTCTTTCACATGCCCAAGTGCTTTATGTAGGTTGGAAAAACTCAAGGAAATGGACTTTCTTTCTTGAGCAGTCCTAAATCTGGCTCTCTACTGAACCAGGACATGGCATCAAAAAGTGGCATTTTGGAAACCCAACCCTGGAGTGTGCAGGGATGGAGCTGTGCCTCAAAAAAGCTGACAGCAGCTTTTTCAATGTGTTGACCCTCCTGGTGTCTATTCCATGAGAGCTCAAAAAGGAAAACAAGAAACACTGTTTACTTCTATCCTTGTTTTTCTCCTTTGTTATGAATGCTTTGGAAACTTAATGATGACATTTTTACTGTTTTTACAATTGCTTTCTATTTATTTATATATATATTTAAATGCCCTCTGCAGCAGCCACAGCTGGGAATCACTCTCAGCTCTGCCTGGTGTTATTTTGCCTTTTCTTTTCCTGCCAGCTCCCTGGGCACATAAAGAAGGTGGTTCCAGACATTGCCCTTTTGGATGAGCACAAGACGCTGCGGGGAGAGACGGCAAGAGGATCTCTTGCCTTCTGCACCCAACCTTCACCTTGTCCCCATTTCTCACCAATTTATATTAGCAGGAGTAGAATGAACAGACAGCCTTCAGGGCCTGGCATGGTCACATACTCTCTCACCTGCTCATGCTAAGCATTAACACCCTCAAAATCCCAGTTATCAGGCTATTTCACCTACCAGTTGCAATACCCAGGGTGCTGGCTGCTGTTAGCTCTCCTTCACAGTAGCAACACCTATGGCCATGCTGTGCTGACACAATCTTGTCTCACCTCAAAAGCTAAGCAGAGCCAGTTGCAGTTAGTACTTATCTGGGAGACCTTTGGAATTACACTTCAATATACAACACCCTCAAATTCTGAAATTCACCCCATGTTACAGATGCTCTATCCCTGGAGGTGCTCAAGGCCAGGTTGGATGGGTCCTGGGCAGTCTGATCTGGTGGGGGGCAACAAGCCCAAGGCAGGGGTTGGAGCTGGATAGGTTTTAAGGACCCTTCCAACCTAAGCCATTCTATGATTCCATGATTCTATGATTCCATGATTCTATGATCTTGCTCTCATTATTTGCCCAGGGAGGTTGTGGTTTCCCTCTATGGAGATATTTAAGACCCGGCTGGACATCAACCTGTGTGATCTATTGCAGGACATCTGCTTTAGCAGGGCGGTTGGGCTCAGTGATCTCTTGAGGTCCCTTCTAACCCCTACGATTCTGTAGTTCTGTGATTTCCAGCCCCTTGTAAATCTTGTGAAAGCAGATGATTTTTTCTCCCAAGTCTTTTCCCTCCCCATCATCTGACAGATGTTCAGATATGTTCAGTGCATGGGGAATGAAAAGCTCTGGGGAGGGAGAAGAGAGGAATAGTCGGTTCTGCTCTGGATCGATGCACTGCCATCGAATGGGAGGCAGAGGGATGGAGTAGCCGTGCCCTTGGGACTGACTGATCCATCAAACCTGACAGTCCCCACAGAGGATCTGCCTCTGAGGCCAGGCTGGTTATTTTTAGGAAAAGCTTTCCTCTGTTGTTCCTTTTGTGCAGCAGGAAATCTTTTCCTGGACACTACATTAAAAAAAAAAAAAAAGCAATAAAACAACCAAAAAAACCCCACCTTGTTTCCTGAAGTCTTCCTCTCCACCTCACTTTTCCCATTTTCCCTAATTTTTCTTTCTTTTTTTTTTTCTTTTCTTTTTTGTGACACGCTACTCAGCAGTTTTCACTCTTCCTCCAGACCCTCTCCTTGTATGCCTCTGTTGCATTAGCATCTTGTGTAAGGGAGGGATAAAATACCCTGAGTGATGCTCTTCCAGCACACAATGCAAGGAGCCGCACCGTTGACTTTGGCCGGTGGTGAAGCCAGCCCTTGGGACGCAGCTTCTTTCACACTCATATGCTCTAGCCGGAAACATAAACTTTCTTTCTATGGGAAGACAGGTTATCCTGGGGCAGAGGAAATGTTTCCTCTTCCCGGCAGGATGTTTGCAATGAGCCCAGAGAGAGGTATGTATAGAAACCTCCTGCTGTGGTTGCACCTCCGCGAAGATTTTAGCAACCATCTCCCAGCGAATGGTCTGAATCCATGCTCGTTCCCCAGAGCTGGAAAGAGCAAGCCCGAGGAAAACTGCCGAAGACAACTGCCAAAAATAATATCTAACCTTTGCCTAATTTAGGTAGGGGCTCCCTTAGTAGCCACAGTGATCGATAAAGCCGTGGGGGGAATCTCTAGAGAGAAACCTCCACATCTGGGTGAGCTTCTTGAGATGCCCAAAATCCAGGGAGATGGGCATCCAGTGCCCACATCATCCTTCCTCCTTTCCACCTGCATTTCCTTTCTGGGAAAATACCTTTCCAAATTTTTTTTTGCTGAAAACAAAGGTTCTCTGCAAGATATCTTGGTTTTGAAACAGCAGATTTTTCTTTTTACTCCTTAAAAATCCCCAAATCTACAACTGATTCTGTTTAAACAACTGAGACCTCAGCCCTTCATCTCACAGAAAGTATAACTCAATGTGCTACTCTGTGGGGCTCACCATGAGCTCAGTTTTCTACATCCCCTGAAAAACAGTTTATTTATCCAAACACTGCATGAGCTCCTTAGAGAAATCACAGCTTCGCCCTTTTGGTCGTCAAACCGCAGCCTCCAACACCACTTGCATGAACCAAAAAACTGGTGGATGAGCAGTAACTCCTTGAGGATACTGCAGAAAATATATCTTTTGCTGTTCTCTTCTACACCACACGTGGCCATAGTTATTTTTCATTTGCCCCTATTTCCCTATACATGAAATCCAGTATGGGCTTTGCAGCTCTGCCACTCCTGCACCTTCTAATCCCTGGTGTTGGGGCAGTGGCATAGGATGGGGGGAGAGGAACTTTCCGTACACTTCAGCATTTCACATGGTTTTGACCCTTCATGCACAAGGACACAAACTAGGTATTGTAAAGTTTGCTGCGATGCACATAAAAATAAATAGGTTTGGAAAATGTCTGCTTTTTTTTTTTGGTGCAATCCACTCCTACGTCCAGTTACCGTGCTGTGGGACATGTCTGCAGTAGCGCACAGTTGGTTTTACCACTAATGACGGGTCAGCCCCATCGGGGTTTATTTTAATTTTACGACCTTTATGAGAAACTCTTGTGATTAAAATAGCAGCCGTCTCCTGTTTGTGCAGCAGTGAAACCGTCTGACACCGACACAGACACACACCAGGATGAGAAACATCGCCTTAATTCATTGCCTAAACACTGTCTCCCTAAATACATGGGCCCAACCTCCAGGCTCCTGGATCTCCCACCATCCCTGTCCATCCATGCAGGGGACCCGACGGCCTCTTGGGACGCGTGGAGGGTGAGGGCATGAAAGATGTCACCGCTTGTGCCAGGCAGCCAGCAGCCGCCGAGACACAATGTGCTCATTCATGGCAGCTCCAGTTTCACAGAATCACAGGCTAACGGTGTCCTGGGCTGCAGCAGGCAAAGCATCACCAGCAGGTCAAGGTGATCCTTCTGCTCTACTCAGCACTGTGAACGATGCACCTGAAGGGCCAGATCCGGTCCTGGGCCCCCAGCACAAGAGAGGCCTGGGCAGGCTGAAGCGAGCCCAGCCTGGGCCTTGCTCCTCCTTCCAACCGCCAGCAGCTGAAAGCCGTTGTTTCCCTGGTTGTTGTTTTGTGTTGTTTTTTTTTTTTTTTTTCTCAAATGTTCACGTGAATGAAGTTCTGTTTGTGGAAAATTACATCACTTCAGCTGAAGGAGACTTCCTGCTTTTCTTTGTCTCATCATCACATGACTGCTGTCTGTTCACAGCACGCTGCCTTCGGTATCTCGGTTTTTGCTACATCGGTGCTATCAGTGTCCAAGAGACTGCACAGGGTTTGAGGGTACGTGCACAGCACGGCCTTCTGGGATGATCTTTTCCCCTTTTCTTTCCTCCAGCCAACTGCTTTTGCCAGAACACACAAAATTAAGGGGTCAGCTTGATGAAGATGTTATGGATATGAACGAGCAACCCTTTGATGGTTGGACTATTTCCACTCTCAGTGATTCTATGAACCTCTTTCCAAAGGATTGGGCTAAAATCCAAGTCCTCCCAAGTTCACACGTGGGGATCGGCCACATCAATAATGCGTGCGGGTACCTGGGTCTGAAGGCAGATGAGCTGCTGAACTGATGCGCTCAGAAGGGTAACTGGGGACAGATTTTAACCTCAGAAGGGCTTCTGGTGCTTATACAGCACTAATGATAAGATAATTCAGAAATATTTCGAATATGACAACGTAACGTACCAGCTCTGGCTGCAATTTAGTGCGTGTTATCAGGTTTTTCATTGCTTTTCCCTCGCTACGATGGATTCCAAGCTCACTATTATTACAGCCATTACATGCTCAATTTTAATGGGGTGTGCTTGCAGCTGTCACAACGGGCTGAAAATATATTCTTTATGTCAAACTGCACGGGAGACATTTCCTCCTTGAGTCACTGACAGGTCACCTCCCCAAACCAATTAGCTAATTGTCTAATATCACTCCCCGAAGAGCAAGAGAAATGAGTGACTTGCGAATGAACTCTGCCCATAGAAAATGCTTGTTCTCTCTCCCTCCCTCACTATTTTTTTTTAAACCTTAATTTAATCTGTCGGCCATTCCAACAAATGAGGCAGTGTGCCTGCCCATTCCTTGCATGTTGACTTTCTGCCAGGCTGTTTTATCTTTTTTTTTTTCTTCTTCTTTTTAAGTGAAGAAGAATAAAAACTAATAGCGTTTCCTTCCTAGTATATATAGAAACTTGTTGCAGCTTGAGGGGGTCATCAGCAACCATTAGCTCATGCCTGGGTCCTAATCCCAAACCTGCCATTAGCTCCTTCTGGGTTCAAAGCCTCATCAGGAGCTGAAGAAGCTTTTGCTTAATGTAACCACGCATCTGTGCCAGATTTGGCTTCAGTCAGGGTTAGAGAGTATTACTTTTCCCAGCAGAAGTGCTCCTTGTGTGAAGCTTCCCCCTTGGCTGCTGACTTCACAAACATAAAGGAGAAAGGTTGCTGAGCTCTACAAAGAAGCCCTGTGCGTGCCCAGGGATGCCTCCCATGCTGCTAGATGTTAACCAAAATCTCTGCTTGTCACCACTGTCATCATATGGCCTAGACGTCTGCAATCCCCCGACCCCTGGCCTCTGTATTAAGACCACTGAATCATGTTTGGCAACCTGATAGCCCTCTATGGGGGAGATGCTGGGCTCAGTGAGAGCAGTGCGTGCTGCTCAACGTGATTTTAGTAATGCATGCTAATGTTTTCTCTTTCATAATGTCTCCTATAATGTCCTTATAGACAAACTGGTGAGATACGGGCTAGATGGGCAGCGATGTAGGTCTCACTGGGGGCTGACTGGCTGGAAAGCAGCTTTGTCCTCCAGACTGGAGCTCCTGGTGGACACCAAGTTGACCATGAGCTAACACTGTGTCCTCATGGCAAAGACTGCCACCAGCCTCCTGGGCTGTGCTGGGCAGAGAAATCCATCCCCTGTGCTCAGCGCTGCTGGGACACATCTCAGTGCTGGGTCCAGTTCTGGTTCAGCCAGTACAAGAGAGACCTGGACATACAGGAAAGAGTCCAACGCAGGGTCACCAAGAGGCTGAGGGGCCTGGAGCTCCTCTGGAGAATGGTTTTCCCCACCTCCTTTCCTACATCTCCTTTCAACAGCTCATCCTATCCCTACAGTTGTGTATCAAAATAAAACACATCCACTTGAGCACCAAATACCTGAATGTACGCATTCAGCCCATTGCTTTGGCTGCTCTATAACAGAGAAAAAAAGAACTATAGTCTGGCCAAAGCTGGTTGAACTGTCATTAACATGAAGCTTTGCCTTACGGGGATCCAAACAAGATAAAACAGTAAAGATCTTAATTTCCTGAGATACTGCTCTGATGGAGGCGGTAGGAGTATCTCAGATGGACAGAGATGGCTAGGACAGGGATGTGGGCTGCTGATTCATTTTTCAGGGTTGGCATTCACGGGTTTGAAATAAAACCCATAGCCACCACAGCAGAAATGCCCTATAGAATGACAGTAGTTGAATTTACTGTCTTTTTGAATGGGGAGGAGCAGAAGAAATAAGCTGACAACAGGCAACACGATGTCTCGAGACCAGGAAGAAAACGAAAGCAGTGGGAAAAAAATGAGAACGATGGTCCTCTTGGCACTGACCCAGCTGCTTGCTGGCTGCTCATTAAACCAGCATCCTGGGAGTTAAGTGCATTAGAAGAACCTACCCCGACACATTGCCATCCGTGCCTTTTTTTTTAATTTCCTTTGGAAAATGCTAAGTCACTCTTTAGCAAGAGGCCAGGAGAGAGGTTGCTTAGGAACTAAATCACATCTCATTCTTAGACAGTGATTCTCACTGGCACACGGGGCGACATGGAAGCGTTCAGGGAAAGAAGCCATGTTACATCAGCTGTGAGCAATGGGCTGTCGGGTCAGCCCCAAGAGCAAGACCAGAAGCCAGCTCTACTCCTCTATCCTTGAGACAACTGTGTGGGGCTCTTGCAAGAAACTGCTGGGTTTGCTCCAAAAATAAGCAAACAAGAAAAAAAAAAAAAGGCAAGAAAAGTATAAATTCTAAAGGTTTGGTCAATATCATGAGAGGCGGTGAATGTGTCGCAGCTCCTGCTCTCCCCAGGTCCAACAGGAGGAAGTAAGGATGTTTCAGAATAAGTGAGCCCAGGATTTCAAAACACTTCAGTGACCCAACAGAAAGCACACCAGGCTGCTCAACATAGCGTAAAGTTGCTCACAAGAGTTCTCCTCTGGAAAAGTTAAAGCTTTGCAGGGACCATCCTGCAGGATGAGCTATGGCAGCTCTCCAAGGAGACAGTACAGACAAGGCTGCCCAGTCCACACACCATCTGCCCAAGTGAAGCTATTTTGAGGGAATCACATGAAGACAGACCGATGAGTTTATACTTCGGAGCTGATGAGGCAACAAAAGCTGCAGGAAGAAGTTGAATCATCAGATTTCCACTGTGTGCACTTGGGGAAAGGATCAATCCAAGCAGGAAAGCCTCAGAAGAGACAAGGTAGGAGCGGAAGAAGTGAAAATCCCCTTTCTCCTTCTCTGCTGAGACAGCCCAGCAGCTCTCTGACAGCCTTGCTGAAGATTTTGCACCGTTAACATTTGATATTAAACATGATTGGCTTTCAGGCTCTGCAAGAGAGGAAATCCCCCGTTTGCTCATCATTTCTATGCAATGTGTCAGCTGTTTCCAGAGCTTGAGGCAGGCGGTGAGGTAGAGCCAAAAGGATGTGCAGCCAATAAGGACCCCACTGGCATTGCCCTCTGTCTCACATGCTATAATAGCACTCTAACACAACCCTATTTGCTCACATGCAAGAAGATGTAGCTTGGTGAATCTCTGGAAAAGCCCAAAGAAAGGAAGTTGCCAGAGATAAACTTGTTGAGGTATTGTTTTCAAATGAGCACAAAGGACCCTGACCATAGAATCATTTGAGTTGGAAGGGGTATCTGAAGGTAATCTAGTCTCTTTGATGCCCATCTTCTGACCTTCACAGATTCATCTGCAAAACCATTCTAAGATCATGATCAATCCAAGATGATATCTTGCTGCACTTGAAGCTGGACTAGACCATGTCCTGCTAGATCTTCATGTCCAACTTTGTCCCAGTTCCACTCTCTGACAGCTTCCCCCAAAACGTTCAAAACAAGCAAACTAAGGAGGAAATCACCCCCTCCCAACCCCTGCTAAGACAAGATTTGTTATCCCGTGATGCCTTTTCAGAAGTGGGGGAAGAGGATGTAGAAGAATCATACTAGAAAGTAGAAAATCATACTGGAAAGAGATGATAACTCTTCAAAATCCTTGTCTCCCTTACCCACGCATCTCTGAATCCAGCAATCATCGTAGAGTCACTAAGAAGTGGGGGCAGGAGGGGACAATTTGGAAGCTGCAGGGACTTTGGCACTTTGCATGGTCTATCATAAGGTCAGGCCACCCAACTGCATCCTTGTGCATCTCAGTCCTGTAGTGTTTGATGGAGTATCATGGCTGTGTTTAGGACCCAGTGGATCTTGTGATGAAACACGATATCACTTGCAAGCAGCCTCTCCCATCCTGCAGGATTCAGATGGCAGGAGAACTGCACGTTGAAGCAAAATAATTCCCTAATGGACAAAACAGCAGCTCACAACATGAATGTGGAAGGCGCAAGGCCAGTGAACCAGTCCTTTTCCCTGTAACTCCTATTGCCCCTCACCCAGACCACATACTTGTGTGGGACCATCATCTTTTAGCCCAAAGTAACCCACTGAGATCAGGCCAGTCCCACTTCAGCCATAAGAAGGACTGCAACATTTCCAGGACGAGAACCGGAACAGCCGAAAAACAGCTCTTGCTAGGTGCCATCTCTGCATGGCTGCAGCTCTCCTTGCCCATCAGTGGGCACGACAGCAACCTCATGCACACTACAAAGCCTCCCAAGATGTTATTTGACTTATATCACTGTAATAAGATCAAACACACTGATTCACTTCACTATTAAATCACCATTTACTGTCCAAGCCAGAAAACAAAACGACTATCTAGAGAAAGAGCCCAAGGAGAATTCAGCTGGCTCTGGCACACGTTTAAAACTCAGTGGTATAAACAAGCTTGCAAATCCTCATTTCCTCTATCTGGGTCAGAGATTTTTTGGCCAACACAGCAAGGATGTCGAGGAAGAGCAGATGCAGCAGAGCTTCTGCATCGCTGCCCCTCTGCCCTTCGCAGCAGCACCCCCCAGGTGCACTTCACTCAGCTCCATCACACCAGCTGGAGACAGACTGCAGGCGGTGCTAATTTAACTTCACAAGGTGGTTTCATCAGCGTTTGGTTGCTGCGTTACAAGGTGAAGGATAAAGCCAGAAGGGAACCACCTCTGACCCTGATAACCCAGTGCTCCATGCTAGACACACCCACAGTATTCTGTTTTTCTTTCCTGAATTGCTACATTCCTGTGTTTCCCTCTTTTCCTAACACTCTTCCTTCTCACCAGCTGTCTCAGTGCACACAGACAAATGGGTTTTCATGCAATCACTGTTCATGGCCCTCACTTGGCTTCACAGCACCTCCTTGAGATGCAACATCCGGGAGTGCACAAGCTGCAGGAAAGGAGCTGGCATCCTTTGCAGGCACCAAATGAAACACGGGTCAGCAGCGTGCCTTAAAAGAGAGTAATGGTGTCTTTGGTTGTGTTAGGAAAAGCACGGCCAATAGGGGCCAGAGCAGGGCTGGGGGCTTCTCCTCGGAGATCTCCAAAAGCCCCTGGATGTGGTGCTGGGCACCCTGCCCTGGGTGTTCCTACTGGGGCTGAATTGGGCCAGAGGGATCCTGGGGTGCCTCCGGCCTCAGCCATTCGGTGATTCTGCCCACACACTGCTTTTAGACATCGGTGCCTCCAACTGGACCCACCAAAAGACACCACTCTGTCATTCTCTCTTTGGGCAAAACTTGACTGAGTGCCTATGGGGCTGTGCACAGTGCTTGCTGTGGATGGGTAAGGCTGGGGAAATGAACAGTAGACTTGGACCTGCAGTTTGTTTGCTCAGCGTCTTGCGTCTGGATGAAGCAATATGTTTCATTTAGGGAGGGCAGGAGGAAGAAGAAAGAGGGAGGAAGAGGCCGGGTGTGAGAATAAAGTGGTGACAGAGAGAGGGATGGCAGTGCTTTGCTCCACAGTGTTAAAGCCCAGCAGGCAGCCTTTCCTGCATCTTTCTCCTTTCTCCCATGGGGACCAGGTCACGGTGCAAACAGAAGGGACACGGTACGATGCTGCACCTTGTTTCCTTGTGCAAGGAAGGTTCAGGTTGGATATTAGGACAAATTTCTTCTCAGAGTGGTGATGTGAGATAGGAGGAGGTGGTGGTGGAGTCACCATCCCTGGTGGTGTTCTAGAACTGTGGAGATGTGGCACTGAGGGACGTGGTCAGTGGGCATGGTGGGATGGGTTGGACTGGATGATATCGGTGGTTTTTTGTAACCTGAATGATTCTATAATTCTGTGTAGGAGACACTGGGAGAGGACATGGGGGACAATGGTAGCTTCACGCAGGGGCTTAGATGAAGCTCTTAAAAGCTTCCTTGACCTCTGCCATCCTCAAACTTATTCATTCAAAGAAACAGCATGAGAAAGAGAAAAACCAGGCTGAACACATTGCTGGGAGAATTCAAATTGTGCAGAAAAGATTTCCCTTCCTTATATTTACACAGCCCATATCCATCAGCAGGGCTTCGCTCCCACCCTCCTCACGTGATTCCCAAGCTCTCAGGCACACTTAAAATTAATAACATAAATAAATAAATAAATAAATAGAGAACATATTAAAAAAAAAAAAAGAAAAGAAAAAAGAAAAGTCAAAAAGCCAACCCAAAGCACCGCTCTACAAGCAGCACACTGCAGGGACACATGTTTTTCTGCTCACTTGAGCTCAGCCTCCTCCACAATCTTTCCTTGAGCCAAATGTTCCTGAGGAGGAACGCTGGAAAAATCAACTCCCCCAGCACAGCGGGGCGAGGGCTGCTCCCCTCCCCAGCACTGTCTGTGGGACATGGGCTGGGAACAAGTGCCTATTGTCCATCATTAAGACTGAAAGGCAGCTCAGTGGGGTAAAAATACAATAAAATGAGGCTTCAGGCTTTCTTTGTGCTCCGTGTCCACCTTCCAAGTCTGGTCCTTCCGCTTGCATTGGTGGTAAACCTTGATAAGCAGCTCTAAAACTGTCCTTTGAGAAAATTATTCCTACTATCGCCTCCGAAAGACTTCTCCCATTTTTTTGGCGGGACAATGGGAAAGGAGCAGAGTGTTGGGTTGGGTGCTGTGGGACCGACTGCATGATTTCCAGGGCATGGCTGGAGTGGTTCAAAGCGAGCGGAGCGTTTGCCAACCATTATAAGGTCCAAGTAGGATGCGATCATGGCCGACCCCATCAGGGTGCGTTGGCAGCTGATGCCCATCTGGTTTCCATGCTGCCTCCCATTCCCCACGTGGGATAAATCTGCTGATTTCTCCAAGGCAACGTTTTCTGTGATCCTTGCGTGACATTCGTTGCACACATGCCAATTAATACTAATAAATATGCTAGCACTACTTCTGAAAGGATACACAGAGCGAGTAAAACAACAAACAGTGCTGAGGGAGGATGAGGAGAATAAAAAGATAACAAAGGAAAGCAGCAGCGTGGAGTTAATGATTTGAGGCACTAACAGCCCCTTTTCCACGACGTGGTTAGGAATACTGAAAACCTCATTCAGAAATGCTGGAGAGACCCTACCAGGCGACAAATCACCCTGGCTGCTTCCTTTAGGGCCAGCTCGTAAAAGGTCTCTGAGCACAAGAATCCCCTCCTATCATCTGCCACATCCTTCTGCAGGATGAAAGCCAACACAGAACTATGGCAAAAGTCCCTGGAGGCCAAACTCCAGCTGGGATCAGCAGTAAGAAAAACCGAGGGATGTGCAATGCGTATCCACCATGGAGCCCTTCCAGCCTGATGAGGACCTTGAGTGCGCATCAGCACGCTTTATTTCCAGCAGGTGAAGCCTTCCCCAGCGTTACAAATAGACTTGTGAAGGCTAAATTCAGTGGATCTGAGCAAGCTGAACGAATCCATCCAAGCCTAGTGCTTTTATCCTCTATATCCTTCAAACCTAAGCTGGGATAAAGCACACAATTAAGGACAAGCTTGTCCTCTTGACCCTGCTCAGAGACACCTGCAATCATTCCTTTTTACAGCCATCTCCTTTCATTTCTTCTGCATCTGCCATTAAACAAGACTATTCAGTGCAACAGGAAGATGAAGTTACCTCGACACAGAACCACAGAATCACTGAGGTTGGAAAAGACCTCCAAGATCACTTAGTCCAGCCTATCATCACTATTTCCCAGTAGACCACATCCCTCAGTACAACTTCTAAACGTTTCTTGAACACCTCCAGGTAGGGTGACTCTACCACCTCCCTGGGCAGCCTATTCCAGTGCCAACACACACTAATATATCTAGCTGAGAAGCTGTGGGTGCCCCATCCCTGACAGTGCTCAAGGCCAGGCTGGATGGGGCATTAGGCTCCTGGTCGATGGGAGGTGTCCCTGCCTTGGCAGGGGTTGGGACTGGATTGGTTTTAAGATCTCTTCCAATACAACCCAGTTAATTCTATGATTCTGTGGTTGTGGGGATGATATTAAAAGGGTCATTTTGCCATTGATAAAAAATATTGCTATGACTACTGATACTCATCTGCTGATGATATTCCTCTGGCAATGGAGGAAATCACAGTGATTCCTATGCAAAAACAAAGTGAGGCGAAGGCTGCTCTCATTACAGGGTAAGTCAATGCATAAAACAGATTCATTACACAGGGACGTGTCTCTGCTGCTCAGCTGGATGCAACTGAAGCTGTGGGGTTTTGGGAAGGAGCTCTGCCTTTCAATGTTTAAATCATTAGGACACAGACACAGCAGTTCTGAACTCCCCATGGCTTCTGGGGGGTAATTCTGGCAGCCTAAACCATCCATTCAGCTGTACAGCAGCACTTTCTCTTGACAGATGGATCCCCAACAGGTCACAGCAGCCCAACACCTGGTCCTGACGCTTTAGGGTCGAACCTACCCAGAATAAATCAGGGTGGGCACACGTGGCTTCACCTCAACGCCTTGCCTTGCTAAATATAAGCCTGATGGGGTTGTGCAACCTGCTTCCCACATCCATCCCCTGGCTCAGATGGTCTTTGAGGAGAGAGAACAGAAGAGGTTTATGAGAAGGTCTCATGGGTTATGGAGAGCAGCCATCTACGGGCAGAGCCAAACCCCAATCCTACATCCAGCCAACAACCACTTGCAACCTCAAGCCCTGAATCCATTCTTGCTGGTCTTCCTTAAGCAAGCTGCAAAAAAGAACTCAGTGTTAAGCACTCCCAAACTTCTGCACCCGAGGACCTGGGCTTTGATTACAGAATGGTAGAAAAGCACAGGGGAAAAAAAAACCTAATCATCCTTCTCATTTGGTTTTTAAAAAGCCCCTAAGCTACTTGAAGGACTTGTTGCTGTTGGGATAACCTCCTCATGATGTAGGGGAAATGGGGGAAAAAAAAAGAAAGATAGAGAAGCTAAAAAGAAATAAATAAGGAAATAATACTTAAAAAACAAAAATCAAAAAACCAAACATCCATCAAATAAACAAGAGCATTCTTAATAAACTGGAAATGTCATACTACATCAGGGATCACAAGATAGAGCCCAGAAAGGTCCAAATGGCAAGAACACACAGTTAAAAACAGATGGGGAAAACAAGACAGGAAAGGTTGAGACTGTGTTTCTGAACTGCTGTTCCCAACACGGGTTTTAGTGGTGATGCTGGTGTGGCTGGGGAGATGGTGGGTGAAATACCAGCCGTCTGCATCGCCTGAGCCATCCCTGTGGAAACCTTAAAGCTGGGGCGTGGAGGAAAAAAGCTTCACGTTAAATCCCTAATCAACAACTTTGGAAATTTAGATTTTCCAGCATCCCGAGCCCAGGCTGACCATGTGACGACTCAGGTTAATAACGCAGCTTTTTATATCTTGGAGTTGGTTTGTGTGTGTGTGTGTGTGTGTGTGTGAAGTAGTAAGGCTTGGTCCTCACTGCAGGGTTGTGCTTTAAGGCAGGGATTCAGGCATTGTTTCTGCAAGACCTTACACCATGGGGATGGCCATGGGCTTGCAGAATCATAGAACTGTTTGGGTTGGAAGGGACCCTTAAAGGCTATCTATCTGGTCCAACTCCCCTGCAATGAACAGGGACACCCATAACTCCATAAGGTGCTCAGAGCCCCATCCAGCAAGATGCTCTGCTCAGCACTGTCCAAGCAGGTCCTCAACAAGCAAACACAAAAAGGTACGCGCTGAGGAAAGAGGGCTGACAGCAGGGATCCACTACATGTTAAGAATTAAAAGAAAAGGAGAAAGGAAGACCAAAATTGATGCAAAGACCAAGGAGAGATGGGGAGATAAAACTCCCGATGACAAGCTTGTAGGATATACCAGATGGTATCAGCTATCTACTGACCCTGTTAGAGATTTTCCAACCTAAAAACACACACATATATAATAAAAAGCCTTCTCTGAATGTGTGAAAACAGAGCTGGAGCAAGTGTAGCAATGGATGTGGGGAGCCCTGGTTGGAGCTGTGCTTTCCAGGAGCTCCAACATGCCCAAGCCCAGTGCTGTTATTCATAGGAAGAGGGGCTAGCCTGGAAGATCTCAAAACATGTTGAACTCAAAAATCTGGAAGATCTCAAAAATATTCGTAAATATTACGGTTTGGCTCAGGTGCCTTTCTATGCAGGAGAGGAGGAGAGGAATACTTTCCAAAGCTCAAACCAATGCCTTCCATGAGATACAATAAACTCAACTGATTCCCTTTATTATTTTGCATTCCTTCATGCTCTGGGTTCCAAGAGATGCCTGAACTTCCAAGCACATAGGCTGTCAGCACAGCATTTCTAGCCCAGCAGGAAGTAGGAGCTATCTCCAGGGAGAGCCTATTTTTGGAGACCTAGCCAGTTCCAAACCAAGCCTTCAAACTTTTGCTTGTTATTATTCAGATGAAGGCAGCAGAGAGGGAGAGCCGAGGCATTCCCACAGAAGCTCGCACTGCTTCTCACACTGCCGGCCTTTTGGTGCTGCACGGAGATGTCTTTATGGGGCTGGGATAGGTTTGGAAACCCATGAGTATTGTTCCGGGGGTTTCAAAGGTCCTGATAGGAGATGTAGGCATTTGGGTAAAGCTACCTTCCAATTTC
Source organism: Alectoris magna (assembly GCA_030625065.1). Classification (NCBI taxonomy): domain Eukaryota; kingdom Metazoa; phylum Chordata; class Aves; order Galliformes; family Phasianidae; genus Alectoris; species Alectoris magna. The sequence continues at coordinate 3,910,844 of CM060560.1, forward strand.
AAAACAGGAGTTCTTCATTTCTGCACGGTTGCACGAGGCCAAAGTGGACGGAGAAGATTCCTGTCCTTTCCACCCCAAAACACTCCAATCAAAACCCTTGTTCGTAAGAAAGAATTGCACTCTCATAGCATTGCATGCTACTCGACACACCAGTAGTATTAGCATGGATGGCAGTAGGGCACCCCAGAGCCACACTGCTGAAGAACTGCATTACACAACATTAATTGCATCACCCTTTTTCTTTTTTTTCCTTTCACAACTCCTATTTTATACATTAAAAACAAACCAGCATATTTAATAGCCATCCTCATTTCATTCCTTAAGATAAATAAGTTAGAACAGAGACACCGGGCAGTATGCAATGAAAAAAAAAAAAAAGAAAGAAAAAAAAAATCATACTAAAAACACTTTGGCTGAATTTAATATCTATTAGAACCCGCAGTCATGATGGAAATGTATTTATAACTGCAAACCTCCACTAAATTATCTTAACAGCCTCTAGCTGTTGCTCTGATAGCCAAAACAGCACAGTAAATTACCAGCTCACTGTACAAAACTACATGCGTTGCTATTATACCCTGTTTTAGCCCCAGACACACTAAAGCAGGGTGAGATTTACTCTCGTTACCCAAGCGAGCTCACATGTGTACACGGAGTAAATCCCCTGACTGCAGCTGCAGGACACAAACCAACAGTGAGCAAAGCACCAGCAACAAGGGCTCAGCTTTCCCCCTCCTTTCCCACGTCTGAAGGGCTTTCCGCTCATCAGATCCTCTGTCCTGGCTGTCGGGCTGAGCTTTCCAACAGGCTGAATCCACTCCTCGCCTTGTCTCGTCGATCATAGGATTTCAGGATATCCCGAGTTGGAAGGGACCTATGAGGTGCACCGAGTCCAACTGCAGGCTTCACACAGGACCTCCCAAAATTCAGACCCTGTGTCTGGGAGCGCTGACTGCAAGGAAAGGCAGACACAAGGGGTTACTCACCAGGAGCACAGCCTGAGCAGGGTGGGACCAATGACCTCCAGAGGACCTTCCAGCCCCAACCCATGGGTGATTCTGTGGGATGCAACGTGGAAATGGGTAAGAAGATAGGACTGAAGGATGCTGGTGGATGTTGATATCCAATTCCCAGCTCTCTGACAGCCGAAGAGTCACTTCACACTTTCACTTCCTATTTATAAAGCTGACATAGGAAAGACCCAAGCATGCAGCATAGCCACAAAGGCAATTTCTCCTTCAGAAACCTGCCGGATGTCCAACTGCTCACCCCAAACCTCTGCTAAGCCGGGATGAGCAATGTTAAAATCCTTCACATCCTTCAATCCTTCACCTCAGCGCTGTGATGCCATGATACCATAATTTTCAGGTTAGATGGACAAATGTTAGCAAGAGAGTTGAAAGTGCGAGATGTAAAAAGTCAGGGGAAGAAAACAAACCCAAACCTATCCCATTGTTGATGGTCTTTGGGAACAAAGGGATACACATAGAGTGGCTTGGGTTGCAGGGAGACCTTAAGGCCCACCCAGTTCCAACCCCTGCCATGGGCTGGCTGCCCCCCACCAGCTCAGGCTGCCCAGGGCCCCATCCAGCCTGTTCTCGAGCATTTCCAGGGATGGGGCACCCACAGCTCTTTGAGCAGCAGTGCCAGGGCCTCGCCATCCTTCCAGTAAAGAATCTCCTCCTAACATGTTACCTAAATCTCTCTTTTTAAAAGTTCTTCTTATTTCTTTAATTAGAAATGCAAATCTTGAAGCTTCTTGCCCTCAGGACCTCGATCCTCACCGAAACGAACGTCCACAACACCGACTTGTAGGACAGCCTACCTCTTGTTTGCACACGCGTGTAATTACTGAAGCGCCTTCCATATTAAAAAAGCGTGCAAACGACCTTCCCCTCTGCACAGAACCCATCCCAAACTGCTCCTTGGAACGCTAGCACATGATGCATCGCCTGCATGCGTGCCAGCTGGCTGTGCTGATTTGATGCTAAAACGAGCTCACTGATTGATTCTGAGTCGAAGCCTCAGCCAACGTGTTTTGCAAGCGTTTAAGACAACAGCCCGGTCCTTTCCAGCCCTCTCTTATGTTGCTTTGCAAAGGGTGCAATTCAGGAGCTCAAATCGCAGTGGTGGCAAAGGCTCTGTGTTCGTTCTTGCTGGTCCCAGACCGATGCAGGCCGTGTTGTAGGTGGGAACTCTCCAAGAAGTCTTGTGAGCCTGAATGTCCAGGACCAGCTCCTTTTCTCCACTTGATGCCAATGGATCATAAATGCCCGATTCTTGAGCACAGAAGGGACGAATGTTGGCTCTGAGCTGGGTCCAGGATCACATCTCCCCAGCCGATCACATCATGAGAGACAGCTCGCCCCATTACATGGGGTCACACTGCTCGCATCCCATTCTGTGGGTGGGTTCAGGTGACGGGGTGGAATATCCACCTCACGGTGCGCTATTGGAGCCCGTGGCACCTTGGTGATGTGCCACACACTTTGAGGCACCTCACAAAACATCCCAGCAGCCAAGGTGGGAGCCCTCTGCATGGATGGCAGCCCCATGTGCTCTCCCAGGCCCCTCTCCCATTTACTCTCTCTGGAAGGTGGCTGTCTCTGCCTGTTTTGCAGACCCGTGGTGTACAGCTTTCCCAGGCTCCTAATCACTCTCCTCACCCTTCTGCAAAGAGCTTGGTGTCAGGGGTCCACCCACACACATTTCTGTGGGATAAAGTCCCGATTGCTGGCAGGAAGGCTCTCTGCACACACAGATGGCTCACAGCTCAAACCCCAATTTCCAGCTTCCTCCAGGGACCAGCCTGCATCGCTTCTCAGCATCTGCCTGGCACAGGCAGGAGGACCCCAAGCCCTGCGCTCCCTGTGATCACCAGCATCCCATCTCTTCTATTTTGTCTTTTACTTCGCAATTCTATTTATTTTATCTCTTTTACCCCCGCTTCGAGCCAGCAGCAATCACACACTGCTCACTGTCTGCACCGCTGCTGTCGCTATGGATAATACACGTATTATATATAGGTAGGGATGGGCTCAGCCGCCAGCTCCACTCCCCTCTTCTCCCACCCCAACCCTGCGCCCTGACCCCAAAACAATGAGCCCTTCTATTCCCCTTCACCCCACTGGAAACTCTGCTCTGACACTATGTGCAGCAGTCAGGGGCTGGAGGAGGCAGGGAAGGGAGAACACAAGCCTCAAGTCAGCAATTCTTCCTCTGTCACAGCAAATGACATTTTCCTGGGAGCTTCCTATCTGGAGGGGGTTCTTCTCCCTCCTATAAATTGGAGCGAGACAGGGGGTTATTTAGGAACGACACAGAGAGCTGCAGAAGAGCTGGAATCAAAGGAGCTGTGTGCAGGACGGACGGCGTGGGAGCAGCATGGCTATTTTTTGCCTTAAATATGCTGGTATGGGTATGTGTTGGGTCTGCCCCTTCCTGCACTGGATGGATCTCAAGCCCACAGGCTGCATGGCAGGAAGACTTGGATGTGCTGAGGTGCTCTACAGAGAGGAGTTGAGAGAGACTTTGAAAGGGAGAGGCAGTGGTGAAGTACTGAATGCCTGAGCTGAATTAGGTCCTAAACCTTCCCCGTCCTTGTGGGTGCTGCATCCTTGGAGGTGCTCACGGTCAGGTTGGTTGGGTGACCTGGTGGTGGCAGCCAGCACATGGTAGGGGTTGGAATTGGACAGCACTAAGGTCCCTTCCAACCCAAGCCAATCCGTCATTCTGTGACACCAGGAAAATTCAGAAGACGCCTCAGTGCCACCAGGAAAGAGGAGGACAAGGCAGGTTTACCAATCAGTTTTGGGAATGAGACTATCCCCATTCGGGTATGACATTAAGTGTCTGTTGAGCAAGCCAACTGACATCCTTTGGCAGCAGTTAAGAAAGTCCACAGGGACATTCAGAAAGTCAGGGTGGAACCTGAACAAGCAGCTGTGATCATCAGCAAAACTTAATCACCGAAAATCTATGAGATTCAAAGACCACAAATCTTTGACTCAAATGTTATTTCCATCCTACCATATGGATGCAGGAGCTGGAACACCACCAGCGAGATGTCTAAATGCCTTCCAAAGCAAATGCCTTTGGAAAATACCAGGTTTAAATGGAATATGATGCATAACAAGTGCTGAGATGCCATTAGGACAGCGTCCTGGAGTAACCCATGAGACACAATGGAAGTATTTCAGGTGCCCAAAAGGTGCTGGAAAATAGAAGTAAAAAATGAAATAAAAACCCATCCAAAAGCCCAACCAGAAGAAAACTCTGTTAATACTTTACAGGGAAAAATACAGACCGAACACACAGGATTTAAACCTACTGAGGCCATGGGAATTAGGGGCCAGAGCAGAGCTGGCAAAGCTTGCTAAGAGGAAGAAGCAATTCAAATGCTTAATACAGAAATGTCTAAGAGCTGCTCTCAACTGGTCCTGCCGCACAGCCAGATTGAAACTATAAATAAAAACGTCCAATTTCTGGCCTCAAAGTGAACCTCCCATCCTGAGCAGGCATCAGTTTTGGGTGAGGAACATCGCATTTGGACAGAGCAGTTCATTTCTAGGTATTATTGTAATGCAGACTGATGCAACGTTTCCCAGATCCTTCCAACCTCCTCCAGGAAAACTGTGCAAGAGCTCAGAAAGAGGGAATCAAATACGAGAGGACAAATCCAGAGATGAAATCCCCCCACAGGTTGCTGGCATCAAATTATTCCAGATTCATTGGAGAAACAGGCGCTGCTGGCTATCATACACAGCAAGAAGCACACACTTCCAGCACTCACATTTTCCTCTCGTTCTCTAAAGGCACAGCTCATAAGCTGAAGATGAGTTTTTTTGGACTGAGGTTGATGTTTCGTGTTCATTAATATATATGTATACACATATATATGCCCCCTGCAATCCTGAACTACTCGTTTTTAACAGCAAAGACTTCTTGGTGTGGATGAAAGTGGAAAAATCAAGCAAAATCCCAAAGCTTTCCCTGCTCCCCTTTGCATTGCTCTGCTCCGAGCTGTGAAAGGAGCAGTGGTGATGCCCAGAGATCCACCGGCATGCAATCAAGATGAGAGATTTTTCTTCTTCAAGCTACTCTTATTTAAACTGAATTACAGGATGCGTAGCCATTGGTAAGCTGCAGACACCAAATGAAGCGCTGCCAAGCAGATATGCTCCTGGCTTATTCATGAAACTCATACAATGTGTATTGCTGATCCTGGGCTGAACCTCTTTTTGCTCAAATTCTTGGCAGGATGGGTCTGGGTCATGGAGGTAGGATGGGCCATGCAGTACAGCAATGACAGAACTCAGAAACCTATTTCAGCTTCTGTGACTGCTCCCCGTGCACCCTTCCCAAGGCAGTGATGAAAGTGCTGCATCACCACCTCTGTCTGCCCTAAGATCCAGCTGCAGCATCTCAGCATTACGACAGGGGAACAAGACCTTGGGAAGTCCTGACTCAACTAGATGAACTACCTGAAGGGAAGTTATAGCGAGGTGGGGGGTCAGCCTGTTCTCCCACGTAGTAGTGATGAGAACTAATGGCCTTAAGTTGCATCAGGGGAGATTCAGGTTGGATATTAAGACAAATTTCTTCTCAGAAGGAGTGGCAACGCATTGGCACAGGCTGCCCAGGGAGGTGGTGGAGTCACCGTCCCTGGAGGTGCTCAAGAACCACAGAGATGTGGCACTGAGGGACGTACGTGGTCAGTGGGCATGGTGGGTGTGAGTTGACAGTTGGACTGGATGATCTCAGTGGTCTTTTCCAACCTTAGTGGCTCTATTCTATAGATTAATTAGAATGTGGAATGTAGAAATTAGAATCTACATTCTAATTAATCTAAGTCATGATTGGTTCCCAGCTGAGATGGCCCTGAGCACAAGTGCAGTCAAACCACCAACTTGCTCTGTGCTTTGGTTTCTCCATCTGACTAAACCTTCCTGGCAGACATGGCCTCATTGAACACCCACCACAGAATCACAGAATCAGAGTCATAGGGGTTGCTGGGCATCGCTGAAAAGAGCCTGGCCTCATCCACTTGACTTCTGCCCTTTAGATATCTAATAAGCATTGATAAGATCCCCTCTCAGTCTCTTATTCTCCAAGATGAACAGTCGCAGATTTCTCATTCTTTTCTCATAAGGGAAATAGTCCAGACCCTCAGTCATCTCTGTGGCCTTCCACTGGACTCTCTCCAGTAGCCCAGAACTGGACACAGTACTCCAGATGTGGCCTCAGCAGGGCAGAGCAGAGGAGAAGGATCACCTCCTTTGACCTGCTGGCCACGCTCTTTTAATGTACCCCAGTATAACATTGGCCTTTTTGGCCACAAGAGCACATTGCTGGCTAAAGGCCAACACCAAGTGCTTTGAGTCCAAATTCTGGTTTCCTCAGCTGCTACTGTAATCCAAATAAATAATATTTGCTCTGCCTTTGAGTCACTACTATAAATTATGTGCTTTGGTCTGGTAAACACTATTACATCATCTCTTGCATCTAACATTCTCCAAAAGAAAAAGAGAAAAAAAGGTTTGAGTATCACTTTTGCTCTCTTCCAAAAGGAAATGAAGCAAGCTTCCCACAACGCTTTCCTCAAGTATTGTTTGTGGTCCTTAAGTCCAACCTGTGTTTTGCCACCGTTGTTCTCTCACATCTACTGTGGACTTGGCCAGGACCATTGGCCGGCTCTGAAGTCACAATATAGCCACAAAGGACAGATGTCAGCTGAACTGTCTTAGCATGAAGCACGACGCTCACAACACAAATACCTTACTGCCTTGGGCATGCCTTTGGGCTCACCCTGATCAAACCAGTTGGGAGGCCCAGTAGCAGAGGAGCTGCTTTAGCACAGCACGTATCGTAGAATCATAGAATGGCCTGGGTTGAAAAGGACCACAATGCTCATCCAGTTCCAACCCTCTGCTATGTGCAGGGTTGCCAACCACCAGACCAAGCTGCCCAGAGCCACATCCAGCCTGGCCTTGAATGCCTCCAGGGATGGGGCATCCACAACCTCCTTGGGCAACCTGTTCCAGTGCGTCACCACCCTCTGGGTGAAAAACTTCCTCCTAAGATCCAACCTAAACCTCCCCTGTCTCAGTTTAAAACCATTCCCCCTTGTCCTATCACTGTCCACCCTCATAAACAGCCGTTCCCCCCTCCTGTTTAAATACTCCCTCCAAGTACTGGATGCCCACAATGAGGTCTCCCCGGAGCCTTCTCTTATCCAAGCTAAACGAGCCCAGTTCCCTCAACCTTTCCTAATAGGAGAGGTGCTCAAGCCCTCTGCTCATCTTAGTGGCCACATTGGTAATAAATAAATAAATAAACAAATAAACAAATAAATAAATAAAAGTAAGAAGGGCTATCCATCTGCATAAGGAGCTGTGCTAAAGTAGCTACATTTCTTCCTAGTTCGGTGTCTCCATGCTGCTCTGTGCCACAGATATATGGGAAATGTTGGCTTGGAGGCATCTCTGGAGTTTTCTGGTCCAACTCCGTGAGGTGGGACTATACCAGGACAGCTGGGATTTTCTCCAGCCAACCCCTGGAATTCTCCAAAGCCAGAGACTCTGCAGATTCTGTGGGAGTTTTGCCCTCTGCACCATGACCTCATTAGGGAAGAGGCAGTTTGTTGCTGTTGCCCCTTGCTTTGCCATTTGCCACAACCAAGATGAGTTTGGTTCACCATCTCCTGAACTACCCTTCCGGCAGGTGGAAGTTTGAGGTCAAGAATCACAGAATCATGGAAGCTGGAAAAGCCCTCTAAGTCATCCAGTCCAGCCGTCCAGATGATCACCACCAAGAGTATCACAGTGAGAATATACCACCATCACACTGATCTAAGGAGGTGCTGCAGACCTCCCAAGGAAAGCGGTCCCAAGAGAAGGCTGCAAGGAAGAGGCCGAGTGTTTCGACTCATCAGTAATGATGCAGCAGAGAAACAAGAGAGAGGGAGCATGATCCTTGTGCAGTGTTGCACAAGAGAGGTGGTGCTGCCCCGGCAAGGGGAACGCACCCTCTGACCTGCAAACCCTTCTCTGGAAGAGTAAGCGCTCATCCCTCCTCTGAATCACGGGGCTGATGACAATGGCCAAACCATCTGATGGTCCTTTTGAATCAAGGTTGTAGATTACATGGGAGGAGCAGGGTGCAGCAAGGCAGCTTGACAGCTGGAATCACAGAATCATACCATATCCCGAGTTGGAAGGGACCCACAGGAATCAACAGGTTCAACTCCTGGCTCCACACAGCACCACCCAAACCCAAACCCGATGTCTGAGAGCGGTGTCCCAACGTTCCATGAGCTCTGTCAGCTCAGGGCCGTGCCCACTGCCCTGGGCAGCCTGTTCCATGCCCACCGCCCTCTTTCCTCACACCCACCTGACCTCATGTGTGCCTGTAAAGCCTCCTTCTTGTTCTTCCTGAATTCAGGCTCGAAATCCCTAAACTCACCCAAACCAGTACTGGAAAGGACCTGGAGAATTTGTCAAGTTTATTCCACTGCCTCACAACGGGCACTCCCGAGGCACTGCTTGGACAACCTGCTCTTTGAATCTTCCACCGACGGAGACTCTGAGCCCATCCCAAACCATCTGTACCACCCCTCACAGGCAGAGCATAGGAATTTTTTTCCTAACACAATTTCCCTTGCTGCAGCTTGAGCTCAGCACTTCTTGGCCTCCCATTGCTGGCTTCAGACAACAGTTTACTCCCTTCCCCTTTGCAGCTACCTTTGACATGCTCAAGGACTGTTATTTCTCCTCTCATCCCCAGACTAAACAACTTCATTTCCTTTAGCCTTTACATGCTTTCTAGGTTTTTGCTCATTTTTTGGTGCTTTTCTCAGGAGAGTCTGCAACTGTTTTCTCTTTTCAGCAGAGGGGAGCATCCTGAGTTAGGCACGGACAAAAACAGCAGCTACCCACTAGAGAAGAAAAGGAGGAGCTCGGTTTGCTTAACAGCCATCTCTTAGACTTTCACTGCAGACTTAAAAGGATGTCTTTTTTCTCCCCTCCCCCAAAATTAGCACCTTGCCAACAGGGGTGAAATGTTGGTACCCCAATCATTTGGGCAGCCTAGCACTTCTTTGCACTGGTGGTCCTCTGTCTTCATCCTACATCTGCTTCCTTTGCTGTGCAGCTTCAGGTGGGATATTGAGGATCTACTTCAGGGCCCAAAAGAAGTCCTTCAGCAGGAGATACTCGAGGAACAGGGCTGCAGGATTTCAGCAGCTCAACCTACTGCATCCCTTAAGCTCTTCCCACTGCACAGGAGAGATAGCAAGCCTTCAGATGACCTTCAGATGGCTGGCTATAAGGAAAAGTTTTTACAGTAAGGTCGGTGAGGCAGTGGCCCAGGCTGCACAGAGAGGTGGTGGTGCCCCATCCTTGGAGACACCCAAGGTCAGGCTGGGTGGGCTCTGAGCACCTGATGGAGCTGTGGGTGCCCCTGTTCACTGCAGAGGAGTCAGACCAGATGGCCTTTAAAGGTCCCTTACAATTCATATGATCCTATGATTCTACGACCTTGAGCAAACTGCTCCTGTTTGATGTGAAGATGTCCACTGCTGCACCAAGCAAAACACTCCCCTCAGTTAAAACAGTGAGAGAACAAGAAAAGCATTAAAAGACTGTAAAACCAGTGCAAGGAAAAAAAGGTTTTGTTTGCAGCAGAATTGTAGCTGCACATCTCAGCCAGACAGAAAATACACTGCCTGCATGGTACATAAATGCACAGGCAAAGCGTGCTGACTTAACGACAGGAAGCTCCGAGCTCCTCAACGATGACAGCAGTTAATTTCTGCAGTGCCTTTCTATGAGAGCCCACCCCAAACCCGACTCTGCATAAAGGGAACTGAGCCCCCAAACCCACGTGGGGCTGGGAGACAACAGGCGGCGGTGAATCAATCACACAACGAAAGCCAAGGGGTTTGGTTAGGGACCGGATTTTGTATATACACACATATATATACACATACATATACATATTTATTTATTTATTTATTTTTTGCTCGGGTGTTTTAAGGAGGAGCCAGAACTAAAGGATGGCTTTGTGCTTTGTGGTTGCACATAAGGAGACCTTTCCACGCATGAAAGTCACAAGGGGAGAAGGTACTAAAGTGTTTGCCTTGAAAAATACTCAAGCCAACCAGTGATGGAGCTTGGCATCCCAAGCAGAGCTGAGGTATTGGTACTTTGGTGCCTCCAATGCTTTTGATCTTCAAGTGTTCGCCTGGTTTTCCTCTGGTAACATCTATGGGGCTCATCCAAGATCAGAGCCCAATGGACCAAGGCTTTGAGACCACACACGCCCCAATTACAAGGCAATAAAGGCACAGTTTGTTTCAACCTTGAAGCAGTCATCGTTTGATCTGGGGAACGTCACGTCACAGAAGAGAAACTCCTGACCCCAATATTTCCCACACACAATCCACTAAAGCGAGACCGTAACTACAGATGAAAGCTGTGCTGATCAAGTATAGAGAAGGGCTCCCTGCCCCACAGACTCTGGATGGATACTATTAAGAAAACTGAGCATCCTCCCTTCTTGCCAAAGATCTCCTTGAAAAGTAAAACCAAAACAAAGCCCGGCTTACGCAGCACAGCCCTTCCAAGGGCACTTTCAGCAACACACCCATGGGCAGACACGCACGGCTGAAAAGCGCTTGTCAAAAAGAAAATAAATCCATCATCTTCCCTGTGTCAATACAGGCAGAGCAGGAACTTCAAACCCAATTAGCAGCATCCTGCAGCTTGAGATTCCTCCTTTGAGGTCGCAAAGCAGAACATAAACCAAGAAAAGCAGCGAATCCTTCCTTGGGAATCTGTACAAAAGCCACCGTGGGGGCTTTTTGTACGTGGAAAATCAAAGTCTGACCGTGTGTTTTTGTTGTAGGTTGCATGGGAGCAGCGCTGTCAGCTTCACAATCACAACCACTATCGGAGAGAACCATTTGATCAACGCATCCAACCACTATCGGACGATATTAATACGACTACATTAAAAAGCGAAGGGATTGTACTGTTACAGAAAGGCTTGGCTTGGAAGGGACCTGAAAGATCAACCGGGCTCCGACCCCCCGCCGTGGGAAGGGCTACCAGATGGATAGGGTAGAATGGGTGACAAACGTCCCCAGACCCAACCCACAAGGCAGGAAGCCAACGCAACCGGCGCGACTCGAGGGGAAGTCGGTGCCCAGCAATCCCCCCGAGCTCCATCTGCCCAGCGCCGCTTCCTGCCCCGCACGGCTGCGTGGGATGGATGGGCGCATCCCGCCGCGACCGCGCTTCCTCCGGGGAGCCAGGGTGGGGGGGAATAAGGATGTTTTGGAAACATAGGTGGCTTGCAAAGCATTTTGGGGTGTATCTGGATGAAAAGCGCTCCTTATGCACGTCGGTAATTAGCGTGTCACGCCCTCGTGCGTGGCGTTGAGCAGATTTATGCTGGAATGCTGGAGCACAGGCTGGATATTCAGCCGGCGGTGTGAGCAGCCTTTCACAGGGCGGACGCCGGGGAGCTAATGATGTTTGATGAGTTAAGGCCACCGGTGACTCAGGATCAGCAATTAGTTGATTTCTGAGGGAGGAAGGTGCTTTGCTCCATTAAGCTAAAAGCATCCTCCACAGTTCAGCGTGCACAAAGTCATCCCGTCCATCTCCCAGAAATGCCTGCGCACGCATTAGGGTTTGGATGTTTCCCACATAAACAGCCATCTGCACCTCCGTCTCAGTACATTTGGAGTTGGATTCCTTTCCGGCTCCATCCCCACACCTTGAAGGGGCACAGGCATTCAGGGAAAGGACTGCAAAGGGTCCAACGCGAGGAGACGCAGCACCACTGATAGGGCTGCTCCTGTTTTGGGGGAGGCTGACAGCACCACTGATGTCTGTCAGGCTGCCTCTGCTCTGGGTGAGGCTGGTAACACCAAATCACAAGTGGGACACTTCTCCAACCTTACATTAGCTTGTAGAATGGGACTAACGATCCACCTCTCTTTGAAGGGTACACAGCAGTGCCTCCATCACTCAACACCAGGCAGGTGGATCCCAAAAACACACCCACGGGAAAGAGATGAGACCGAAGGATGGAGGTCCCCATGGAGGGAGAGCATCCACGGGTGGAGGATGAACATCCCCAGGAAAGAGAGTACCCAACCAGGCACATCCTCACGAGCTGATGCCGGCACCGGGGCGAGGGATGTGCCGAGTCATAGGGTGGCAACTCCTCCAGCCCTGCACGGAGCCCATCAGGCAGAGGAGGGCTCAAAGAACAGTTATTTCTTTCAACGAGCAGCGGGGAATGTGACAGAGGCGGCATTTGGACCCTCTTTTACAACTTCCTCAAAATGTTTTGATCTCTGCCGCTAATGGCACAAAGGGCGATCCGAGTGCTACCGGGGCGATCTTCAAAGCGTCGGAACATTGCGGGATTCAGAGGAATCGCGGGAGGGGAGGGGCGGGGGGAGAAGCGACCGTTATGGGGCGCGAGAAGGGAAGCGGAGATGCTTCACCTTCACCCTTGGGGACAAAGGTACCCCAGAAGCACGGCTGTGCCGAGCGGGCCGTGCTAACCAGCACCCAATTGGAGGGACCCGGCGCTCAGCGCTGTCCCCGCAGCTCGGGGTGGCTCCGATGGGAGCGGGCGGGGGGCACGGAGCCAACAGCGGGCAGCAGGTGCAGCGGCTGCTGGGTGCGGAGCTCCCATCTCCATCCCCGTCCCCATCCCCATCCTCATCCCTACCCTCATCCCTACCCCCATACCCTCATTCCCGTATCTCCATCCCCTTATCCTCACTCACGTATCGCCTCAACTTCTTCTCCGGCGGCGACTTTCGGAGCCAGCCCGAACACACCACCTCTCCTCCTCCGCTCATCTTGATGGAACCGGGAGAGGAGAACCGAGAACCGGGCGCTGCCTCCCGGGGCGCTCAGCGCCCGCAGCGCCGGCCCAGGGAGGAGGGAGCCGGGAGGGAGCGGGCAGGGCCGGAGCCGGGGAAGGAGGGAAGGAGGGAGGGAGGGAAGGAGAGAAGCAGGGAGGGACCGGGGGGGGGGGGGGCCGAGCACCGCCTCCCCCCGCCGCTCGCCCGCTTCCAGCGGCGGCTCTGAGCGGGGAAGCAGGAAACCGGCCCCGGCCCCGGCTCACCACGCCTCCCTCCCTCTTTAAAGATACAAAACCCGCCCGCTCCCGGCGTGCGGAGCCCGGGCCACGTAGTGCTGTGCCCACCCCACTGCCCCCCCCTCCCTCCCCCCCACCAGTACTGCCTCGTACCCAGGCGGTGGACCCGGCCCGTTTCTACAGGACTTGATCAGAGCGGGTGAGCGCCTGCCTCGCTGGCTTAATCCTAAATCACAGAATCACAGAATCATGGAATCATGGTGTTTTGGGACCCCAACCCTTCCGTAAGCAGAGACACCTCCCATAGAGCAGGTGCCCAAAGCCTCATCCAACCCTGGGACAGGGGCACCCACAGCCCTCATAGCCAAGAATTTCCTCCTAGCATCCAACCGAAATCTCCCCATCACCGTTTCCAAAGAGCTTTCTCAAGCCCCTTCCCCTCTCCCTATGGCAAAGGTCCTTTGCACCCCACCAATGCTCCCACCCCACTGTGTGCAATGGAGGTGCCACAGGGAAAACAAAGAGGCTGGCCAAAGAAAAAAGAACAACAAAAGCCAACGGCATGGCTAGAGCAAAACCCTCCTGGAGGAGGGGAAAGAAAAATAATTGAGGGGAATCGATAAAAGCTTCATATTTTATTATTGATTTTTAAATAATGGAGCAGTACCCACTGAAAGGGGATTGGAGTCTCCTGCAGACGAGCTGGGTGTTGTGTTACAGGGTATTATGGCCTGGCTGAGATTAGCTATCATCTCCCAGATCTGGGAACGCTGCGCATTTACAGCCTGATCCCCTCCCCAGCTCAGGCAGCAGTAACATCAGCCTCCTCCCCAAGAGCAGCATTAGGCTCCAACCCTCCCTTTGCTCCATCCTTAAACCCCAAATCCTCCATCAAAGTTCTCCAGAGCCCTCTTAGCACAGCATGCTCACGCGGTTGTTTTTTTTTTTAGGAAAATACAACTCAAGCTTGCTTGCTGGGCACAGATTTCCAAGGCTGTGCGACAGCTCTGCCCCAAACCTGCTTGGGCACATTCACTCCCTGCCTCCATTTCCCTGTCCTTCTGTTTCTTCATAGGCAGGGACGGTTTCTCTTTGTGTGGCTGCACTGTATCTGGTGCAATAACAACTCCGCAGTGGTTGGGTGCTGCGTGTAATGTGTAGGGTTGCAATGCTTAAGGCTGCAGTGCTTATGGCCGCAAGGTGCAGGGCTGCAGTGCTTAGGGCTGAAATGCTTAGGGCTGCAAGGTGTAGGGCTGCAGTGCCTATAGATGCAAGTTGTAAGGCTGCAAGGTGCAGGGCTGCGATGCTTAAGGCTGCAAGGTGCAGGGCTGTGATGCTTAGGGCTGCAAGGTGTAGGGCTACAATGCTTAGGGCTGTAAGGTATATGGCTGATGGAGAGGGGATTTTGCAGCACCTGCAAGCCATGCTTGCAGCTCACAGTGCCTCTGGGAAGTAGCTATGCCACCTCTCTTTGAGACAGGGACAGCAGTGAAGCCGTATGGTGTTTATCATCTCTGCCAACACACAAAGGAGGGGAATAACCCCTGAAGGAACGTGGATAGTATTTGTTAGGAATGTATTATTTCTAAAGCATCTTTTTGTTGTTGTTGTTTTGATTTGGTTTGTTGTTTTTTTTTTTTTCTGCAAAAGGCAACAAAAAGAGATTTTTTTGACCTTTTCACTGCCTAAAAGAAGGGCTGGGTCCTATGCAAGCGATGCAGAGGTGCCAGCTATGGGCACATCAGTGGTGCATCCCTAGCAGGGATGGCTGATGGAGCAAGGGAGGACAGGGAGGACACACTGCTCACCCGACTCTGCCCTATGTGTCAATGCATGACCCAAAGGCACCCGGCACATTCAAGGGGACAACAGCATCCTGGCGGCTGGTGAGATCTTCCCCAGGCTGCCAACCTGCCAGAGGGTTTACAAAGAGTGACTGGAGAGCAGAAAGTCACCATTACCACGCAGGTACCACGCAAAGCCATTCCACGCTGGATGTTAATGATTCACAGGTCAGGAATTTGCTCCTACTGACACATATGCAAAGTGGTGTCAGTTTTAAAACCAGCTACGGAGCACCCCGCCTGCATTTTTATGTTAACAACTTTCCCCACGCAGAGTTGAAACGCTCCATGTGGGACAGAGACGTTTAAAGAAACGCTCCGTAATTATCATCATGTGAACTGCAATGAATTATTCCACGGTCTTTGGTTCATGACCACGCACTGCCCTTTCTCTCTTCGTCCCCTATTGCAGATCCCAGTGACTGACACGGTTGTATGGCCACATATATCTCAGCAGTCTCCAAAACACGACGCTGAATTATTTTTTGACACCTTCAGCGCTGCCTGTTCCCAGAGCCTGCAGCACAGCACTCAGATTGCTGGCAATTTTGGATGGGAAATGTGATTTTGGTGCTTGCAAGCA
This sequence comes from Alectoris magna, assembly GCA_030625065.1. Taxonomy (NCBI): domain Eukaryota; kingdom Metazoa; phylum Chordata; class Aves; order Galliformes; family Phasianidae; genus Alectoris; species Alectoris magna. Next base: position 3,926,396 of record CM060560.1, read on the forward strand.
CGCTGCCAGCAAGAACGTGAGAGAGAAGCTCTGAGCATAAAAATGCTCAAAACAGACACTGCGTGAACGTGCTGTGCTCAGAGTGGGAGCAGCAAGTAAACCCAAGCATCGGGCGGCCAGGCTGCATGCAGTCAGGTGCATGCAGTACTACAGCACAGGGCCAGGAGCACAGATACAAGCCCAACGCATTGAGGAGTTAAAGACCATGAATGTGGCTCTGGTTTGGCAGCTCATAATGGTATTCCTGATTTGATGTAATTGTTAAGGTTGGAAAACACCTCTAAGATTATCTCATCCAACCATCCACCCAGTGCCTACAGAACCACGTCCCCAAGTTTCGAGCTGTTCCTGCAAGCCAGGCTGAACTCGGGTTGGGATGCACTGAAAAGAGCGACTCTTCCTACTGAAGGAACCTCGGCGGTTTCAATCCTGAAATTCACTGCGCTTCCCCAGTTCGTGGCCGAGACTGAAATACGGCCCCAAATGTGTGTAACCGAGCCGTGCCACCTACCGGCAGAAGGGAAGGCTGCAGGCTCTGAGCACCTGATGGAGCCACGGGTGTCCTTGCTCATTGCAGGGGAGCTGGACCAGGTGACCTTTTAAAATCCCCTTCCAACTCAAACGATTTCACAGTGCTGTGATGCTCTGACTCAGTTCCCCTCCCCACACCGGGCTGTTGGTGAAGGATGGACACGTGAGGCATTTCCAAAGCTGAATGCTTTGGGGTACTCACCCCAGCCAGGCACCAACCCCTGAGAAATGCCCAGTGTGCCGGTTAATACCAACCTACACACGCTGCAAGGAACAGGCATCACAGATCTGCTGTGCTGCACGCTGGTGCACGCCTGCTTTTTGATTCTGAGCGGATGCTCGGCCTCTTGAGATGCAAGTCCACAATGCGACCTGACTTTATCTTCCCCAAACAGTTCCTGCTGCAGAGCTGGATGGAAGCGGCTTTATTTCATCCAAAATTCTCAAGGTTAGAGGAAAAAAAATAATCATCGCTTTTAAGCAGAGCCTTTTCAAGCTTTCCAACCTGCATAAAAGAGCACAGCAACCCCCCTCCCCCCCCCCCCCCCCAGAACAGCCAGCAATCTGAGGAAAGCCACAAGACAGCTCTGTCCTTCGGTGATAGACAGCAGCTCCAGCTGCTTTCCAAGAGAGGGGGAATATTAGCACAGGATGCTTCGATCAGATAATGAGACAGCTTGGAGCACCTTCACTACAGTGTTCTGGTAAAGATGGGGGCATCGGGGACTCAAAAAAGGGAAGGAGATGATTCACAGGTCAGCAGTGCTCAAAATGCAGCGATGGGAAAACAACGGATTAAATTTGGACCCAGAGAGGGGCTGGGGGCTGCTCCTGGGGGGAGCTCCAGAAGCCCTGGAGTGGTGCTGGGCACCCCACTCTGGGTTTTCCTCCTGGGGTAGAGCTGGGACCCTGAGGTGCCTCCAGCCTCAGCCCATTGGTCATACTGTGATGCTGTGATCCTGCATGGTCTCCTCTCTGCTGGGAGCCTGGCCAAACCCAGCCCATCTCATCAGAAGGGGGAAGGCAGCAGCCAGGCAGCATTGGGATGCTGAGCCTGAGTCTGGATGCAGCCAGGGGATGCTTCCAGTCCTTTCATTCAAAGCTTATTAAATGGGTTTTTTATTTGGGAACCACCACGATTCAAGCTAAAGCCCAGACCTGCTTGCTGCACCAAACTCCATCTAATTTTGCTGCAAGCTGAATGAGACAAAATCCTACTGATGCTCTTCATGCTTGGTCCTTCCTCTGGGATGGATCAGAGCTCCTCATGCCTGGATCCAGCTCTGTATGGAACAGACACCATTTGATGCTATTGGGGCTCTGTTCACAGCTGGGCCCAGGGCAAGCAACCATAAAACAAATCATCATAAAACTAGCAGGGAGAAATCTTGCCCGGCTCCCCTGCCTGGTGCATGCTCCCATCCTTAGGCATCACTTCAAGAGCAGATGGTGCTCTGCAGTAGAGCAAACGAGCAATTATCCTCCTGACACCCCGCAAGGCCTCCCCGCAAGAAGTTACTTCACCCCAAGCTACGAGCTGTTGTCTGGCTTTTCAGGATAATTGGATGTAATCAAGTTTAATTCGGTCTGTGCAGTAACTCTGAAGACTTTTGTAACTGGATTACTGTCGGCTCAGCGGTCATGTGCCATTATATTTGCTGGTCAGAACAGAAGCCAGAATAAAAACAGATGCTTTTCCCCCCACTCCTGCTCCAATGACAGCCCTTGAGGATACGGGCGTGCGCTGCGTAGTCGAGATAATGAACTAAAAATTCTATTAGGAGAAGGAAGTCATTGCTGTCATATTACGTTCAGGCCTCTCCTAGAAAGTGTAAGTTATTATAGTCCATTTCTATGTTTGTTTACAGTTGTAGAGCTAAAAATACTGGAGCACAGATCTGTGATGCACATGTGCATTGAGGAGTTTAAATGTTATTGTACAGATGGGGAACCAGAGATCACGAGCAGGAGTGATGAGGAAGGAGTCCCTCAGGTCCCATGTTTGGCTGCACATCACCAGCCAAGAAAAAGGAATAACAGAGTTCTGCATCTGAGGCAGACGGAGACAGAAACAGAGGTTCAAAAAGACCACCAAGATCCCCGAGTCCAACTCCAACCTGTCCCCACTGACCACGTCCCTCAGTGCCACACATCCATGTTTCTTGAGCACCTCCAGGAACAGCAAATCTACCAGCTCCCTGGGCAGCCTCTTCCAATGCTCAACCAGTCTTTCTGAGAATAAATTTTTCCTAATACCTAACCTGAATCTCCCTGGTACAATTTGAGACCATCACTTAAGGACAAATCTACTGCAGGTGAGCTACGGGTGAGAGGCACATGGTAAACATAATGAAGACAGCAGCATAAAGGCCTTCCAACCCCCTCTGGAATTAACTTACTCAGGCAGCACATGAAAAGCTGTTCTCATCATCTTTCAGGTCAAGTTCTGCAGACTCGTAGAATCATCATAGGATTATTTAAGTTGGAAGGGACCTTTAAAGGCCATCTGGTCCAACTCCCCAGCAATGCACAGGGACAGCCACAGCTCTATCAGGCGCTCAGAGCCCTGTCAACCTGACCTTGAATGTTTCCAAGGACGGGGTGTCCTATGCTCTATTCTAATGACCCCCCCATGTTCAGGCATAAGGCCCAATGATTTCACCCTAATGCTAAGGCCAGACAGATGGGAGACCGAAATATGGCGCTTTTTGAACGGTGAAAATTATCACAGCATCAATGCATGGAAGTAATGCGATCTTGTGGTTTCACAGCATTTTAGGTTGTTTGGCGGGATAGGAACCACATTATATCCCTGGCTGAAACGGGCAATGAATGTCAGATAGACACCTCTTAAAAGTCAGTCAGTTTTGAACTGCAAATGCAAAGAGAAGAATCTAAGCCCCATGGCAAAGGAAGAACCCCAGCTCCCAGTCCCAAAGGCTACAGAGCGGCCACCCTCACAGCTGAATGCTGTTAAGCTGTGGATGCAGGCATACGCATCTCTGGTTTTGGCCAGATGGCTATTTGGAGTTTCTAATGATCTGGGAAATGAGCACTTCATAATGTTCTGTCTCAAAGGACCGAGCACAAACTTTCTTCCATTCTCCATACCAGCACTGTTACAGATGGTACCAGATCTCAATCAGTGCTAAAAACAGTACATGTGCTCCAAGGAGACAGTGATGTAGTCCTGCAAGGCAAATCACCCTTTGAGTTCATATTTGTTAATATGAAATTTGTTAAATACTTGAGCCCTATACTGCCTAAAATCACCATAAGTGATTATTAATGCCAATAGCTTTTGGAAGTGTTTTTAAGCCACTGTATAACCACTCAGATTTCATCTGCATTATTATTTGGGTTCAGTAAGTTCAAACGTGGGGCTATATAGAAAACACCACCTCTGCATGTCTACAAAGATGCACCCAAAGCACAAACTTCAGCTGCTGTGCACAATCCTTCTCAGTGGCTGTGACGCAGCAGGGGCTATTGGGAATGCCAGGACACACGTGGTGGCTTATTTACAGTACACAACTGGAGAGATCACCTCAAGCGCTTCGAGGAGATGCTGCCCTGAGCCTCCAGCCTGGCAAGAACAAGGCCTCAGGAGTTAAAGCAACACCAGAACATCCTAGAGCCTGAGGTCTTCAAAGGGTTACAAGGATAGAATCACAGAAATATAGAATGGCCTGTGTTGAAAAGGACCACAGTGATCATCTGGTTTTAACCCCCTGCTATGTGCAGGGTTGCCAACCACCAGACCAGGCTGCCCAGAGCCACATCCAGCCTGGCCTTGAATGCCTCCAGGGATGGGGCATCCACAACCTCCTTGGGCAACCTGTTCCAGTGCGTCACCACCCTCTGGGTGAAAAACTTCCTCCTAATATCTAACCTAAACCTCCCCTGTGTCAGTTTAAAACCATTCCCCCTTGACAGCACTGAATTAATGCTCAAAATGACCCTGGGAGGAAAGACACCATAGAACTACAACGATAAAGCCTTTGTGTCCATGAAATATAACTATCTTCCCCCGTGGCTGGAAATCTGGAATCTCTTGGAAGACGTGGCAGATAGCACAGAACAACCCAATTAAGAAATGTGTGCAACATTTTGTCAAGGCCACCTCCCAGAACATGCCGAGATTTCTTCTGAGCCATTTGTGTATTCTTTGCCTGCGAGCCCCCTGGTTGGTTGCTTCTGAGAATCCGGGCCTCTGTTGTTACAGAATAATACATTATAACATAGAAGTATCAGTACATGAAGCTGCTGAAGACAGTGAGACAAGCAGTTCCTGGTGAAAAGCAAAAAGCTTAGCAAAGAACATTAAAAATACACCCTGTTGGCTGCCTCAAATCATTCAGGAAAAAAAAAACCAAAACAATTGTAAGAGTAATAAAAATAAACAGCAGTGCTGTGAAATCTGTATTGCCAGATCTGAAAGGCCTGGGGACACAGAGGGATAGATAAAAATCACTGAAGCGCGGTCTGGGATCTTAGAAATGCCAAAAATGCATTTGAAACCAGATCAGCTGCAAACATTCTGGTGTGGGTGCACCCAAAGGTGGAGGGAATTCTCACGGGGAGGTAATGAGCAGGGATTTCGGCCCGTGCCATGGTTCTGCCATCTATCTTCCATAACCTCAGGCAAGCTGCTTAATTGCTCAGTGCCTCAACTTTCCACAGTAAAACAGTGTCAGCACTACCAGCAACAAGGATTCTCAAGTCGTTTCACCCACATTTCACCCATAACTGAGCCTACAATTTCTGCTATTTGTCTTTTAAATGGCCACACAGCTTCGCCTGGTGCTGCCTTTTATGTGGAAGCATCTTTGCGCAACACCTTATGCAGCAGACATCGAGACACAGCTGTAGGACAGATAATCACACATTTCACAGCAGCCATAAAACAATGGGAGCCGTAATTTCTTTGAACTCTGGGTCAAACTTCTTGTTAGCCAAGCCTGTAAGATCTCATACAGTAAATTATATACGTCTCTTTACCAGCAGGATCATAAAATAAAACTTTACAATCCTTCCGAAGGTCACGGCTCTGCAACAAACTATATGATAAAACAATAAATTCACTCCCGAGACCACCATTTTATGGCTTCCGTAGCTCTGCTTAGATCTGAGGAAACTGGGACTTGGACAATCCTCATACAAAATGTTACTTCTCCTTTGGACCCATCTCCCCTTAAGCGTGAGACAGAGGCTGAAACAACAGCACTAATAAGCAGCACTGCATTCAGCAGCAAAGTCTCATTTATCTCTATACACACATTTAATGGGAACAATGACCAAAGTGTTTCTTGGCAAATTAGTCCCCTTCTTCCCTTTAAGAAAAACACAACTATAAGCTATTTCCAAAACAATCAATATTAGTCCAGCAAACAAAACTGTCTGTTACATTTCCCATCAAACTCCTGGCATTTCCTCAAGGGATGCTCTATAATTTAGAACTACTACCGAATAAACTGGAAAGAGGACTGCTGAGCTGAGCACCTTGGTGTTCCTCCCTTGTGTCTGAGGGCTTCAATGCAGGCAAGCCAGCTAGAAACCCTGTGCCAGTCTGCTGACTGAACATTTCGCCCAGGGATGGACTTTTTATTTCTGTGATTGTGTGGAAGGTGGTACAACAGCCCAAGATTCCACACTGCCTGAGTAACACAACGTAAATCTCATGGGAGAGAACAGCAGTCCTTCAAACATTTTTTCTGTGAGGCAAGCATTGGCTTATGCAAAGTTCACAGTGTCACTGATTGATTCCCAGTGGTGCTGCCCTCCCATCATTCTGTCCTAACGTTGCAAACCCACAGGTGCAGTCACTGATGACAGTGATTGTGAAATCCAAAGTGAGGACAAAGCTGAAAAAAGACAGTGCAGGTCACCAAGGAAGGGAAATGTCAAAAAAGACTTACCCAAAGGATGCTAGCATGGACCGTGATGGTCACCTGGCCTGGAGAGCTGACTGCTTACAGCACTGAAAGCACCCCAATGCGAGCTATTGTGCTGCACATCCTGCTAAAAGATGGCTCCTGTGAGCAAAGAATAACAGCTTTTTGTTTGAAGAAGTTTTTATCTAGCTTCAACTCTTGCCAGAGTGCAGATTATAAGTGAAGATGAAGCACGGAAATAGCTTAAATCTAAAAAACGCTGTTTCCCTGCCTGCATCTCCAAGAGGAACGACCTCCCTTATCCTCCTGATTAACTTCTGTTTCATTCTGGGAGAGAAGACTCAAAGGAAATACATGACATTCCACATGGAAATCCCAGAGAAAACATGCTGCATTCCTTAGTAGTATCAGCCAACATTATTTATACATAACTCGAGGTGAACAATGCCAGACTTGAAGGAACGAGTAGCTCCCACCCTTGCTAGTTATCTATTTAACAAGCTTCTTACAAGAACACCCATTGGGGTGTTAAGCCTAAAAAGCGCCATCACACGCAGGTCTTAGCCTCTACCTTCTCCTCTGTCTCCCCTCTGCAAAACGATGCATGTTGCAGGCTGCTTCCAAGCCTGCACAACCCTTTTTTTCTCCTTTTTCAGCCTGAGCATTCACCTGGTTATTTCTGGTGGGAGCAACCCTGCTCTCCTACCCATTCTGCTGGACTGGGGCAGCTTCTGGGATGAGCTTTTTGACCCAAGGTCGATGCCCACCAGGTCAGCCCTGCCCACCAGATCTGCCAACTCACCGAGAGCCTTGAATCAAACAGAAGCACACGACCAGGGGAGCTGCTCCTCTTGGACACGTAGTTGGAATCACAACAAGAATCGCCATCCACAGGTCACTCTTGCTACACTTTTCTTCAAATCCTGCCTTTCTGCAAGGGCTACAACCAGGAAAACAAAACAGAAAACAAAACCCCCTGACATTGCTTCATACGCCTACCTATCAACAGAATGAAAGGTTCAACCTCGATCTGTCCCGCAACAATCTTTTTCAAGACAAAGAATGAAGGGTGGATCGTATCAGTCTTCAGTTCTTGCAAGCTGTCAGCTCGTATAAGGCCTCAATAAGCACTCCACAAGCCTGTTTAAAGCACTCCTTCCATCCTTGCCCTGACTTGTGAATCATCCCACATCATCTTCTGTCTTGCTGGCACCTTCCATTGTCTTCTTTTCTACACCTTGTTTTTCACCTGTCGCTTGTCAGCCCCACCCTGCCCATCAGATCTGGCATTTTGCAGTCTGATCACCCACCTCCTGCTGACAACAGCCTGCTGATGCCAAAATCAACACCGCCACCCTGCAGCTGCTGTGGGGACAAATGCTGAGTGGACAGGAGGTGGTTTTGCCACTCCTCTGCTTTCTTGTCAGCATGTGAGCTTTTGGTTCAGACTCGTTTATTCCAACAGTGACAGTCTCAAAGAGTAAAGATCTCAATGAGCACGCTTGCTGATTGCATGTTATTTAGGAGCATTATATGGACGGGGCTATTGGCAGTTGCATTCTTTCCGTATCTTTCTGCTGTGAGTGTTCCAGCAGCGGCATTTAAGATAACTCATTAAAAGAGGAGATAGTTCAAATGCATGTAGATAGTTGGGTGTCCTATGTAGGAAGCAGTGGCTTCAAAGGGAAGGTAGGTGCTGGAACCCATTCATGGAACCACAATTAACAACTCTAAGGATTCTATGATGATTCTGTGAACTGAGGCATTACCAGGAGACACAAACCAGCAAGTGCACAGTCAACGCCTGCCTAACCAAAAAGAAATATGACAACAACCTTGATATGCAGATGTCCCAGTGCATGCACCAAGCACCCCAAAGCAATGACCTTGTGGTGTATGACCATGATATGTAAGAGCCCCAGCCACAAACCAAACCAAAACGTGGCAGGTGCCACATAACATAAACATGTTTTTCTAGATACTACAGAGAAAATGTGCCTGCAACGTTACCAGTGCAATACTATTTGATTACTATTTTTCAATCCCTTTCATTTACTTGGAAGAAAAGTCTTCGGGGCTGTTCTGCAGCCACTTCACGTTCTGTGTGCCTATTTACATGGGGTTCATTAGCAATAAGGCTGTTACCTTGCTTTTTCTCTTTATATAAATTGTTTTTACTGCAGACGTCTTGGGCTCCAGAGTAGTAAGTGCTATGCAAATGACAGTTTTCTGGATTGTGATAATTTAGAAGGGAAGAGGGATGCTGGAAACCCTCAGTTCAAGTCCCAAGTAAACCACTGGTTTCCAATTGCCTTGGGCAAGTCACTTGATCTGCCCTTAATCCTGTTTTCAAAACAGAAATGAATATTTCTTTACCTGGCAGGGAGGCTGAGAGCACAAACCCATTAAAGACTGCATGGAGTTCAGATCCTACAGCGATAAGCAATTACTTAATACACATGCAATGGCTGGCAGTGGATGGTGGCTGTTTCAAAATACACACAAAACTGTTTGGGCCAGATGAACACATCACACATATTTATATTTTTTCAACAACAAAAAAAAGCAAAGCAACAACAACAAACACCAGGAAACACGTTGGGTTCAGAGACTGAAGCTAACTGAACATTTCTGCCATGAAAATGTGGTTGCTCGGGCACACAGAACAGGTATCTCCTGCAGAAGTTGTGTAACTAATCTGCATATGCAGAAAGCAACATCTACTAGAGACTGGAGGTAACGCTACGATGCTGAGTGCCACGGTTTTATAACAATATAAGGAACCATGAAGAGTTACCAAACAACCCAGTGTACATCTTTATTGATGATTCACAAAATCAAACATCGTTCACCTAATTCACTCCAGCAGTTCCAGGATGACATTTCTCCTTGCTAGGTTTGGCTGATTTTTCCAATGTAAACAATATTTGCTTTTAAGTTAGGGTGGGGAGAGCCACGCTTTATACAGTTGTCATTTCGTAAGAGCAAATACATCACAGCAGTGACAATACTGCAATTTTACAATACTCCACCTTCAAAGCACTGCGCAGGCATTTAATTAAAGCCTACTAAAGCCTCACAGCAGCCCTGGCTCTCAGTCCATTTCAGGTCACACCTCCTTATTAATATTTCACATCAAACCCCCACTACCTCTCAACAATACTTACTCAGGACTCCCATCGTTTGTGCTCATGGGAATCTTAACTCTTTGGTTAAGTGGGATTTATTAATGCTCCCGAAATGCACCAAAGACATGAACTGCTATCAAATTAACTGCAAGCATGCTTCCATTATCTCACGAGAACATGTATTATTTTCAATAAGGCAGTATTCAATTTACTGAGAGCTTGACCAATACAAAATTTCTCTCAATTTTCCTCTAAAATGCACTCAGTCATATGCTAATATGATACACACGTGGTCATACTGGCAGTTTTCACACTGCTGAGCTACAGCAGACAGGAGTGAGGAAACCTGGGGAAAGGAATAACATCTTTGATATTGTCAACACCCAGGATGTACTGCAGGTAGCGTTCAAACCCCATCCCGAAGCCTCCATGAGGAACAGAGCCAAATTTTCGCAGGTCTAGGTACCTGTAATTTAAACAGACAGTTACATTTGCAGCACATTTACGCTGATGTAATTAGAGAGAGCTTTTTATCTAGTGTTTTGCTTTCCATCTTAATTACTTCCCTTTGACCCTAACCACCGTGGATTCCTGCCAATGCAGCCAGCATTGAAGAGGGGCATGAAGGGGTAGGGCTCCCTGACAGGCAGAACTGTATTAGCAAGAAGCCCCAGGTGCAAATGTAAACCAGCAGAGCTGTGCCTTGCCAATATGCTACAGCCTGCTTTGTTTAGGAGCAAGAACTCATTTGGGTACAAAGAACAGCTTTAACATCATAGCTCTACTTGTACTGAGAGCACCTAAGTTTTTAAATATATCCCTAATAGAGGCACAAGCCCAGGTTCCTACAGCAACACAAGACTTTTCCACTATCAGAGTCCCCTGCTTGGGTTTGTTCAGCTCTTGCCAGGCTGAAATCCGCCCTACAATAAATTTTCATCTTCTGTTCAGTCATCTTTTCAACAGCCCAAGTCATTTCATTTCCAGTAATTCTTTAAGAAGTCAATTTCTTGGTTCAAATACAGCTTCATGTCTGCTGAAGATTCCTTCTGAGTTTTATTTTTCTCTTAGGGTAATTATAATGGCTTTTTGTCACCTCCCCCCCCTACCCCCCCCCCCCAGATAATTTTCACAATCTGATTTATTCACTCCCACAGCAAGTCAGCAAAAAACCCTGTACATATCTTCTCCAAAAGTGAAATCTGCAACAAGACATCGCAGTTTGGAGAATGGTACCCGCTGTATACAGAAAAGCCAGCCCCCTAGTTTGGAAGCAGCCATTCCAACTATGTGGGTGTCAACAACATTAAGATGGCTCAGCTCCCCCTTTCTCCTCCTGATTCCATCTGACGTGTGTGATATGCAAGAACTATGTTTACAGCTATACGCTGTCACCAACAGTTATGTTTTAATAGGAGTGAAGATCAGCTCGGTGGGTCTGCTCTTTCATGGGGCCGCTTTTGAGCCTTCTGAGGCCACGAAGTTGTTATGGATGGATGCACTACGAAGGGACTGCGTGGCTGCACATAGACTACATGCTTATCATCCTCATGTAGGAGTGTTTCATCAGCTCAGCCTACAAAAAGCAGCTAAACTTCAATACAAATACAGAATTATGCTTAAATATATATGTATAAATGCATATAAATATCAATACATATAAACACACATCTTGAATTATACACTCATTCACACAGTTTGACAGTATGCCTTTTGTACCGTAAAATATCACTCTTTTTCTTGCAGTTCATTAACAATAGTTGAAATCTGGGAAGCCACTCATTACAATCAGTACAACGTCTTTGTTTTTTTTTTAATTCTTTTTCCTCAAGAGCTTTTCCTCCTCCACTCCACTGCCTAAGAAGTAAAATCAAAAGCAGAACTTCTTACCTCTTCCTGGCACTGAGTTTCCACTACATACTGGGAACTGCCTCCAGGAAACCCTGCTTAGCAGCTTTGCAAAGATGATGAGCAAATCTAATGCTGAGGGTGGTGGCTTGTAAAATATAAAGGGCCTCCTAAATCAGAGGGGTATGGGTGATATGGGTACTGCCCATGGCAGGTCAACCTGTACCAACTCAGCAGTTCTAAGAAGAACTGGCAAACCAGCTGGTGGCAACTCTAGCAGCAACTAGGAGTTGAAGGAACAGCACAAATATTGCAGGTGATGTCAGCGAGCACATCTCAGCCTGTGCAAAGACAACTGAGACTATGCCTAGCACCTTCATTCCCTTTTGGTGGCAACACAGTTTATAAAGTCATCATAAAGATTAAATAACTCCGCTCCTTCCAGATGAACAATAATAATAAATTCTACCCTTGCTTATCCAGGGCTTTCATCTATAGATCTCAGAGCACTCTGAGAAGCCATTCTGGCAAAAGAACCAAAACAAAGCCCATTAAAGTTAATAGAAAAAGTCCATTCAATTAAACGTGCTGAGGATCAAGCCTGTGCATCCATCCTGATGACCGCGCTTAGAAAAAGTGAAGGAATTGAGAAATTTTCTGTTCTCCTCAGATGAAAGAATGAATAACTGCCCGCAGATTAACAGAAAAATCCCTTTAGGCTGGAAAATGTTTCCTGAGGTTTCCTTCATTCAATAATCTCAGCACACTGTATGTTTCTCCCCTCAGAAAACCACTCATGAACTAGCCTAGCTATTTCTCCCAGCAGCTTGTACTTAAGAGGATGGCTGAGACCTCCATTGGCAACTGAGGGAATGTGCAACATTATTCCAATGGGGGAAGTAAGTTTCCATGACCCCTGCTATCTTCATTGTTCATGTTCTGGACTTGGAGGACTGGTAGTTCTGAGATTTGAATCTTACTAAAATATGTGCTGCAACAACATCCCCTGGCAGTGAATTCCATGAGCTTGTTACGTGCCAAGTTAGAAAAGCATTTCCTTTCATCCCTTTAAACACCTATATCCTTTTGTCACCATCACAAAATCCTGTGATGCACAGCAAGGCGCTATGAAGATCAGTTGCATTCTTAGTGATCATTTGTAAAGCAGAACGTATGCTTTTCAGTCTCCTTTCAAAACAAATATAATCTCGATCTTTCATATAGCCATCCTGCAATACTGAAGCCTCTGCTGCCAGTCAGACAAAAGTAAGGCTAGGAGAACAAAGACACTGTCATCCCCAGAGTTGAATATTTCAGTGGAAGAAAAGAAATACACTATGGAAAAAATACGGGCAACAAAAACTAGCAGTGAAATGAGTTAGCATATGAAGAATCGTTTTCATCAAATGTTGTAGGAAATAAACATGCAAGTACCACTAGCGAGGCACTGGAATTAGTTGCCCAAAGATGCGGTGAATGCCCCATCCCTGGAGACACCCAAGGTCAGTCTGTAACAGGCTCTATGGAAACTGACTGAGCTGTAGGTGTCCATGTTCTCTGCAGGGGAGTTGGACTAGATGGCCTTTAAAGGTCCCTTCCAACTCAAACAACTCTACGATTCTAGGTTCTGATGCCGGGTAAAAGGCTATCTTTGATATTATGCAAAGTCTGCTCTGCTACAATGTTTTGGTAGTCCACAAAAGAAGACATTCAGAGTGGTCAGTGGAAACCACTGATATGAGCTGGATTGACAGTCTGTTCATAACACAACATATTCAATACCCCATGGTCACTGAATTCACAGTCTCTGTCCTCTGGAGGTAACAGCCTACACTGGCAGAGAACAGCAGGAAGGAGGCACAAAGGCAGCAAGTGACTTCCCAGAGTAAACTCTGATCTCCTGACTTTCCCACCTCGATTTCACAGCTCTCTCTCAGTCTAGCCAAAATCAGCATCTACAGCACTGAACTCTGTCTACAATTCAAAGGAAGGAGTGTGAAAATAAGATAAAATTACTCCAAAGTCAAGCCAAGTATTTCCCCACCTCTTACTATTTATGGAAAGAAACCTGCACAACAGGAAAGCTGTACTGAACTGAAGAAGACTGAGAGGAGTTTGGTCATATTCCTTTATCTACAGATTGTTGGTTGCCTCTTTGACCAATGACTCCTCCACAAGTAACTCTTCAAGCCATTCCAATAATAGTGTTCCCCAAAACATCCTCACGCTTAGGGGGAGAAGAAAACAATTAGAAGCAGAGATATGGCATTGTCTAAGGGATTTCAAAAGGGACTACATCTTATATAGCTGTCCATACAAAAAGTTAGCAAATATACTTCAAAAGAAATGACTCAGCTGTTCTCCAAAGAGTTTGTGTGCCAGCTTTGGAGACTAAATTCAATCATTAAAATGGAGGAGATTCATTTCAGTCTCTCCTGCTACTTCCTCTGAGAAGGATGCTGGCAACCCACCTACCTCTTTACTGGCAGAATCTGGACTGGATTCCAGATGTAACCTGGGATATTCCAGTCCTGCACTTCCTAGCACATCAAACCCTGCTATGGCAGGGGGCAAAAACAGTTTCAGTCTCCTGTGAGAAGCTGCATCACCGTCAGTAGAATGGAGGAGAAAGGGGAGAAAAGAATCTCCGAACTGAGATTACAGGAAGCTACATATTACACAAAACTGAAAATGGGTGATGGGCAATGTCTCTTGTGGGGGGCATAAGGCAGGGCTGAGCTATTTTAGCAATGCTGAAAGGCTCCCTGCTACTGAGCAACAACTTCCTAAGGCTATATCACAACATCTAACCATACACCTGGTCAACCTTGGTCACGCTAAGCCTTTCCTCTCCAGAAGACCCAATATTTAATTGTTTACACGTGTAAGAGTTGCTGACCATGCTCACCCAGAATATCAGGTGCTGCTCAGAGTTAGGAGGAAAAACAACCATTGCAAATACCACATGGGATCCTGGGATTCCTCTGAGTATTTCACATAAGCTTCAAAGGGACAACTAAGAAACAGTAGGCTAAAAGGGTTCAGCTCGACTGTTACTCCCTTACACAGGCTGCTTGGTCTATAAGATACACTGGGCATGTTAACAGCTTCCTACCAGCAGCTTTACCTGGGAACACAGACAGTTAAATATTTTTAAATAATATATTTTTTGACTGTATGCCTTTCTAAAAATATTTCCTATAAACAGAAACCACAGGCTCAGAGAAACTACAGAAAGAAATCCTGACCCTCTGCTCTGGGTTAGACGAGGTGATACAGTGCATTCTGACCCATAAATGTAAATAATAAAGGAAGACATTTCATTCACCTTGTTTGCAAGTAGATGATGTAAAGGACTGCCAGGCACTGGGCTGTTTCAAAGAGAATTCATACTCAGAGAAGAGGAGAGTGTAAGAATCCTACACTACTACTACATTTTTCAAGGCAGCCTCCCTAATGGCCAATCCAAATACTAAAGAGCATTTGAATACACTCTTCTATATTTAAAATTCTCCGCACTATCAACCTCTCAGTAGCTTTGACAAAGCACACACCAAGAAACACTTGTCAAGAGGAGCACTAAAGTCTTGTCATTTTAATGGGCTAAACCGTTAATTCAAAGGTTGTTCTGTCTCCTTAGCAGGACAGTTTTAATTGCTTCAATAGCTTTGTTAGGGAAGATTTTTCAAACCAGTTGCTCTGTCAATTGCAAAGGGAGTCATTCACAAAGCTGTTAAAGGTCACAAATTGCTTTTGGTTCTGCAACCTGTTTATCTCATGTGATGGCGGCCAGAATCTATTCAATTTGGAACACAATTTGATGACTTAGTATCACTGATGAGTTGTAAATTAATCCACTTCATGCAATTCTGAAAGGAATGACCTGTGCTGTCCATGGACAAATTGGGAAGATAAAGTAAGTGGCACTAGATTAACTTTGTTGAAATGAACTGGCTGTTCCATTGAGACTGGCAGTGATGGCCACGCAACCGGGCCAAGAAATGCCCCCCTCAAGAACTGCATGAAAAAATGAAACAGTTGTTTAAAGAACCTCAGAAGAAGAAATATAGCTTGCGAAATAAGAAACAGTCTTACCATTGGTAGGCATCTGTGAGTCCTAATCTGTGGAACAAGAAGAAAAAACCTCATAAATAAAGGAACACACATCTGCATAAGCAGCACTTGCCTGGAAAACAATGTTATGAGGAAAGGGAGGGTCTCAGGACTAAACTGAGTTGAAAAAGGAGAGGTAGGGAATAAAGGGAAGACATGATCAATGGCTGTCAGCTCTGGCACTTGGTAGGGAATCTCAAACAGACTCCCAACATGCTTCTTAAAATACAAAGTTTGTTTTGTAAACACACAGCTTCATGCACAGCCTTGTGTAAATTCTTAACTTCAGGGAAATCAGTAAAACCTTCTTTCAAAATTTTGGAGAGGCCCAAATATTAAACTTATGACATGCAGCAACCTTATTTATGAATGAGGCAAAATCTTCCCATATGTGTGGCTTCTCCCCTTTCTTAGTTCACAAAACCACTAAATGGCCACGGATTTAACAACATGTTCAACTATTAAACAAAAGTAGCTTATGTAAAGCGATTTATAAAGACACCGTTTCCTAATTGCCACCAGTAGATTCTCCACCCTTCTTCAACCCTAGCAGAAACACAACAAAGTTGATTTTTTTTCTTCCCATTTCTCTCGACATAAACAAAAACTTTTGTGGGCAAAATGAGATCATTTCTCTGATCTCCAGTGCACTGCAGTAGTCCTTGACCAGAACTTTCAGATTTACTGTAAGAAGCGTGCATAAGGAGACAAGAATCCAGTTATCTCTCTCTCAGTTGTGCTGGGGCTGCAGGAAGTAGGATTTAAAGGCATTAACAAAATATTTTGGTTCAGCAGATCAGATCCTGAGCACTCAAAACAGAGAAACACGTGGTGCTATTTTTCCAGTTCATCTTAAGTGCAGAGCTCTAGTCTGAGGTCACTGAAGATACATCATTTGTAGCTCAAAACACTTCCTGTGACTTTCCTATCAAACAAAAAAGTCTGGCTGTGACCTCTACAGAGATCCCTCCTCCAGTCCCACACCTGGAAGGCTGCGGAGTCTCAATTCTATGGGTAGAAATTTCAAGTGCACATTGCTTCAACTGAAGCATGGCTCCATCTGGAGAGTTCACAGTGAGAGTAACAGCAAGCACAGTGAGGCCTTGCAGGGTGTGACACCATCCTACACCACAAACTGTGAACCAATCTTACAGTGATTTTAATTGCCCTATCTTTTTTCATTATGCTGAAATGGATTTTGCATTTCTCCACTGATTAGATACATCTCCGTGACCAACTGGCTGATTTAAGTGATAAATTCATTCCCAGTGTACAAATTACGTTACTCTGGGATTAATTCTCCTCCATAACTGCTTTGTAACAAGTGTACAAATAGCACAAATGGACTCAGATGAGTTACAAAAAGTTATTTTGAAAATTCAGACCGGATCCAGGGAGTAACTGTCTATGGAGATTTACCCCATCTCTAGAGTCAATTATTGTTAACGAAATAACAGGTTTGATATTCTGACACTGAATTTTGCCTAAAATTACTCAAAGCCTCATGAGTCAGAACAACACAGTAGGGGAAAAGACTGCCAAAGAGCCCATATGACTTCAGTACAGTCTCAGCCTTTTCCAATGAAGCTTTCCATAAAACTCTTAGCAAAGAACAGTATTCTATGAAATGCAGTCACTGAAGCCAACCGTACTACAGCTAAGCAAAGCTTCCATGCTGCAGTTCCTCAGTTGCACAACATGGTAACAAAAGTATCTAAGCTCTCGCTACACAAAAGCTGTGAAGGAAGGGCTCAAGGATGAAGTGCCTCGATGAGAATCTGTCTCAGACAGTCCCTACAGAGCTAAGGCTGCTGCCCTCCCTCTTCTGCAGTGAGTTTAAGCAGAGTGGCACTTCATATGCCTACAGCAGAAGCACAAGACCTCCTTCACTGGTTAGCAATCACTTACTCAGATAAACAGGTATCTCAAAAGACAACAAACAGTTGCCCTTCCAGTCCTGCCTTGTCTACCACTGAGAGCTGCCTGAGCACACTCATGGCCAGGCTGGTCTCCTGGCACCTGAAGGTTTTCCGTACCTCTGTAAGCGTGATTCCAGGAAGGGCAGTCGCTCCTCTCTCAAGCTGCCTCCACACAATTCCCCTATTCCTGGTACTAAAAGATCAACAGCTGCAACCTTAAAAAGGAGAAAACCAATGTAAGTTAGGCCATACAGTCTATAGCAGAAATACAGCAGGCAGTATTGAAGTGCATTAGGAACACCATGTTATCATCCATGCTGTTAGGTTTGGGTTGATTTTCTTCCCCATTTTGTTCTGTAGGGTTACTTTTGCACAACTCAACTGATATGAAAATTAAAGCAAGTGAAGCAAGAGCAGCACATGGCAGCAGAAGTCACTCTTTTTAGTAGAAGCACTGATTCAGACTGGTCTCAGTTTAACTGGAAAAATCATACCTTCAAAGCAAAAGACTGCTGGAAAAAGAGTTTATTTCTAGTGTCCATCTGCTATTTGAGGATTACATGGTAGATGGGGATGACTGGGGAATCATGGGCTTCCTGAACCCATACAATTCTAGGCACTTAACTAGCAGTACAGATACATACCCGGAAAAGAAAAACTATGGCAAATACACCTTAAAGGATTTAAATGAAAAACTTCATGCTACCTATCTCCTGTATCTTCCTCCTGTTGCTCCTGCTCTGGGATTTCTTCTGTAATAGGAAGAAGACTGGGCAGCATTGCCCACGTGCTGGCCATGCCTTACCTTGGCTTTCAAGACTAGAGGCCCAGCAGAAAGCCATCTCTGAGCTGGACTCAATGATCCTTATGAGTCCCTTCCAACCTGGGACATTCTATGATTCTATTTAAACTAAGATGCATGCCTCCATGAAAAGGAGGTGAAAGTGTGACCTGTGGACTCACTGTTTGTTGAGGTCCATCTTCGTTGTCCCGCATGTAGAAAGGTTTGAGGTCATAGGGGTAGTTAATCACAAATACAGGAACCTCACCGCAGTGCTTCACCAGGTACTTCTCATGTTCTGTTTGGAGGTCACAGCCCCACTGTAAAGAGAACAAAAGCGACCTAGTATCTTGCTTTTGTGTACATCGCCTGCAGCAAGACACCAAGCAAAATCCCTGCATAGAGAGGCACACTTTTGACTAACACAAAAACGTGAATATTAATTTCTGAGTTCACACAATCTACTGGGAAAATATGCTAAGTACACTGAGCTCCACAGGTTTTAGGGCAGAGCAAAGTAATGAAAATAACATGGCTTAACTTCCATGGAACGGGGCCCGACCATCCTTGCATCAAGCCCAAACATCTGATATCCAAACAGAAAACAATACAAAACCAAAACAAACAAACCAACCCCTTGAAGCTCTCTCCACATAGCCTCAGGGAAATAGGAACCTATCCAAAATTAGCTTACTCAGCCCAGACTGACTTCAGCATTGCCCCAGTACTACCCCAGGCTGGATGGGGCTGTGAGCAACCTGGTCTAGTGGGAGATATTCCTGTCTATAGCAGGGGGGTTGGAACTAAATGATCTCAAACGTCCCTTCCAACCCAAACCATTCTGTCATTTTATGATTACTTTTGGTGTGCAGAAAGCAGCTTTGCTAGGATGACTGCTCTCTTCCCTGCTGTATCCTGTTACATACCACATGAATTCTCATTTAAAAAAAACCTCAGCATCCTATCAAACAATTCTGTATTGGAAACCTTGAACACTTGCAATGCCCTTTGCTTTTCCTTCTTTCTTCCATGTTATAAATGCTGTGGCTTTTGACTAGAGATCTCCAGCCTACCACAGGATGTGCGAAGAATACAGAGAGAATGGAAAAGAAGGAGGGAAATACATTCTGCAGGCTCTCCTCATCTGAAAATATACTGAGTTTGCTGTTTCAGATTTAGACAGTACAGATTTGACTGAGATGGTTCCTTTCAAATATCTGTTCTTAAGCAGTCAGCTGATAAATCTCCTTTGCATCAGAAAAACAGTAATGATTTGTGGTACAGCACTGCTAGAATGATTTGTAGCTATATTTGCAAGGATTTAAGGTTTGACACCCACTTGTTCACAGAGATAAGACAGCTACCCAACTGGCTATGAAGATGTCTTCAGGCAGAGAGTTATTTTCCTTAAAATAGCAGAGTGAGGTTAAGACTAATTGGTATACTGGAGATAAGCACAACCACAGACGTTCTCAACGCTGCTATATATGTTTAAAACTGGGCAAAAGACAGTTTTCAGAAAGTCATTCTCTAACACTGTAAAACTACTACATGATTCTCTTTCCCAGATGACAACTATCCTTTGGAAAGGGATTCCCTTTACCTACATCTACATTACATGGTATTCTGATGTGGTTTTGACTTACCAGCCCTTGTCAAACTTTTGGTGCTACCTAAATATAATTCCTTTATTTGAAGACTATTGAAATAAGCTTCTTAAGATGACTGCTAATGAAACTAGAACACACTTAGCACTGCTTGCAGACAGGAAAGAGGGAAAGGTCACTGAGACCTCAAGCGTTCAGACTGGCTGTGTGCACCAGCGGGCATAGGGACAAACAACCAGGCAACTACTGACCTCTGGCTTAAAAGTGAAAGTTTGAGAAGCCCGTTTCAAAATTTCCACTGCTTCACCGTAGGAAATTCTGCAAGAGAAAAAAAAAAGTCTTTGAGATAAATGTGAAAGGGATAATGAGTAAGCGTTCTGGCCAAGTGTTGCACTGGAAAATTAAGGAGGCATTTCCCCAAGACCATGCCAACCTGTAGTATGATGTCAGACTTCCCAGTAATGCTGCTTGGAATAGAAACCAAAAACTTACATTTCATATGGCAAGAACCCTATGTTTTCCTGTGCTTCAGCTACATGCAAAGTGAAAAATGCTGAGCTCTCAAAACACTTCTGCATTGTTGCAACATTGCATTTCAGTCAGAAGGGAGTTTTGCACAAAAGCGACTTTATACAAATAAGAGGATTATTTTTTTTATGCCTTCACTGGCATAGATCCATCACAGCTCCATTGTTCCAGTATTAAGGAAAAATAACAGCCCAGTGTGCAAAGGACTTGTACCTCGAGTGCTTTCATTTCATTTTGCAAATATCACAATATTTACTTGCAGCAATGTTTCTCTACTCCTATGACAGTTCTGATCTCAGACTTCCCACTAATTTTCACCAGAACTGACACAATCATGGTAATGCCAACAGAAAAAAAGCGCAGTTAAAGATGCTGCAAGTTTGGCAACTGGAAATCAAGACTCAGTGGAAGATATTTTTGCTGACAAGTTTTCCACATACAAAGCAAATGCAGTAGACAGAAAGGATAACTTGCTCACAATAATTTCCTCTCTCTGTATCATTATCCGAACACAATTATAAACCAAATTCCCTAAAGAGCACGAGCTCTTTACATCCAGCTACAAGGATTCAGTAACAAGTGGAAGGCCTCTGGAAAAAGTACATAAGGAATGTATTGCTCTACATGTTTGGACAAAGTGAGGCACAGGTTTAACCCACATTATTGTGGGATGTGTAAGCTAAGAATGTCCTAGATTTGCCAGTAGTGGAAGAGAGAGGCAGAAATGGAGAGAGAGATGGGCTGACTCAATTTCTTTTTCCATGGAAGAAGGTGAAATTAACTCTGTCCTCCTTGAAATATTAGTTAGGTACAAAGAGAGAAGGATCAAAATGGGGAGAGAGATTCACTTCACAGAAGCCCTCCGTGGTGTCTGCACAAATAAGATGCACAGGGAGCTTCTTTCATGATCCTGATGCAAAAAGATGCTGAGCTGCTTAACAGGAAAACCAGTGCTGGGCTGAGCAACTCTGCAATGCTCTGTGGGATGAAGGGAGAGCACCACTATCTATAGAGACCGTCAAGAGGAGAGGAGAGGAGATATTCTGGGCAGCAAGGAAAGAAACAAAAATCTTTCAGTTCTTTAGCACACAGAGAACTGAAAAAAAAGCGAGTTGCGTAAGTAATTGGAAATATTTAAAAACCCAATTTGTTTTTCTGCCAAAAAATATTTTTATAAAAAGGGATCTGTAATGCAGAGAGGTGTCAGATTCCTTGCCCCTGGAGACACTTGAGGTCAGACTGGTTGGGGCTCTGAGTGTCTGACCAAGCTGGAGATGACCCTGTTCATTGCAAGGGTGTTGGGCTGGATGGCCTTTAAAGGTCCCTTACAACTCAAATGATTTTATGATTCTATGAAAACGTGAAGGAAAACAGAGCAAGCACCAAAGCTGAAACAAAGGAGCCAGCACTACAAGCAAACAACTCATCGGGTGCATGCTGGAAGGAGGATGCCCTGGTAGAAAGACGATCCTGTCTAGGTAAGCAAAAATGAATGGACAACAGATCCAGATGCGAGTCTCGTGAGGAGTGAAAGGACAGCTAGGGAACAGAACAAAGGAAATTTCAGTTCATGCTCTTTAGGTGACACCATATTAATTCAGAAGGTATTGAGTTGGGGGAAAAAAAGACATACAAAACAGGAATCCCTTTCCCAAAAGCCCTCCTCCAGACCATTTTGAAATTTAAGTACTCACGTTACAAATTTGTTCTTCAGCATTTGTTCCAACCTGCCCTTGTTCAAAACAAGAAAAACAAAATGGTAAAGCTACTCCTAAGGGTTCACAGGTCCAGAATAAAGACAGAAAAGTTACCCCTACTCCCAAGTTCCCATTTGTAGATCTGTGCTGTGTTCTAAATATATGTCAAAACTCACTTCAAGGCATTCTGTACTAAAACCGAATCTAGTTCCTGAGCTGAGGATTCAGATGTCACAAGGTGATATGACAGCTACAGCTCTACCACAAACGCTAACACCTACAGAAAGTTCAGAGTCCTCTCTGTGTTGGTCTGAAAAATAACTTAAGCTCAGACCGATTCCTGGCTTTTCACAATTTATTAACAGGAGAACACAGTAAAAAGAAAATCAAGCCTCCCCATTGTCAAGAGCCCCCAAGATGCACAGAAGTGTAGCGGCTCTTTCCTGTCACATTCATTACCTTCTGTGCAGGAGCTACATATTTATGAAAAAGCTCAACATCACGAGGGCATTTGGAGAACACAGTGCTTGTTGCTGTCTTGAAAAGATCTTCCATAACCTAACAGAGAAAACAGAAGTGCATGGAAAATTAACACTGCTTAGATGTCCCGTGACTATAAATAAAACACAGTGCATATCAACCAAAGGGTACAAAAGGAGCTTCTGTGCTTTTGCATGGTCAGACTGCATGAGAGAGTACCAGCTTGCTAATGCTCCTAATTAGCAGGCTTGCTCACCTGCTGAAGTGGATTAGAACCTGCTTTTCTGCTACAGGTTTCAGTAGGTCTCAGTGTCTGCTGATGGCCTTAGCATCTTCGGACAAGTATTTCCAGTGATAAAAAAACCCACCTAAAATATTCAAGGAGCAGCCCAGGTCAGCCACAAATGAACACAATACAACCATTTGTGGTGACTGGTCTCAGATAAATCACTAGCAAGATGCCTTTCCTGTAATAAGCAATTCTGTCCTTCTGCTTTATTGTCACAACAGACAAAACTAAAGGAGAAGAGAATAAACGCACACTGTGTAGAGCCGGACTATCCAACAAATTCCAGTTAGAGAGACCCTGCACAGTAACTCAAAGAGAACATATATAAAGATGAGCAGTGTGCTAAAGCTGAGGACACATCAATACAGAGATGCTTGAGAAACAAAAAAAATACCCGCTTTAATTCCCCTAAACTACTGCGGATTAGCTAAACAACACTGGCATCCTGTTTGGATATACTTACCCATTAAAAAGGGCTTCACCTACGTGGAAATTAAATGAAATAAATGCCATTTTGAATCTCAACAAATAAAGCTCCCACACTGTATTTCAGTGCATTTTCACGCTTGGTTAAGCAAAGCAGTCTATCCAGAACACTTGCTGTCATGCTGGCCAGTAAGAGCTCCCATAACTCCTTGTAGCCCCACGCCTGCACAAAGCAGGGATACCCATGGAGAACTGACACTCCCGACTTTTCTTCAGAATCACTTTCCTTATTCTCGTCTTTGTAGGCAACACAGCAATGCAGCTGGGCTGCATTTCATCAGCCTGGGATGAGACCAAGGTTTTTTTTGCAACAAAAAGCACTTTTGAAAGCCCTGGCACATCTCTGTGTTTTCTGTAAGCACAACAACTTGTTTCATTAACTGCGGAGCTGACAAAGAATCCACCAATGATACCTAGATGAACAGTGAGCTCTCAACGCTGCTAAGCCCAGGGGAGGCAAACTGTGAAAAGATGAACCTTACTGTCAGCAAGTCTGAGGAAGAAGCAAGTCAATGTCCCATAAGGAACCTGATACGGGGCAAGAGGAACAAAACTCAGGGAGAAGCAGCAGCCTGGCTACTGATATAGCTAAGATTAGCTCTTAAGCATCTTGTTCAAACTTTCATGTTTGATCACCCGTTCTAAACTGCTTAAAACGCTGACTGATGAACAGTCTCTGCACCCCACCTGCCAAGAGAAGCTTGTGTAACAGCCCATCTTCACTCCTTCAGAGCCTTCATACTCCTGCATCAATCAGAGCCCTACGCTAAAAAAGGAAGATCCAAATAAAGGCACAGCATTATCATATGCAGATAAACAATTTTACCCCTACTAGTACTCAAACGCAGAGGAAATGAAAAGCCAGCATTCCTGCTGCTGAGTGGCAAATAACCAAACAGGCAGCTTTGAACTTCTTCAAAGTAGCTAGAAAAAGGGTTATGCAAATGAAATCAGAGAACTTCTTGGCAATTCATCTGGTTTCACCGAGGCAGAGACGAAGGGATTTCACATTAAGCTTCCTCTTTCTAGAAAATGAAAGTATCATCTGTTTTTAGAAAAGCAAGTTGTTTAATTAGCGCTTTTTTTCCTCGCTGTGCGATAAAGTAACAATTAGGTTCCCACAGCATTCAACATAAGCAGTTTCCTCTTGTGGAAAAAAGATGTGGGTGGTATGGGAAAAACAATCTGAGAAATATTTCCAGGTTTGAGCGTGAGGTTTTATCCTGGCAAAGAAGACAGACACGTGGGTCATGCATTGGCTTTCTCACCACTCTTATTTATGCCAAATGTGTACCAGGCACAAACAGTGAACGGAAAAAATAAAGTCAAAAAAAGCTCTCCTACTCAGAAGTTATGGCTTTAAGCAGATAATATAATGAAGGAATAGAAAGCAGGATGTACGAAAAGTGAGTGGAGAACCATAGCCACTGGCTTGCTAGTTGAGGGAGCACATGAGCTGAAGAGATAGATCAAGTGATCGTGTGTGAATATGTCCTGAAAGAAGCATGTTTGATAGGAGACTTTTACACGGAAAACACCAGAGGACTCACAGACGGCCATCTGTCTTAGAGGTGGGACTCCTGATTTCAAAAGCCTGTTAGTTTGCTTGCTTCACAGGGAAAATATAGGAAATGTGCTGGTAGAAGTGAGGTAAAAGTTTTCCTTCCTCTCACCTCTCCCCATTTCTCCTCTTGACCCTCACTCTTCAAAGAAGTTCAGCAGCATCAGTCCTGACCCGTCCCAGTGCTGTTGTGGAACTTAACAACCATCCCTCTGATTTTTATGAGGTCATGCAACCATACTACCAGAGAATCACAGTAACTACCAGTAGAATTTTTTGCTTCCACATTTACCCAGGCCATGAGTATTGATGCAACACAGATCACAGTGGACGTACATACCAAACATTTATCAACCCGATCATTATCAGGTCCAGCGGAGGGCCACAAAGATGGTGAAGGGCCTGGAGCATCTCCCCTGTGAAGAAAGGCTAAGTGAAGTGGGTCTGTTTAGCCTTGAGAAAAGAAGACTGAGAGGGGACCTGATCCAGGTCTATGAATATCTGAGGTGTGGGGGGCAAAGTGGTGAGACCAGTCTCTTTTCAGCAGTGTGTGGAGGCAGGACAAGGGGAAACAGCCAGAAACTGGAGCATAGGAAGTTCTGCACAAATGTACGCAAGAACTTCTTTACGGTGAGGGTGATGGAGCACTGGAACAGTCTGCCCAGAGGGGTTGTGGAGTCTCCTTCTCTGGAGATATTCAAGACCTGCCTGGACGCCTACCTGTGCGACCTGGTGTGGGGAACCTGCTTTGGCAGGGGGGTTGGACTCAACGATCTCTGAAGGTCCCTTCCAACCCCTACGATTCTGTGATTACCTGTTGCCCTCATGCCCGCTCTCACACACACCACACGCGTGTACACATACACACACACACAGAGGGCACACTCACAGCTGATCTTGTTGTGAAGACTCCCCTCTCATCTATATCATGAACAGCTCCAGAGCAAAATTTCTATAGGCTGAAGATCACTCTTCCCTGTCAACTGGTAAAAAAAAAAAGCTCCACCTGTGCTCAATGTATGCTTGTTGCAAAGGTAGGATATAATTGCGTAGTGTTGCTGCCTTCACCACTCTTGCAAAATCATCACTTTGGAAAGCAAGTTGAACTCCAATAGCAAAGAAAGCATTTATGAGGACTGTAGCAGCTTGCAAGGGATATCCTTTTCACATCTGCTTTGACATACTGATAATTTTTTAGCCCATTAGTTCTTCAAAAAAGTTTGTAAAAGAGAAGCATTAGAAATGTGAGATCACTCACTTCAGTTAGGAACTGTATCATTTAAGAAGATACTGCACACAGCTCCAAGTGAGCCTTCTTGCCCGCTGTTCAGAAAACAGCTTTCATTATATGGTCATACTGGTTTCCTTAGACTGGACCCACTCTGGAGAGATGCTGTTGTTAAGGAAGGAAGGAGACTTGTCTGTTGGACCACTGCTTCCCTGGCCATAGAACTTAAACAGTAAATGCTGATGGAATCCGGGAAACAGAAAAAGGTTCAGCTATGACAGCTGGATGCCACTTTAGAAAGGGAAACTATCGCCCTGAATATACACCCTCCAATGTGTGCCCAGAATCAGTGCTACTATTGATTTCATTTTGTGCCTGAATTCCTTTCTATAAAAAGGACATAATGCTCCACGTCACTGGGCTGTAGCGATGAATGTTTTGATGAAATACATAACCAGAGGAAGATGATATTTCTTTACCCAGAACAGAGCTCAAATACCGTGTTAAATTATATCTTCCATCTTATGCAGTGAGCGACAGTGGTTCTAAGATCCAATTTTATAAGATTCAATTTTATTAAGACTCTCACTATGCATAGACTTCCCAAAGTGTCCTCAAAAAGTCTTCCTCCTGGCATTTCCTATTTTTACAGCCCAAATAATGTTATTTTAGCACGGTTTTGTATGCACGTTTGATACAATTCAATGATCATGGCATCACGTGAGCTCTTTGAGGCTCCATGAGTGAAATGGGACCCTTCAAAATCCACTTCACTGTCAAGACAGCTGAAAGGAAAAACAGAAACCTACAGACATGATGAACGCAGCACTGAAGAGAATGGGAAAAGATGGTAGCAGGCATCCCAGAGCACAGATAAGAAAGGAGACCTTGGATTTCCCATTTGGGAGCTGGAAGAGAGACGACTGGTAAGACCAGACACTTCAATACAAGCTGGACCTCTTCCACCTTCTAACTTGGGCCTCTCTAACTCTTGCTCTCTCACTTTGGAGGAGGAGTGCCTTGGGGCAGTTTGACTCAACCTCTTGACTAGACTCTCTTGGGAAGAGGCCACAAAAGCCTTTCCATAGAAACACCTGAATACACCCTGTACACTAAATTGCAATAGTATCACCCAACCACTCAGCACACAGCGTGGCACCAAACACTGAGCACAGTGGGACTTTCCACAAGAAGTATTGTGAAACCAGTACTACGAGAGTTTAAGCTTCTTTGGGTGCACTAAAACACATCTTGGCACAAAACAGAAACTTAGACTGTGTGATCAAGGCACTTAAGACTTCATAAGAACTGGGTTACTAATTTAGGAATAACTGAGCATTGCTCTGTGCAATTACAGTGAGGAAAAAAGGCCCTTTGCTCCCAAGTACATGTGTCTTTGTTATTAAATATTGTTCTTCCTTTTATTTGGTAAAGAAAGCTGCTTTTCTTTTGGAGCAAAGATCTCAAGCCTCATCAGAGAATGGTAAACATGCATATCTTTGTAGTGGGGCTTTTCTGTACCTTTTAATGGTGTATAAGCAAATGCTTCAAGATGTCCCTGAAGAAGCTGAGCACAATATTCCTAGCACACTAACTTGCTGAAGTTAGAGGTATTAATTCCAAATCTTGAATGCCAACTTCACAAACAATTTTTAAACAATCCAGCTATTTATCTAAGGGTAAAGTTCAGACGCTTACTCTTGTCAATAGCCCCCAAGGTTTTCAATCGAGCGTTCTGCACCAAACGAAGAACTTGCAGATGATGACAGACAAACAGCCCAGTGGGCAAATACGTGAGATAACACTGAATTTAGGTCATTTACGTGGGGAAAAAGAAACTTAACGTAGGCTTTAGAGCAGATGTCTTTTCTTTTTTGTTTGTTTTAGTGTGGGTGTTTTTTTCTTAAAGAGATTGCCCAATGATCTAAAAATAAACAAAACAGGAACTCCACTTCTGCAAGTGAGAACTTCATTAAAGTAAGCACATGTTGCAATGCAGACTTGCTACGGGGAATGCAAAACCATTACTGCTAGGAGAATTTTTGGTGTAAGAAAAGATGATTCTCATAGACTTTGGGGCAAGAGTGAAAGGAAAGCACAAGCTGAGACTTCCTAAGATGTTTAGCAGGAATAAAAAACAAGCCAAGGGAGGAATTCTTTCTTTTCCTACAAAGTGAAGGTCCTGCGTGTTCCAGGACTGTTCTCAAATCTAATTATCCGAAGCCTACAAAATGGCCATGTATACTTCAGAAGACAAGAAATTAGGTTTAGAAATTAGAACAGTACACGTTCATGATGTGTTCAAAGGCTTTAACACCACTTTGCAGAAGAACTTGCTTATTGTATGGCAAAATCAGTGAAGGTTTCAATCAGCACCTGATTACCTAGAGAAATTGAAAGGTTGAGGGAACAGGTCTTGTTTAGATTGGAGAAAAGAAGGCTCTGGGGAGACCTCATTGTGGCCTTCCAGTACTTGAAGGGAGCGTATAAACAGGAGGAGATATGACCGTTCATAAGTGTGGATAGTGATAGGACAAGAGGGAATGGTTTTAAACTGAGACAGGGGAGATTCAGGTTAGATATTAGGAGGAAGTTTTTCACCCAGAGGGTGGTGACGCACTGGAACAGGTTGCCCAAGGAGGTTGTGGATGCCCCATCCCTGGAGGCATTCAAGGCCAGGCTGGATGTGGCTCTGGGCAGCCTGGTCTGGTGGTTGGCGACCCTGCACATAGCAGGGGGGTTGGAACTAGATGACTGTGGTCCCTTTCAACCCAGGCCATTATGTGATTCTACGATTCTAAGAAAGGTAGAAACAGACAGGTATGTTATGCTCTAAGAGTATGCTAAGGCATTTTGAAGGAAAAAAAATAAGAGAAAAGAAAGATTGGGTTCTTATTAATGGAGCACAGAGATTCCCAGTGGGTCTGTCTGCACAGCCCAGTGCCATCCTGACATACAAGATAAAGCAGCAGCACAGTTCTGTACAGGACAGGACAAAACCACAGAATGGCTTGGGTTGGAAGGGCCCTTAATGAACACCCAGTTCCAATCTCTTGCTGTAGGAAAGCTGGCGCCCTCTAAATCAGGCTGTCCTTTAGCGCCTCCAGGGATGGGGCACCCACAGCAATCCAGGCAGCCTGTGCCAGGGCATCACAACTCTCTATGTAAAGAATTTCCTCCTGACATCTAACCTAAATCTCTCCTCTTTTAGTTTAAAACCATTTCCCCTTGTCACTATCAGACCATTTTAAAAGTCAGTCTCCCTGCTGTTAATGAGTTCCCTTAAAGTACTGGAAGTCCACAACAAAGTCTCCCTGGAGCCTTCTCTTCTCCAGACTGGAATACAGTTTTGCTGTTAGGCCAGACTGACTCTGAAGACTGCACATGATTCAGGCTGAAAAAAAACATCACTTGGATGTTATTTCATGCATGTATAACCAGGGCCTCAAGCTTTTTCTAAATATCATTTTTATTATTATATTATTAAGGATATTTTCTCAACAGCCTTCCAAGGAGCTCATCTGCTATATGAGAGCATGTGTGGATATTCGCTCACAAGTCCTACTGAGTTCAAAACGGCTCATATGCTGAAAGAAGTTAGATGCATTAGCATCCATCCCGTGATTAACAGATCTAACCTGGAATATATAAAGCTAGCTGACTGTACGGATTTCAGTCTTCACTAAAGTCTTGGTGAGTAGTGTGTGTCAGCAGCTGTTGCTTCTACTTTCAATTTCAATGTAGTTTTTAAAGAACTCTTTTCAAAGAGCATAACGAGGGGCCCACTGTGTAAATACAGCTCAGATTCACTGGAGAGATGCAAAAGGCTTTCAAGAGGAGAGTGCCACTTTCCTTAGCACCAGCACCTTAGCACCAGCCACGCTCCCCTCATCTATACATGCATTTATCCATATTCCGGCTGTATGAAGCCTCCCATTCAGAGCAGATTTCTGCTTTTCCCTCTGTTCTTTCTTATACCTTCCCTTCCCAATCCCCTTGGCCCCACCTCTGCTAAGCAAACCCTGAACCTTGGGATGTGCCTGTGCACCCCTCCTTGGCTCATGCATGGAGAAAGAAGCAGTGACCTCAAGATGAGGGCAGGAAGCACAGCTGAGGGAAGAGGAGGAAGTTTGGACACTGGTTCCCCATAAACAATTGGAGGTGCCCACCTGCATGACGTCTTGGAGGCTTTCAGTAAAGGACAGCTCAGCCTCCACCATGTAGAACTCTGCCAGGTGCCGGCGACTCTGTGAGTTCTCAGCTCGAAATGTGGGGCCAAAGGTGAACACATGGGTAAAGGCCCTGAAAGGCAAGAAGAACCAAATAGGTCAGGCCCAACAAACAAGCACAGAAAACCCTATCCACAAGCTCACTTTTCTTGCAGGATCTAGAAATATTCGTGTTTCCATTTTACCTTTGACCAGCTTAATGATGCTACTGTGTACATTGCAGCTACATTCCTTCAGTATGGTGGGAAGAGTGGTTATTCACAGCCTTCCATGACTAAGTGAGGTTGCACAAACCCTGTGCAGTTTTCACTGAACAACATTTAAACCCACGGTCCATTCTGCAGTATCAGGTGAAGGGAGAAGCACCAGCCACGCTCCCCTCATCTATACCTCTTCACACCTGTCTGTCTGCAAGGTCTGACATCTCTAGGTGCTATGACACCCCAAAGCATAGCAGAGAAGAGAGGGTCCTGCTGCTGATGTTACAGGACTGGTGTTAGCACTGTGAGGGTGCTGGTGAAGCCCAGCAGGATGAATGTATGGTGTACAGCTCACAGTCTCCTCTAGTGGCAAGATCAAAGTTCATCCCTGAAAGGGCCTTCAAGAGAATGGATTGAGCTCCTTCCAACCAGCTGAGAATGGTTCAGCTAAACACGATTCCTACAGAACATATCTGGGATAGCATCTTACGCTGAAGTAACCAATGCATTTCCTATTATGAAGTTTTTCCTCCAGCAACCTTCTGGGAAACCTGTTTCCCCTCTAGTCATGTTGAGCTGCCTCACAAAGGACACGAAGGACTTTCTGATGATCCCTTCCTAAAAATTCATTGTAACAAAGAGCAACACTCCTTTCAAATCTTACTTTAACTGTGGGGAAATTGCACTCCAAGGAACGTTTCTATACTGCAGGCTACAAAAAGGTGGGCTCCTGGACATCTTCAGCTTCCCAATCAGATCCCATGGCAGCTATCTTTTCTGCCACACTGCAGCAGAGGCAAACCACGAAGGGGGAAGAGCCAGGGATGTTTCAGAAAAAAACATGGACTGGGCAGCAGATCCCTTCAGTACGTGACTAACTCGTCATTATTTTTAAGAGTTAACAGTGTTTAGGGGAAAAAGGACACAAACAGTGGAGATCAGGTGCAGTTTAACACCCCTGGAAGGATGTGTGCTAACTGCAGGGGTTGGCATTTGGCTTACATCTTCTGCAAGCTTTCTGCTCAAAGATGATGTTTACTAGGGATTTTGCACAGGTTAATTTTGTCACACTGAAATCTAAACAAAAAATGCTACTAAAATGCTATGTTTTTCCTTTACCCTTTAAGAAGGCATCTGTGTGGCTAACAAAGGCACGTGCATGTTTTGGTTCACTCAGCTGTTCCCTCAAATCACATGTCGCATAAAGGTTATGATCAAAAGCAGCAGCACTTTCTTCTTCCTTGAGCTGTTAGCTATACACACACTAGAAAACAGCTCCTGGTCAAGATTTCAATTTCATAGCCTGCCTGTAGACTTATTCTCCCCACTGGCTGTGCTTTCCCCATTCAAACAAATACAGTTTGTCTGCTTTCAGAACCCTCAGCTCCCGCTCCTAGGCTCTGCCATACATGACCACAACATCTCTGATGCCAACACCAGATTTTGCAGCAAATCCTTTTATCCAGGATCCCTTTCAGCATGCCTCTTTTCCCTGTGCTTGATAGGGCATTACTGTGAACTTCTGCCCTGCCTTAATCACCCTCCTTCAAACTGTCCTTTGCCACAACATCTATAAAAACCTCAGTGATGTCTGGATAAGTGATATTCCAACATCATTGCTCACTGCTCTGGTCAGCATTACCTCATCAGTTCCTTGTGCTCTCCCATCTGGAGCCATCTGTTGTCTCAGGTTCTAGAGAAATGCATGTTCTCCCTCACACCACCTTTTTTTTTTCCTCTCCATGTTCCTACAGCACCTGGTACAACAAGATCTTGGATCCAAAGCTTGAAAGTCTCAACTGCTATAACAATACAAACAACAAACACAAAACAATGACTCACTCGGCCAAAGCGGTTTAATGCTTAAGCCTGAACTGGTCAAAAACTGTTACTTGCTACGGAGCTTCACAAGACAGAGCTTGGCCTGCAGCGGGAAGCATGAGCTAGACACACATTTCTCAAGGCACAAAGCACTGACATGTAACTTAGCACAGGACACTGTAGCAGATTACAGACTCCACCAATACAGACTACTATGAGTACTCTGAACTGTCCTTATTTCTTACTCGATAGCAGCCCAAACATGATGTCTAGCTATTTATCTTCCCAGGGGCTTGCTGACTGCAAGCCATCTGAAACAACAAAAATTAACAACAACTACTGCTCCACGATGTCATGTGTGGTCAAGCACTTCACAGCCACAGATGGATTTTGCACTTCTAGAATAAAGCCTCTCTGTGTCAGACATCTGGGAGAGGACAAATGCAGAACAGCTCCCCCAGGAACTGATTTCAGCCTCTTCTCAGCTCTTGCCACCCTGCTGGGACCAATCTTCTCTAACACAAATAGAGAGCAGCACCTACATAGATAAAAAACATCAGCCTTGAAGCTTCATGGACTATTCAAGATGCTCAACAGCAGCAACAATAAGGATGTAAGACATTACACAAATGCAGGCTGTACAAATCTGACCTCTAATTGTTCTTCAGCTGCTATTAAGAAATGTGTCTGTAGTATCATACCAAGCATATATAATTACATTAGAAAACAGACACTGGAGCTGGTTCTGCCTCAATTTTATGGTACCAAGGGCACTATGTTCTGTATGCATTTGACACCTAGCACAATGGAGCCTCAGTCCAGGGCTGTGTCTCCCATGCCAATAATTAATCATTTACATTCCCAAGCCTCTGCAAGATTTCCTCCAGCATTTAAAAATAGCTTGAAAATATCGGCTCAGCATCCAAAATGTGCCTAGGTAAAAAAAACAGAAGCACAACAATCTGTTGAGCCCTTTGCTTTACCCAGTACAGACAGAGTAGTATAACATCCGGAATGCTCGCTATCCTTTCATCTGCTACGAAAGCACAGAAGAAAGGCTTTGAAATGAGTCCCTTTGCAGTCAACTTCACCCAGAGCTCCAGATCAGAGCTATGTGGTCAGCAAGTCCGAGTGCATTTATGCAGTACCCAGGTGCTGCTGGGGTTGAAACCAGAAGGTAGCACAGACCTGCTTAATTAATCGCTCCCCTTCTGGGACAGCATATTCTCTACCCAGTTTCGTGGGCTAACCTGAGAATTTAAGTGGGAGGCCAAGAGAATATCCACTACATTCCCCAGCAAAATCCAGGCCTCCATCCTGCAGAAAGCTGAGCTTACAGCCCCAATCCAGCCAAGTGCTCAGATACCTTCAAGTTGCAGGCTCACAGGAGTCCCCCTGAGAGCAGAAATCAGCACATGGATGCATTGCTGGAGCACTGTCCTCCTCTGCACTGAAAGACACTTAGGGAAGGCTGTGTTTGTGATCTCCACCTGTAAAATATCCATGAAGGGAGAAACTTCTTCCTACAAGCTTACATATTACTAAAACACTCTACTGAAGGAGTCTCCCCTCCCATGCAAAGAACTTTACAGTATGCAGAATGAAAACTCATTTGATTCAAACTAGTTGACAATTCATTAGTAAGGCAGTGATAGAAATCAATGGAGAAGTATAAAGTATCTGTGCCCAAAGCTGCTTGAAGTCGTCCTTTTAATTA
Organism: Alectoris magna; assembly: GCA_030625065.1. Taxonomy (NCBI): domain Eukaryota; kingdom Metazoa; phylum Chordata; class Aves; order Galliformes; family Phasianidae; genus Alectoris; species Alectoris magna. Next base: position 3,960,453 of record CM060560.1, read on the forward strand.
AACTCACACAATGTTTGCAGGCCTGAGTATCTCTGCCTTCCTGGCAATTTTTACACTGCAATTCAAACATCATTAATTGTGCTGATGGTTCCCAAGCCAGGAATGGATTGAGCTTCTTTTTCTGAGCCAGGACTTCATGCTGTTACTGCGGTAATAAAGACTTATTTGTGCTGTCGAACCAAGGGGATCTAACTCTGAGCAAGGCAATTAATCAAAAAGATGCAATTCCTGCACAGTCAGCTTACAGACTATGCCAAGGTCACACCACACACTGGTGACACAGCTGGAGACAGAAGCTGGTTGTTGTGACTCAGGGCTAAGCACTAAGCCACACCAGCATGCAGCTATTTATTTCTTCAGTGCCCTCATTCTCACCCCAAAATACTACAGGTGCCTGCTTAACCCAAAATACAGCAATTAGTCCAAAGAGGTCTGTGGACAGGAGTTCAGCTGGAAGGTTATTTTTGCCAATTCTTATCTTTGGCCACAGTGAATGACCCTTCAACACAATGTATTCCATCTCATAATCTTCCACAGGATCCATCTCATAATCTTCCACAGGATCCACCCCTTGACATACATTAAAATCCAGATTGCAAGAAAATCTAGAAACAATAGCTTGTACTTGAAGGGTGAAACAACACAAAACATCAGCAGAGGAGGAGAGAAGAGCAAGGTGACCCTAAAGATCAGGAGTGCAGCTTTGTCAACCACACTGTCCTTTCCTTTAGAATGCGAAGAAATCACTAAAGCAAGCTGTTTAATTCCATTCTGTTCCAGTATGACCATGCTCACTATGAGCATGGAACACCTGCATGCTCCATCAAAATGAGCAGATTTGCTCTGCTGCCAGGAGCCATCAGCTGGCTGCAGCACTTGACCCAAGCACAACTGGGATATTCAGGTATGTTGAAATATGCATTTTGAAAGATGTTGTGGCCCGATACAAGAAGCTATATGCACAGATACAACCATTCAAATCTACCAATCCAATGTCTCCAGGCTCTTGTTTTCAGAGGAGCTGGACACACTGAGCTCCTAAAGATGCGGGGGAGGTACAGGTGCTCAGCAGGTTGAAGAATCTGTGGTTCTGGGACAGTGTTTTACATGCTTGATCTGAGTGGACTATGTTAAAGAGAAACCTCAGAGTTGGACACAAGTATCTGTTTTTTAACCTCAGTGTAAAACTAATATTCCCTTTACTGTTGCTTGGTGGTTTGGATTTTATGCAATCAAAATGTTCACAGTTTTGCTGAAAAGTCAGCAGAGGAAAAATGCATTTTATCCAGAAAAAGATGCAGAGAAAGGAGTTTTAAAGGATTCCTCACAAAATGTGCCACTTCCACCTGCCTGTGAGGAAAAGCTGCATCTTGACAGGGGCTTCTACAGCAGCCTGTGAGGCTCAGGCCTGGGCAGCAGAGCTGAGGCGCTGAGCGCTACGGTTCCAATTCATGCTGTGACAAGATGGGGCCGTACTTCCCTCTGTAGGCAGTCAAAAATAAACACACGTTAAAAAAAAATTATATTGTCTAAGTTCCCAGACAGGGATTGGGAAGTGCCAGACTTCCACCCCAGCCGGCCAGCAGCAACACAGCAGTTTCCCTTGCTGTGACTTCCAAAGGGCAGAGTCCTACCAGAAGCTTCTCCCCAACCACGTCATCTGCTCTGGCTTCAGCAGCAAGGCTCCTCTCCAGGCCACCCATCTCTGCTTGACAAAGATCCAGGCACAAATGAATGAACTGCAACGTGATCCATACTCCCCAACTATCTGATACAGCACCCGACACTTTCGTTAAGAAGCCTCACTGCACACCTAGGCTTCCTATTGTTAGTTTACAGGTGGCAGAAGAACGGGGGTAAACTGAGACACAAAGCAGTTAATTTGGAGCCATACAACCTCTTCTGCTCCAGGCTCAAAGATCTCATCAGTTTGGGCTCTGTGCCCTATTACGAGTCTCTGCAGTACTTTATTCTCTGTGGATTCTTGTTTTGTTCGAGTTTGGTTATTATTATTTCTAATTTAAGTCAATAAAGCAACCGATTAGCAACGATAACTCGAGATGGGCTGATGAAAGCCACCAAAGCAGTCCAGCATTTATTCAAATAGTTTTCCGTGCCCTAGATAAAAGAGACCCTCCACAAAGAAGTGATACAAAATGTATCATGCATTTAAATAAAACAAGGTCCAAAGGTCTCTTTCAAAATTTATTCATCCCAGTGACTCCAACTCTAAGTAATAAAAATACATTACCACCATGGGAAAAAAAAAAAAGGGAAAGCAACTGTGATAAATCCTTTTTCTTTCAGAGCGGAAAAATCACACGTTGTCCATAAACTGTATTTTAATAACTTTAAAGAGGATTTTTTTTTTGGTCAGCTTTTCTTCAGATGGACACTGGCTCTCCCAGCTCCACAAATACGAATGGCAGCCAGAAACCACATCGGTGGGTGCATCACTGCATAAAGAATAGCATAGCTGGAGCCCCACTTGAAAGTTTGGGTGAGGCTATTTAAAATCTGCAAGGCCTCAAGATCTACAGTGATAATAATTGCTTTAAATATAGTTTTAAAAAGTTTAATGCAACACACTTCAGTTGGCTATAAAATATCCATCTCTATATATTCTGCTTCAGTGCAGTGACAGCAAACCTTTGAAGAAATTCACTGTGCACACTATTGTTGGATTTGTGGACTGATCTTGAGGAAAGCTGAGAGAGTAAAAGGAGATGGAGCTGCCTGCCTTAATGCCTAATACTGCAGCCATTTCCTGGGACATAAATCCTCCCTGGGAAGCAGGAGTTGCTGGAACACAGGGCATGTTCAGGCTGGATACTAGAAAAAAGTCTCTTCTCCAAAAAGGGCAGTAGTGCACTGGGACAGGCTGTCCAAAGAAGTGGTGGAGTCACCATCCCTGGGGGTGTTCAGTAACCAAGAAGATGTGGCACTGAGGGACGTGGTTCAGTGGGCATAGAGGTGATGGGCTGATGGTTGGACTAGATTATCAAAGAATCATAGAATCACCAAGGTTGGAAAAGATCTCCAAGATCATGCAGTCCAACCGTCCACCTATCACCAGTATTTCCCCACTAAACTACGTCCCTCAGTACAACATCTAAACATTTCAACGCCTTTAGGGATGATAACTCCACCACCTCCCTGGGCAGGCCATTTCAGCAGCTGACCACTCCTTCAGAGAAGAAACTTTTCCTAACATCCAACCTGAATCTCCCCTGGCACAATGTGAGGCCATTCCATCTTGTCCTACTGCTAGTTACAAAGGAGAAGAGGCCAACCTCCATCTCACCACATCCTCATTTCAGGCAGTTGTACAGAGCAGTAAGGTCACCCCTGAGCCTCCTCTTCCCCAGACCGAACAATTCCCATTCCCTCAGCTGCTCCCCATAAGACTTGTGCTCCAGACCCCTCACAGCTCACGTCTTTCTTGTAGTGAGGGGCCCAAAACAGGACACAGCACTTGAGGTATGGCCTCACCAGAGCTGAGCACAGGACAATCACTTCCCTGCTCATGCTGGCAACACTAATTCTGATTTGAGTCCAGATGCCACTGGCTTTCTTGGCCACTTGGGCACACTACTGGCTCATATACAGCCACAGGTCAACCAATACTCCCAGGTCTGTTTCTTCCTCACAATTTCCCAGCCACTCTGCCCCACACCTGTAGCATTGCCTGGGGTTGTTGTGGCCAAAGTGCAGGACCGGGGACTTGGTCTTGTCAAACCTCATCCCACTGGTCTCAGTCCAGCAATCCAGTTGGTCCAGGTCGCTCTGTAGGGCCTTCCTACCCTCAGGCAGATTGACACATCCTGCCAACTTGGTGTCATTTGCAAAACTTACTGAGGGTGCACTCAATGCCCCCACCAGGGCCGTCAATAAAGATACTGAACAGAACAGGCTGTAATACCAACACCTGGGGAACACCACTCGTGATCAGTCGCCAACTGGATTTAACTCCATTCACCACCACTCTCTCTGGCCTGCCAGCCAGTTCTCTATCCAGCAAAGAGTATATCTGTCCAAGTCATGGGCAGCCAGCTTCTCCAGGAGAATACTGTGGGAGACTTAGAATTAACTTGGAATCATCAAGGTTGGAAAAGATCACTACGTTTATTCCCTTCAAAGCAACCAAGTTTGCCACATCAGCAACTGCGCGTCAGGTAAGCTGCAGCACAGGGCACCCACAGCTTCTTGCTCGCCTCTCTCACAAAGAACAAGTTTATGAAAACCACCATGAATGTGGCTACAATGGGACATGGAGATGGTTGTAACAGTCCTATCACAACTCATAACACCACAGCTCCTTCCCCTCTACAGACATGAAGGTTTGGCTTGGCACACTTGAAGCTGTATGAGGCCCTAGACAAATCTGGATGTTTGGATCTGCTGACCCGGATCCTGAAGCATGTACTAATGCTTTGAACAGGGGTGACAAGATATTCAGAGGGTAAAGGATTCAGGACAATAGCTTACCTTTGCTTAGCAAGGAGGACCTGCAATTTTGGATGATGACACTTTTCACCAGATCAACAGTAAAACCTGTTCTGATGCTACCCGCACATTTTTTACAGCCACACGAGGAAGTAAAGAGTGCAGTCCAAGATATTGCTGGGACTACACTCAGCCCTACATGCGTGGATGGCTACAGCCAACTGTCAGCACATTCCCTTTGCTTCCTCTCCCAAAAACGTGGAGATGTAGTAAGGACCAAGGGGTATCTATGTATAGCCCCAATCAGCCAAGCAGCCCTAGACGCTCTACAGAGCTTTTGCACTGGGCTTCCCAGTGATACAAAGTCATTAACAGTCACTGCAGCAGTCATGTACCAGACTGAAGCATGCAGTAATTGATTAAAACCAGACATGTCACAGTTGCTTTTTATAGCTCAAATTAAGTGGCAGCTTAATTAATGGAAGTTAGCATGCTAATTATAAGAGTCTGTGCTGTGAGTCAGACTCAACTGTTGCACAAGAAATGTCAAGAGATTTTTTTTAGGGATCCAATATAAATAATTACACTTCTATTTGTTAATTTTTAGCAACAGGAATGCTATACAACTGGACATCATTCTTGCAGCTGCATCTGAAAGTATTTCAAATAGCACAATGTAGAGCAAATATTTGCTTGAGGTCAATGCGATTTTCCCCCTAATTATCAAGCCATTTTGGAATCAAATTTTAAGGCTGCATTTGCCAGACTGCCAAAAGAAAAGCTACTTTTACAGGAGAAGGCTGCACCTTTTTGCACCTCTGCAGTATTTTCTTGAACATCAATCCAAACAGGCAGCTCTCTCTGACTGCTGCTACGAAAAGCAGTGAAATGGTGACATTTTTCAAATGAAATCTGTGCAATCTTCTGAAACCAACAGGAAATCCATGCTTTTAGCTCTCTGCAAACTCAGGTAGACACAGCTAACATGGTCTGAATGACTGAGATTTTTTTTAGAGTCTCTCTAAAACCAGAAAAGCCAGTTGCGGGATTGCAGATAATATCTGGAATTAGAAGGAAACCAATAAAATCCACAATCGCTTAGAAACCATGAGGATGTGCTTAAGGAGACGAGAGCAAAATTAATTATGTTTCAATTAAACCCAGTTTGATAATTAGACATTAACAGGCAGATGTCAATACAAAAGGCTGAGAACGTAGTTTAGGCAGAAAAATACAAGTACTAGGGAGAGGTTCTGAACTGAACTTGAACTAGAGATGGCTCATTTAGATGGTTCTGTGCATGAGATCAGCAAAGACAAAAATGGGAACGAAGTCAAGAATAAACTTAGAGTGACAGAAAATTCAAGCTGGCAGGGATCTCGAGAGGTCACTAGTCCAACCTCCTGCTCAAAGCAGAGTCAGCAAGAAGATCAGACCAGGGTTATCTGGGCTTTCTCCAGCTCTGTCTTGGAAAATCTCTGAGGATGCAAACTGCACAACCTCCCTCAGCAATCTTTTCTGATGCTTGACTGATCTCTTCATGAACTTTTTCCCCTATAACCATTCAGAAGTTCTCATTGCAACTTACGCCCATTTTCTCCTGCCCTTCTGTCACTCACCACTGCAAAGATTCTGTGACTGTCTTCTCGATAACCTCTTTGCAGGTATCAGTAGGCTCCTAGAAGGTCGCACCTAAGCCTTCTGCTCATTTGTAGGGAACCACGAGATAAACAGGAGATGAGAAACCTACTGAGGGACTGAAGAGAGAAGAAATAGAGCGAGGGAGGGTGAGAAAGGAGAAGAGAAAACTTAATCTGAGATTTAGGGAGGGGATAGCCTCCAGAGCTATCTAGAAGAGCAGCTCCAATGAAACTAATGATGCAAAAGGCAGAACAGACGGTGCCTGACTGAATGAGAGGCCAGGACAACCAGAGTAAAACAATGATGTAAGCTATTAGCAACAAGGCCGAAAAGAGAGGAGCAGGTAGATCTTGTGGGAAGTTCAGATGGGTGAAAAGTAATAAATGAGTAAATACAACCAGTGAACTATACTTCTTGGCAACAGTTGCTTTTGGCTGCCTGCAGCATGCCTCTGAATCATCAGCTCTTTCAGACCCTCCAGCCTAGTTCAAATCCCCAAAAGGGCCTTTATGCTTACAGGAGGACTGGAAGTTGAGGAAATACCACAAGGACCAGTGACTTCACAGCAAACCAGTGACATTTTAAACCAGTCATTGGGGCATACACAGTCCTACAAACCTCTACCCAGTGTTTACTGACTCATCTAGGATTTAGAAGGCTACAGAGCTGCATTACTGAATAAAGACTTTTTTTGGAGACCTAAGTCAGCCTCTAGATTTATAGCAGCTGACAATGATTCAGACACGCTGAGCGGTCAACCTAGATGCCGTCACTGCAAATGAAATGAGAAGTTGTGCCAACTAGGCCATTCGTGTCACGCCGAAAGACAAGACGAACTCCTCTGACCTTGCCTTCAATAACAAGTATACACAGTTTAGCAGACGGTCAATAAACACAGGAATTCCTCTTTTCTCCTTTTTCTTCAGAGAAAAAGGTTCGAAACTCCCAAGTCATAACTGCTCAACTGCTCGACTTCTGTCATCAGAAATAGCACCATAAAATAGAGCCCAGGGCTCTGGACAACACACACATAGACATAATGTCCTAACAGTGACACCCCACAGACTACAAATGAACTCTCAGCGAGGACAGCAGAAGGCTTGGATCCAGACACATCTGGTAAGTCTTCCCATACGGCCCCTGCCCAGACTTTTCCAACCACAGCTTGCAGCCTGTTTATGAGCTCTGAAAAGCTAAAAGCAAGCTTTAGGCAGACATGACTGTCTGCCCAGTTGACTTTCTGATCCCTAGAAAACCCCACGGAAAAATTCCTCTCATACCTGTCTTGCACCACTCCTGGTTTCTAATGGATTTGTGCAGGATCTGCCTCTGCACTCCCATTTCCCACAGCCCGTCAGAGTAGGAAACAGGCCAAGAATGAATGAGGAAGGGTCTGTCTCCCAAATATTTCTACCTTGGACTCCTCCCACAAATTCTCATGGACCAGTTGTTCCTGAAAATGGTATGACTGAAGCAGGTCAACCCTTATTTAAGCAAAAAGGAATTACTGACGAATAGTTCATTTTCTTGGCCCTAAATAAAAAAAAAAGGTTAAAACACAAGTGAGAGAAAGGGTAAATTTCATTGGATCAAATCTAAAACACACAATTCTTCACTGTTTTGACTGCTTTGTTTACTAGGAGGACCAGAGTATTTCTACTTCTGAGAAAAGGACTCTCACATTTTCGCGCTTTGAAAGCATCATGAGAACAAGTTTGTCTGCCAAGCAGATTACGTTACTACTGTGCACTTAAATTATTTGATTGTGTAAGAATCCTATTCACAGACTAATATCCAACTTTCTTCACACCAGAAACCAGAAATAAAAACCTTCTCGGTATCTGAAGGGTTTCACAGTGTTAAGATAGCGAATATCTCAGTTCCACAGCAAAGCATCACATGTTTCTGCATCTAGAAGCTTGATCTATTTCTGAAGGCTGAAGGGATACAACAGCATTTGAGTTCTAGGCCTCAAAAACTCACTGTGTTTAAATAAAATAAAAATAAGATGAGTGGGTTCACAGAGCAGCTATGCCCCATTACGAATAAACATCACTTATCTAAATTTAGATAGCACTGGATCCATTTAAATGCCCGTAAGAACAGCATGTTACTGTCAAACAAGAACATGAAGCTGTAATACAGTGTACTACATTCAGAAGGGCATTGATTTTTTTGCCCATCCTTACAGAGCAAGGTGCACCTGAATGACAGCAATGGAAAAAATAGTTAGCAGACAGGTCCTGCATCTACCCAATTGAGCCTTCTGCTCAATCCCAGGGCAGGCTGTGTACTATTTAAAGGGAGTAGACTGATGTACGAGGGTGAAATTGTATTTCAAGTTAATCATTACAATCCATACTTTTCTTTGCACTTATCTGATTTGTGGAATTACGTCTTTCAATAAAGGTCACAAGACATGAAAGCCAATTAAGTCTAACACGTATAAATGGATGTCATCCCATCTTCTTCCAGGGATGCAAAACTCTACAGTTAAACAAACCTCATTATCTTGCTTCAGATAATGTCTGAGATGACGCATCAGCCTTTGGCTGCCAAGTGACCTGTGCTTCTGTCACAACAGCCAGGGCACCACATAAGAGCAAGTCAAAAACATCCTGTCCATGGAGAACCTCTGGCTTGAGTATTTTAGCAGATCCCAGCTGTCTAGGTGGTCTGAGATACAGTCTCACAGACAGAATAAACAAGGCAGAAAACAGGTTTTCTGAAGAAACTGCTATTTTTATTTGCAGGCAAAACCTGAATGACTTCACTGCAGCTATTTACTTAGCAGCAGTCAACTATGCTCCGCAACACTGATTAAACAGAAAGCAGCTAAACATTTATTATTTGGTTCTCAACACTGGAAATGAGGCATGGACAACAACTTATACTATGACTATCAGAAATATTCACTGGAGTCTACATGAAAAGGCAGGCAGGTTGTTCAACTCCTAACCATGTTTTCTAAAGCTAGGGTTTTATTCCTCTTGTTTTCAGGGGACTTGTACCTAATTAGTTACCTAACAGTAACTAATCACTTCAGAAGGAGCTTTGTATCCCCCGTGAGTGCATGTCAAACCCCCTTGGTAACTCAGAAAAAGACACAGACCTACCTGACCTGTGATAGGCTTTACCAGCAATTCAACTGGCTGACAGCAACTTGGCTGAAGCACTACATCTGAGGATAACCCACATGGTAAGTGTTCAGAGAAATTTGCTCTCAAATAAGGGATGGTTCTGACTCCATCTGCTTAATAAACTAACTTAATTTACAGGGAAAATTTGGCATAGATGAGCATAACATTCCCCAATCAAAAGGAAACGTGGCTCTGACAGACTATGACACTTTCAACCCTAACAGTCTCAGTGAAACATTAATATTGAAAGCTTAAGGATTTTTTTTTTTTTTTAATTAAAGTCAGTATTAACTGCTCAACTGTGATCACTTTGGTGGCCAGACTGAACAAAGCATTAAGTGTGAAAGCCATGAAACATAAGAAATGAGAACCGGCAGGGGGAAGAAACACAACAGGAGGACTGTAGACACAATGTAGCTTGGGATAAAAAGAAAAAAAAGAAGAAAGTAACGTGATTGCTCAAGTTAAAAAGAATTTCTGAGACACAGTAAATGTGAAGAACAACAAAAAGACATTTAACACAGAACAACTATTGATAACAAACCTCTTGTTTGTTATCAATTCCCATAAGGATTATGTCTGCATCAAGTATTCCCAATCCACACCAGATTCCTAGCAACTAAAGCTAGTTCACAGACCAGAATCAAAAGGAGTTCAGCTTTCACCTACATGCATCGACCTTTCACATCACCATCGAGGCACTGCTGCTCGTTTTCTTTCTGGTGCACGCTGCGGATATCTAATGGGTAACAATGGGGCACAACTGCCAAATGAAAGGCTAACATAGATCAAACCAAAAACGTGTAATTTTGCTCACCCTGCCATCACTTCTAAATGGAGCTGGCCAGAAACCGTAAGGAAGGTGGGCACATTAAAGAAGTGGTTCTTTTCCGCAGATTCCTTTGCCTCGTGAGATGTCTGAAAATCAAAAATCCACTTGTTAGGCTATCAGTGTTTGAATAACTTCTTTTTCTTCTTTTTTTTCCTCCTAAGAACTTACATCAGAGTCCACCCAAACACCTCTGAGAAGGAATCCAACAGTCGTACACGATGTTACCCATCTTTGCTCAGACAACTAAAAGGCTCTATAAACAATTCAAACAAAAGACAGGAAAACAAAAATAACCCACATGATAAAGTACTCTCGGACACTTCTCTTTGTAGGTGTTTGAAGCACCTAACGTGGCTGCATAGTAAAAAGTCATACACTAAGCTGGAAACAACACAGTTCCCCACTTCCGCTTTCAGTGATTTCAGTGATTTACAGAGATTTTTCAGTGATTTCAGAGATGTAACTCGCTAAGATGACACAGCTCCACAGGGTTTGACCATCAGCCCAAAACTTTTCAAGGGCAGTGGTGAGGTTTATACCAACTAAAAGAATTTATGCCTCTTCCCTTCTCACCTCTTGCCTTTGTATGTTGGACACATATGTCAGGAGCTCTGAATTTTAGTAAAAGTAAACAACTATGTAACGTATGTATTTAAATATGGGTGAGTTGAAACAGAAATGGCACTGTAGAAAGGAAGATGATAAAATGTAAAATAAAGTGCCAGGGAGGACATATGTACAATTTAAAAAGCAAGTCTGAGAATACAGGTGGTGGAAGATCAGATTTTCTAGGGTAGCCTGTGGGTTTTAGCTCCAAGGCAGAGTAAAACGTATTGCAGCTAAAGGCTCTGTCCATATAGGAACTTGGGAGAAGGTGGAGAAATGACATACAATGTCTCTAGGAAACAAAAACAACACAGAATGAAAATCCCACTGGATCCTCTGTTGAGCACCTCCCCTATGAAGACAGGCTGAGGGAGCTGGGCTTGTTCAGCATGGAGAAGAGAAGGCTGTGTGGTGACCTGATCATGGCCTTTCAGTACCTAAACGGAGCCTACAAACAGGAGGGGAGTCAGATCTTTGAAAGGGTAGATAACAGCAGGACAAGGGGAAATGGTTTTAAGTCAAAGGAGGGAAGATTTAGGTTGGATGTCAGGGGGAAGTTCTTTACTGTGAGGGTGGTGAGGTGCTGGAACAGCTGCCCAGAGGGGCTGTGGATGCCCCATCCATCCCTGGAGGTGTTCAAGGCTAGGCTGGATAGGGCCCTGGGCAGCCTGGTCTAGTATTAAATGTGGAGGTTGGTGGCCCTGCCTCTGGCAGGCGTTTGGAGCTTGATGATCCTTGAGGTCCCTTCCAACCCAAGCCATTCTATGATTCTATGAGGGATAATTTGCTCGTCAACATTGAAAAGAGTGAAACCAGCGTATCAATCTTGTCTCCAAACATAAAAATACATTTTTCATTCTTTCCTACCAAGAAGAATAGTGAAAGGGAAGAATCTCTACCATTAGTAAGGTCAATAACATTGCTTTCAAAACTCGATTTCAAGCCTACTGAAAAAGCAGACGAATATTTTCCATGCTGTGTACACTATCTTTTAATAACTTTTACAATCAGTGCTATTTCTTCTTCATAGACAAGTGGTTTTCTTCCTCACTGGTAAAACAAAAACCAACAGCAAAAAAAAGCAATGGAATACCCTCTTAAGGCTCCATTGCTTTTCAGTCTTCAGAAAAGAAGAACTAACAACCTGGAGTTGGAAACATCACAGCAGAGACATCACATAGGCACTGAAAATGTTTCATTGCAGCTTCTGCCTACTAGTTCTGGTCACCAGATTATAAAAAAAAAAACTACACGCAATGGAAAATTTAGCAAGTTCAGCAATTATGAAAGAAGTCTGAAATCCATTCAAGTAGGGCATATATTCAGGTTTTAATTTCCAGGTACTAAAGAGAAACTGAAAGACCTCTGCTACGATACCTTTACAAATCATTTAAGAATTATGCTTCATTACTTCCCTGCTGAAAACCAAGCAGGCTCAAAGACAGCAAGGAGCCCTTGGAGCAAAGAAAGATACAGGAGTACTCATAATAGATGATACTGCAGAGAGTCCAGCAAAGGTGATGACGGAACTGGCGCATCTTTCAGATGAGGAGACAGGGAGCTGTGACTGCTCAGCCTGGAGAACAGGAAGCTCAGGGGAGCTCATCATTGCCAACAAATACTAGAAAGGAGAGTGCAAACAAGACAGTGCCAGGCCCTCGTTAGCAGTGCCCAACCACAAGAGAAGAGAAGATAAAAAAAAAAACACACCATGCAATTCGAATTGAAGAACTTTTATTTTTTTTCCCACACAGTCGTACGGGCTAAGGAGGCTCCAGCTGCAGAGATGTTCAAAATTCAAGTGGACACAGCCCCAGACTGCTTGCTCCACCTGGCTCTGCCTGAGCAGCAGGAGTTGAATTGGATGATGTCTAGAGGTAACAATTCTGTCATTTTATTTATATATATATATATATTTATTTTTAAACAAAAAACATGAAGATAAATGAGATCACATCAGCATCTTCTGTATCTCAACATCATCCCTAAGCTTTAGAGGAGTCAAAGGTTAGGAAAATGAAATAAACTTTGAAGACAGTTTGAGGTTTTGCTGATCTGTGTTCACTTCAAAAAGTACTTCCTTCTGAGGTAAATCTGAAATACTTCTCAAGGAGTAGATCCTAGAATTTAAGCTAAGTGCTACCAGCTCAACAAAACACAACCATTGCCTCTAGCCGCCCTGCTCCTCGGCTTGCTTTGTCATGGGGAGGTTGCTCAGCTCAGGCTTGTTTGCCAGCCTTTGATATTCTACAACCAGCCATTTTTCTCAATGAGTTGGAAGGTGTTGCTTTTTGTTCTTAAAAAGCTTCGCTGCTCATCACAAAGATTAAAAAAGAAAAGACTGTCAAAGGCCTCAGATCATAGAGCAGTTTTATCTCTTCACATCATCACACTAAAGAAAAGAGCAAGCCTGCCTTGATACACAAAGATCAATGGAAGTAGGACAATTTGTTGCCGCAACCCCAGGACAGCTTCCTTTGTTTCATAGGTTTTGTAGTTCTAAAAAAGAAAACAAGGATGCAGAAGCAGGCCCCTATTGTTTTCTTCAAATAAATCCAGTGTGATTATTCAAAAACAATATGGGTATTAATAAACACGCAAGCATCCACATACCACAGTTGCAGAGCCGTGGCCAGAGAATGAGAGAAGAGCTATGTACCACCCCAGCTTATCCTACTGGAAGTTTAGTTCAGTAACATTCCTTATCCCACCACTGAAGAATCCCACCTAGTCCTGTAGGATGCAACTTCTAAACAATGAGAAAAAGACAGACTAGAAGCAGGAAAAGAACAGAAGAAATCAGCCATGAAATCTCAATACTTCCCCCAAAGCCACAAACAGGATACAGCTGCCTCCAGGAGCTGGGCCCTGGTTTATTTTTGATGACTTTGTGTCATTTTTCATTCTTCGTATCAGATGTAATTACAGTAAGGCAAAGGGAAAATAGACACAACAGCAAGTGACTGAAGGAAAACTGAGACACTGCAGCTAAACTGGACCTAAACAAATGTGCAGCCAGTTTGATAGACCCTTCAGGACCTGAGATGTAAGCGTGCACTGCAAGGAGCTGCTAGGCTGCTTCCAACAGAAGGTGGAGAGTGAATATAGCAACTTAAACAAAATTTTACTCCCCCTTCACCTTCTTAAGTGCCCACTTTCTCTCATTCTGGGACACAATCTTGACGAATGGGTGTTGTGAACTTGTTAAAAAAAAAAAAAAAAAGCAAACACACCAAATCAATCCACTTGCCATCTGGGGAAGATGACTCCCTTCTCCTTTGGAAAAGGGCAGAAGGGACACCTTCAGCAAGGAGACATCCTATAATTAGCAACTTCCAATTTCACATGTGCAACTATTGACCAACCCACCAGAAGTGGTTCCCCCACTTTATACATACAAGAACAGATTCAGGCCAATGTTCTGAAGTGATTACACCCCAGATTTATGCTCAGCCTGCTTCTGTATAATAAATAACCCCATTCATGATGCCACCTCTTCACAGATACAGAGCAAAGTTGTTTTTTCATGTTCATGATGAGCAAAATGAAGCTACAACCTTGTGCTTTTATTTCAATTAGATGGCTTTGTTTCCCACTTCCACTCAAAAAAAAAACCAGCACAAAACCAAACCTACCTGATACAAGTCAGGGAGGGGAAATAATGTATTTGCTTTCAAGTTCTCTCCATTTCCTAGTCAAAAACTCCTCTACTTACAGTGGGGAGGGGGGGGGGAGTCTGTATGAAACATCTCGGTGTTTCAGAGTAAATGCCCCATAAACATGCTAGGATTTGACATCAACATCAAAGGCTTTTTATTCTCATTCTAAGTATGAGAACAACTGGATTTAGTACCTGTTTTGTTCTCCTTCTCAAACGTCTAATGATTTAATTTAAAATTATTCGCTTTGATGTCAGTCTTGTATTAACTTCCACTTGAGGCAATTTGCTTCAGGAGAGTATAAAGCATTTGATTCTTTTACTCTACGCAAGCCAAATGCATGAAGGGATCAGAGATGACTTCTAAAGCTCACAGTGATTTCTGTGAGCTTTAGAAGCTCTAGAGCAGGCCCACAACACCACGCTGCTGAAGCTTCACAGTAGCATAACTTCAATCCAGACTACCCTCTGTGATGCCCTATTACAAACATGAGTGGGTTTTCCCCTTTAGATAAACTGCAGAATTTTTAACTTCAAAGAAGTCCTCCTTTCAATTCCAGCCCCAATTCTGCAATGGCCCAGTGGGAGTCCAGCTGGTCAGCTGTTTCTGCTGAGAAAAACACCTCACACAAATGTACTGGAATTATAGACAGTGAAGAACCAGGTAGAGAAAAGCAGAAACCAGGAGAGCCAGGAAAGATGACAGCAAGCCCTCCCTCAGCTCAGTTCCAGCTTATGCTGAGCCCTTCCGAGCAGCTCTCTTGAAGTCCCAGGCTCCCAGGTACTGGCTGCCTCCCAGACTGTGACACATCTCTGAAGGGGAAACACCTGACAGATGCTAATCCTGTTGCATTTAACTGTGCTTCTCTTCCCAGCAGATCTCAGCCTTTCTTGGTGCTGACAGGGTTATTTTTCAGAAGCACTGAAAGTATGGTAGGAGTAAATTCCAGTAGCAGACACACATTTCTGGTTCCACAGGACAAACAGTCGCGAACTCGCACTCTTCAGGGATCCAGAGTTACATTCTTCTCTATGAGCAAGTGGCAAGAAAACCAAACACTATACTCTCTCTGGATACATTTTGGAGAAGAACAAAACTTGGATGGTTCTAAAGTTTTGCAGTAAAGTAAATATGCCTTCATTTAATGAATTAGTCTGATCAGTCAAGCACTGAAGTCAAATGCAATGAGGTATGTGTGTGGGAAGAGATGAGAATGATACAGAGAATGTATTACCTCCACTGAAGCCACAAGGTAGATTGCACCTCTTCTCAGACATAGAGCATTGTCCCAGAAAAGAATAAGCCTGCAGGCAACACTAGACACAGGTGAGATACACTTCAAAGAGCTGTGGATGCCAGTTGAACTGTCATGCTAAGTGACTGCACGCAAAGTCCTTTTAACAGGCTGTGTGGCAGGGAAGATGGTTGCCCAGGGTTTTATCAGCGCATTCCGCATCAGGAAAGCTCTTCCAGATGGGAGAGGAGACTGCAAGTTCCCCACAGCAGCTGAGGACAGTCAAACAAGGCAACTTTCCAGAGAGCAAAGTCAAAAAGACAGAAAGGGAACCAGAACGCACAGTCTTCAACATTGCAGACAGAGTAGGAGGCTGCTGAAAATAGCAGGGAACAGACACACAGCTGGGGCACGAAGACAAAAGGCAGGCAGATCTCCTAGGGAGCAGCCCCAGAAGTAGACTGGGTCAAGTTTCTTGCAATATCCAAAGCTTTTATGGATTTTAGACTTCAGTAGAAAAAAAAAGAAAAAAAGACAAGGAAAGGATCTCCCCTAAGGTTCTCAAAGAGGTGGTACAGAGAAATTATTCTGATTGAATTAAAAAGGGCTGTCTCACCTTGTTGATCCTAAATCTTCCTGTTTCGAGGATTACCTTGTCCTGCTTTGCATTTCACTAAAACACAGCCCTCAATATTCAAAGCTCTTCTGGACCTCTCAGTAAGTTTCTTTCAAGGAAGGCAGCACAGCCAAGAGGCTTCCTGCCTTCAGGGTTCCACAGCAAGATGACACTACCAAAGGTGCAGAAATCTGCAAGTTGGTGTTGCTTGATGTTCTCTATGCAGGCTAAGATCTGCCTAGCTGTTTTCACACTTCCAGCAGTTCCTCATCAAACTTTTTTCTTTGAGCTGCAGAAAAAAATCTCAAATACAAAGGATTTTTCTGAAGTTCTTACAGTCTTCTGACTTATTTTTTAATATTTCCTCTGCTTATCACCCCTCAATTTTACAGTACTTCACTTTAAAAATATTTTCTTGAATTGATTTGCCCAGCAGAGGTGAAAGGGATTCCCCCTCACTTTAAATCCTACTATGAGAACGTCCCAACCAAAACTATGTACAGACTAATCAGTACACTCAAAACCAAACAAAGATGATGAGGAAGCCAAATATATAAACAAACCCGAATCTTACAGGATTAAGAGGTCTAGGAATCAAAGATCATATGCTTTCAAAAAGCTTCTCCCTTCTCACTCAGGATACTGCTTTCCCATCTCTTCAAGTCTCGTGTGAAAACAGACTCTTCCTCTCATCACTTTCCACCATCTCTAAAGAATACAGTAGTCTAAACAGCGGTCAGACATTAGTTAGAGGATTAAAACTACTGTAGCCTTAAAGGCTACTCAAAGCTTTCAGCTTATTCCACCCACAGCAGCATAACTAAACTGGTGATAGTACCCATCTGCTCAATGGAATTAATTAAAAAGAAGTGCAGAAAAGCTGGTCTTGTCTGCTTGCAGACTGTCAGCAGCAGGTACATTTTACTGCTATGAATTCAGGAGCAATAGGACATCGATTTATGTTCTGTTCACAACTGGAGGACTGGTCTTAAAATCTTAAGCCCATGATTTATATGCTCCCAAGGAAGGATTCATGTCCCCCAAGATTTCCACTGCCAAGGAACAGTCTCGCTGTTCCTGCAGAGTGCAGCAGTCACAGCAGTACAGCCAGCTGTCTTGCATCTCTGCTAGCCAAGACCAACCTTGAGCAGAGCTCTGCGGAAAGGAAACCAAGCCCTATGTAAATTAGGCCAGATGATAAAACAGTGCTCAAAGAAGAAGTAACAAACCAGGGAAGATTTCTCTGAAGGCTCTTCTTCATGGGGTAGACTATGGTATGGGGTAGAATGGTATATTACTCAGTACTTACTCCATACCTTTCAAGCCCAGTTTCCCCAGGACGGGTACTATTTCACACCTAAGCAATCATGCTAGAGAGAGATTAGCAGTTTTTATCTTGAACTATTTGTTAAGATCCAGTTGATACAAGTTTCAGATTCGCATTTCACCACCTCAATCTACATTTGCATCAGTCCTTCTGCTACTACCAGCCACCTACGCTCCAGTCCTGCTTTCAAGTGGATACAATTTGTACCAAAGACGTAATATACTGTACAGCTGCAAACTGTATAATGTTCTCATCATTAAGTGTCACTTGTTTTCACATCTTAATTTGCATGCAACAGCCTGGAGGGAACCTTTGGTAGCATTAAGGGATCTCAATTAAACAGTAACAACTTAGTTTAGCTAATCAACTCTATTGTTACAGCAAACAAAAAGCTGAGCCACACACAGTGGTCTGGAAGGGAATCACTAGTAGCACAGGTTAGACAGTGACATCCTGAAGAATGAGTAGATGGAGGCTGTTTGCCATGAGGCTGTGCAGAGTGTGGAAGATGTGATTCTGCAGCAAACAACCGCTACCTCAACAGTTTTACTTTTGCTTATGGATGATTCACCAGCAAAGCTAGAGCCAATGAGCATAAGTGGCAATGGATGCAATTGTTTGAGATAGAAAAATACATTTCAAATATAGAAGTATAAAAAGCAGATGGAATTTCCTATGATTCATGAATGTGGGAGGGTTAGGAATCATGAGGAAAATCTGTAGTGTTTACAGTTGTATATAAATTTCACAGGCACTTTTGACCCAAGATGTCAAGTACTTAAGAAAATGACAGATTGTAGCAGTAGTCTGGTGGACAAACAAAGAGACTTAGCAATATCAGGAGACAAGGCAATTTCAGTAGGAAGAATTCCAATATGCAATAAGAGTAACTTGTAAGGAGGAATATATATGTGTGAAAAGCAGTTTGGGATATTGCTGACACTCTTTTAAGGAGTAATCTCATGGTTGCAAGTAAGAACCAAGGTGAATTACATTGTTAATTTCAGAGCTAGCAAATATTTTTGTATACGTTCAGTCTGTCCTGAATGTCCCATCCCATCCCTTACTATCCTATCTTCCTGCTCACTAATCTACCTCAGGGCACCAGGGATAAAGTAACTCATCAGTACAAAAGGTACTGATTAACACACTAGAAAGGAGTTAAAAAGTAATACATCTGTTTAACTCTGTCTCAATTATTCGCTGAAGGAAAGCACTGATATATTAAAAAAAATAATCACAGCAGATCATAAAGTAAAGGTTTTATGCAAACACCTCCCCCAACCTTCAACGATTCCAAAATTGTTCTGCAAGTAAAATAAATGAATAAATAGATCAAGAAACTCTACCCACTCCAACTTACCTCAATTTGAAAGAGCTCCCCAGCACCTTCACAGTCATTTGATGTAATTATGGGAGTATGAATATGCACATAGCCATTATCCTGGAACAGATAGAACACTCAGAGTTAACTAGCTGAAGATATCAAGTATCACCTTCAAAGATGACCTCTACCTGGATAAATCATGACCCAGCTATCAGACCCCAGCCAGGACAGTATGTGCAGCCTTTTAGGCAACTTCTGCCTCTCATGGACAAAAAGAAGAGGACTACTAATCCAAGCATACTACTTGTGCTTTTCATCCATATTTCCTTAACATTTATGTTACTACTACGTGTTTTCGCAACTGCTCATCTCCACAACACTCCCTCTAAATTGGAAAGACATGGATCTGATGGATGGACCACTTACTGGATAAGGAAAGGGCTGGATGGTCACAAAGACTTGTGGTCAATGGCTTGATTCCCAAATGGAGATCAGTGACAAATGGCATTCCCAGGGGTCATTATTGGGACCCGGAGCAGTTTTAACATCTTCATCAGTGGGACTGATTGCATCCTCAGAAAGTTTGCCAATGACACCAAGTGTAGCAGTAAACATGTTGAAGGAAGGGATGCTATCCAAAGAGACCTGAACAGGCTTGGAAGGTGGGCCTGTGTGAACCCTGAAATTCAAAAAGGCCAAATGCAAGGTCCCACACTTCAGTTGAGGCAAGTCCAAGCACATATACAACCCAGGCAGAGAATGTATTGAGGCAACCCTGTGAAGAAGGACTTAGGGGTACTGGCTGATGAGAAGTTCAAAATGAGCTGTCAAAGCGTGACCGT
Organism: Alectoris magna; assembly: GCA_030625065.1. Taxonomy (NCBI): domain Eukaryota; kingdom Metazoa; phylum Chordata; class Aves; order Galliformes; family Phasianidae; genus Alectoris; species Alectoris magna. The sequence goes on from CM060560.1 coordinate 3,980,123, forward strand.
GGCTCAAAAAGCCAACTGTGTCCTTGGCTGCATCAAGAACAGGGTGGCAGCAAGTCAAGGGAGGTGACTGTCCCCCTCTACCTTACACCTGTGAGGCCACACTTGCAGTACTGCATCCAGCTCTAGGGCCTCCAAGACAAGAAGGACTTGTTTTCTCTTGCATCACTGTAATGCCCAGTACGAGGGAACCTCTCTAAAAAGGAGGGTGCACCAGCATTACCACGATACTGCTAATGATGTAACATAACCCATTATCTGATTTACACAAAATACTAAAAACCACCAAACAAATAAAGAGTGCTCATAAAAGCTGAAGTATCGCAGATTTTGCCAGGGTAATACAAATTCAATTCACACCACAAGCTCTGATCCTTATCATCAACTAGTTAAACAACTAGAAAAACAGGAATAGGACTTCATGTTCAAACTGAGAATCAAACTAAAATGAATTAGGACCGAAGAACTCACATGGGCATGCAGTATATTTTGTGGAAGTAATCTAACACAACCAAGAGAGAGCAAAGTCCCCACAGTCAGCTCCAGGCTACCTTGGTTACAGGTGCAAAGACCTTGGTTCACCAGCTGGCTGCCAGGAGCTCCTCACAGAGATCCACTTACTGCACAGAAAGATGTTTGAGAACCAGAACTATTTGCTTTGACTGGGAAGAACACTTTTAGCTTATCAATATGAAGTGCAGCTCTCTCCCGTATTCACAGAATCATAGAATCACCAAGGTTGGAAAAGACCTACAAGACCATCCAGTCCAACCGTTCACCTATCACCAATAGCTCCCACTAAACCATGTCCCTCAACACAACATCCAATCGTTCCTTGAACACCCCCAGGGTCGGTGACTCCACCACCTCCCTGGGCAGTCCATTCCAGTGACCGACCACCCTTTCTGAGAAGGAATATTTCCTAATGTTCCTATTCCCATGCACATTCCAGAGACCTGCTGGTCATGGGTCCTCTCACTGTCCCGTAAGACTTCAGATCATAACCCCCCCTTTTTTTCTTTTTTACAGCAACTATTAACACCACATGAGAGATAACACATGTTTCATATTCCTTTCCAAAGCATGTAAGGAAACTTCTGCATGACCTGCAAAGGTCAGAAAACCTCTCTACAGCTCTGCAGAGCAAAAAGGCTGCAGTTATACTTCCTAGCAATCATACAGCCTGACATCAAGTTTGAAACTGCAGCATTTTTGGGACGACGTAGGTGGCAATTTAAAGAGAACGCTTTCCTTCCACCAGAAATGAAAAAAGCTACCACCATCCCTGGTGCTAGAAGAGTTGTGACAAAAGCATTTGCAAATAGCAGGTCTTCCTTATCTCTTCCTCATCTCTTCACTTCACTGTAGCTGCTGATGATAAAATACTTCATATTTTGCAATAACTCTGAGCAGTTTAAACATGAATACGTCAGTCTGAGTTGGAATTAACTAGGAGAAGTAGAGCCTTTGTCAGAATATGATGCTTTTTGGTATCAGCTGGTTTCCTTGCCAGGTTTGAAACGACAAAGTTTTGTAGGTATTGCCATCTAGTGGCTCAATACCAGCAGAGACCAATTCCCAGTGAAGCCGTGTTCTGTGTTACAAGTAGGCACAATGCTGAAAATAACAGCACTATCTGACACGATATTACTATTACGCTCTTCACAATCTTTAAAATACCACAGTTTAATACAGACAAGTCTTTGAGTGAGCAAGCATGCTTTCTTCATCACTACAAGCAAAAAGTAAGAACACACTCAGGACCAGAAAGTCAACCTCAACAATTCCAATCTGCTCTTTGAGACTTATTATAATAATAGGAATGCTGCACATACGATTCTACACCAGCTAAAGCCAGTTTATTTCAAATGAAACATAGAGAATAGCTGTAAAAGAAAGGGCTCCAGTGTGTTAGAGGAGTTGCTTTCTTACTTTATGTACTCACATGGTCTCTGTACAGCATCTGGAATCACAGTTAATTCACTGCCTACACCATGCCCACAGCTTGAGGGTGGGGACACATTCATGAAATACAGGTGTTTCCAATCCATCAGTTTGAAATGTGTTAAAACAGAAGCTTTTTAATCTAAGCTAACAATATCCATACAGACTTGTATAGAGAGATGCAAAAAATAGACAGCAATAATAGGAAGATTTGAGTCTGTTTGCATGTGGCTTTCCAGTATCACAAATATTTCCACGTAGGAGTAGGCTACTATCCAAGGTCACTGCTGAGTGAGTTAAATAACTCTTTATTATGCTGTGTTCTACAGACCACACACAGTTGCAGGCAATTATACTGCAACTAAGTGAAAGGGATATAATAACTAACAGGAAAACAGGTGGAAAGACACTAAAAAGACCACCACTGTGCAAACATCATCAGCAACACTGTGGTCAAGGTCTCAGCCTGGTCTGGGCCTGAAAAAAAAATCTCTGTGCAGAAAACACAGGATGGCCCTTTCCTCTTAACATGTTTTTCTGAGGCCTCACCCAGGTAGCAGTCTACATATAAGGCTCAGTACAGTGAGGACTACCTGGAAGAATGAGTGGATTGCTGCCGTGGCTTCACTACGGATTCTCAGGAGGGCTCCAAGTGCATTGCTTCTGCATCGCAAGTGTGGGAACTGTCGGACATACTCCAGTGGGTGCCTCTCCTTTATTTTGAAGGGGAATGACTAAAAGCAACAAGCAAAGAAATATAAGAGGATGAGAACACAGAGTCAATACATCTCTATTGCCACGCACGGAATAGCAATCTCTGCATTCTAAAATTCAATCATCATTACGGAGCAAAGAAAGGAGAAAAGCATTCTTTTCTCATCTTCTCTAGTAATTTGAGGATTTAAATTTCATTATTTTAAAATTTTCTAAGCCACAAAGAGGAAAAAAGTAGAAGTAGTCTGAAATGCTTTATCTTTTGGATGTTGAGCCCCCTTGAAAGCCAACTTTTCAATTCACGACTGCAATAGCGAGCTGTTCCCAAACACACTTGCAGCAGATTCTTCTGCCTTCATAATCTGGAGCAGTTAGCCAGATCCATTGCTTCCATGATTCATCTCCTGGCCAGAGTTACCAGATAAACCACGTAGCCCAGAAAACTGCTTCAGGGTGGGACAAATGCACTCATTTAGCTGCCAACATTTGCACAAGTTTCCTCACAGGAACAGCACTGCCTCAGATGAGAACATTCATGGCGTTCCTATCGATTTTTTTCCTCATTTGATGTACCCTACATACACTGCAGCCAAATCAAAGTCTGCAGGCATACTGAGTTGGAAAACAAGCAAACAACACAGTTTGAAGCACACACTGCCGGACAGTTGGGCATTTTGGCATTCATTCCAAAGCGTTCCTACCAGTTGGACTTCCTGCTGCAGCAACATACCAAAGTATCACAGGGTCCCACCACATGAATGGCTTCAGCTTGCAGCTCCACGTTTTGCATCTTGTGAGGACTTTTGACGAGTTTTCCTTGCACTTCCACTGCACTTCCAAAAGTCAGGTCTCTATGAAACCAAGAGCAACAACAATTAACTAGCTGTTGATACAAAGGCAACTACAATTTAACAGCAGGTTAGATTTGGTTTAGGTTAGATGTTAGGAGGAAGTTTTTTTCACACAGGTATTGCACTGGAACAGGTTGCCCAAGGAGGTTGTGGATGCCCCATCCCTGGAGGCATTCAAGGCCAGGCTTGATGCGGCCCTGGGCAGCCTGGTCTGGTGGTTGGCAACCCTGCACGTAGCAGGAGGGTTGAAACCAGATGATCATTGTGGTCCTTCTCAACCCAGGCTATTCTATGATTCTTTGAAATGAGAATAAATTCACACTAGAAGAATTCAGGACACTGGAGTGTTGGACAAGAGAGAGGAAGACAGGCTTTTATAAGAACACACCAATGTAGACAAATGAAGCTTATAAGAAAAACAAAAAGCAAATATATCGAATAATGTACAGAAGGTTCCCGGATTGTCATGAAATCCCCCACAAAGTGCAACTGACAGTAACAAAATGAAGCTGGAAAACAAGTGCATTATTCTGTTGTTGTCTGACAACAGAACAGACACGCCTACCTGGGAAGTACGCCTACACTGCCATTTCTCAAATCAGCACAGTAAGAACAACAGTGGTCATCAAAAACCTGGAGAACAGTCATCCCCAAAAACAGAGTGCAATTTCCAAGAAGGTCCAACAGTAGTCCTGAACACCCACACTACTACAGCTACTAAAAAAGTGAGATCCAAATTAACCTGACAGGACAAGCAGCTGAACCACAAAGCCACAGCTCCATCTGAAAAACACAACTGAGGGACTTCAAACTGCAGTTGTTTCTTTCCTGTGGTCAGGTGCCAGCTGCTGGAGGCTCCTCCAGCACTGTGGTACAGGAAAGGAGGTCTCAGGAGACCCCTCTGAGCACTGATCGACACACATATTTCTCCAGGTATGACAAAGTGACCCACCTACACTCCAGACTGGGATCAGCAACTACCTGGAGGCTTTCCAGGGAGCTCCCATCATTTATATGCAGGAACAAAACCTCCTTCTGGGATCGGATGGAGCGGACCCAGCCCTACAGGTAAAAGAAAAAGAAATTTGTTATTTCTTGTCATTAGCTCTGTATAACCATGTTTCTTTTTGTTGTTTTCTTCTCCTCATCCGAAGAGTTGGACATGCCACAGCAGGCCTATTTCAGCTTTTCATTGAAATCAAAGGAAATCTTTTTCTATGAGGAAGTTAAGAAAAAAAAAAAAACACCGACAACAAAAAAACCCCAACAATGTCATTTTTTTCCCCGTTCACTTCAAAGCAAATAAGAAGAAAACCTCAGGCAGAGACATCAGCTCTCCCCAGGAGTAAAGCAAGCATAACTAAGATCTACCTGCATCTCTGTGCAGCTTAGAATAACGAAACTGGCAGAGTGCTTTGAAGATGAAAAGCATTTTAGCAACGTACACGCTTCTATTAGTTATTTCCCTCCAGAACACTTTTATTGCAGCTGTGCAGGAATGCACAGTGCTTTAAGTTAAAATACTCAAGGCTATTTTGACAACGTTAGTACCAATCTGTTGTAGCAGCGCCCGTATGAAGGTTTGAACTGGAAATGGTTCACCAGTTGTTTTTGATTACATGCCCAAAGCCATCGGACTGTTGAAACAATGGCACTACAGCCAACAGACATTCATGCAATGCAAAAATCAAAATTAACACTCTGATACTTCTGCATGTTTCTCTTTGTGCCTTAAAAATCAACACTGCCATGCTGTCCCCATTGAAAAAAAAGAAGCATTCTTACCCATTTTGAATTAAGGAATTAAAATAAATCAGTGGTTCAGTGAGAGATGAACAGAGGTTGTGAGAATGAGGATTGTTCCACATGGAGAAGGCTCCAGGGAGATCTTTCTGCGGCCTTTTAATATATAAAAGGGGCTCATAAGGACAGAGTGACTGGACAAGGGGCAACCAGTTATAAACTTAAAGAAGATAGACTTAGATTGGATATAAGGAAATTCTTCACACTGAAGGTGAGGAAGGCACTGGCTGCCCCATCCCCAGAATTGGCTAAGACCAGGCTGGATGCAGCTCTCGGCAGCCTGGTCTGGTGGGAGGTATCCTGCCTGTGGCAGAGGCCAGGAACAGATGGGTTGAAGGCCCCTTCCAGCCCAAACCAGTCTGCAATTCTATGATGCATTTTAGGAAATGAAATACAGAATAAAAGAATCTAAAATGTACAGTCAGTACCAAGACATCAAGCAAACACACCAAAGTGCAAGGTTTTGTACTCGGACCAGAGGAATCCCAGGCATATATACAGACTGGAAGGAGCAGACCTTGAGAGCAGCCCTGCAGAGAAGGACCTGGGGGTCCTGGTGGATGAAAAACTGAACATGAGCCAGCAGTGTGCTCTTGCAGCTCAGAAAGCAGATGGTATCCTGGGCTCCATCAGAAGAAGGGTGGCCAGCAGGGACAAGGAGATGATTGTCCCTCTCTGCTCTGCCCTCATGAGGCCCCCATGTGAAACACTGCATCCAGGTCTGGGATCCCCAATTGAAGAAAGACAGAAAGCTGTTGGAGAGGATCTAGAGGAGGGCCACAAAGATGATCAGAGGGCTGGAGCAGCTCTCCTGCGACGACAAGCTGAGGGAGCTGGGCTTGTTCAGCATGGAGAGGGCTGCAGGGTGACCTCACTGCAGCCTTTCAGTACCTAAAGCGAGCCTATAAACAGGAGGGGAATCAGCACTTTGAAACGGTAGATAACAGCAGAACAAGGGGAAACGGTTTTAAGTCAAAGGAGGGAAGATTTAGGTTGGATATCAGGGGGAAGTTCTTTACTATGAGAGCAGCGAGGTGCTGGAAAAGCTGCCCAAAGAGGCTGTGGATGCCCCATACCTGGAGGTGTTCAAGGCCAGGTTGGATGGGGCCCTGGGCAGCCTGATCTAGTATTAAAAGTGGAGGTTGGTGGCCCTGCCTGTGGCAGGGGGGTTGGAGCTTCATGATCCTTGAGGTCCCTTCCAACTCAGGCCACTCTGTGATTCTGTGATAGGCATGGCATCCAAAATTCATCCTTAGCAGCTCCTCATTTCACCAGAGCTCAGACAAAGCTGTCCTTAAAACAAAACCTATCCATTGGGAAGTTTCCACCTCATGTTATGATAATACTACAGAGAACAAGTGAAAACAGTGCTGATTAAACAAACAAATGTACCCACATTTCCTGCACTTTTAGTCTTTTGCTTAACTGCAAGGATCTACATAGTTCTGAAGACCTGAAACTCACCAACTGCTTAAGGGATTTTATACCAGGAAAACCAATTTAAATCAACCTACTTCTGAACAAACTGCAAGAAGAACGAAAAGGAAAGCATTCCTCATGTTGTGCTGTGACTATGAAACCAGAGAAAGCACTACACAGGCTCACATTACGAGACAAACACTGGAAACAACCCACCACAAACGCACACCATGCACATTTCAAGTCTGCCTTCACTATTTCGACAGAACCCTTACATCTCCAGCATAGGAAATGCCTGCCAAACTGTGGAGTGCAGGTGCATACAAGAAATGTGGAAAATGTTTAGGCCATGAAACTAAGGATTTCCAAAACTTCAGCCTTTCTTCCAGCCTCACAAATTCAGATACGTGTTTACCTGAGCATCCTCTACAGGAGGTTCCACCTGAAGCAGTGTTAATGCAAAACAGATTTTTCTCTAAAGTCCAAAACTAAAGTCTGATTATCTGGCATGGCATCCTCATACTCTTATAGCTAAAGCAACAGGTGTTTAAAAGGTGTTTTGTACAATAACATTCCTGAAGCTGTTGTGCCTGTCTCCTATATTCCAGTAAAACCCCAGAACAGGTACATAATGCCTGATGCACAATGGTAGATGTTTTTCTTAGTTTCCTTCCTTGCGAGGAAACTAACAAACAAAGAAAACCCTGAGCAAAGAAACATTCTTGCTGGCTTTTTTTCCACCTCATCAAGCAGCACCAGGATTTGTTAAACAGGATGAGTCTTCCAGCCTCCCACAGGAAAATATGAGTGTGCCCTAACGCTTATAACAGAGCAGAAGAGGCTGTAGCAGAGGTGTTTGGACCGCTTCACACTCTATCAGAAGCACTGCTAAGTGTCAGTCTCAATTCAGATCAGACTGCAGCTTCCAGTAACTAAAAACTGCTCATAACAAGGATCGTTTTAAGTCAAATCAGTTCTCCAGCCCAGCTTAATGCAAAAGCACGCATGTCAACACAAGGGAAAGGCAACAAAGAATCAAAGAAACAAAAAGGGAGTACTGCCAATATTAGCAGCGGCTTATTCCAGACTGCATAATTCATAAAACTACAGATGAGAAGCATCTATATTGAGTAAGCTCCTTCCTTCTCTATTAGGCTGTACAGAATCATAGAATGACTTGGGTTGGGAGGGACCTTTAAGTTCCAACTCCCCTGCAATAGGCAGGGACACCTCCCATTAGACCAGGGTGTTCAAAGACCCATCCAGACTGGCCCTGAATGTCTCTAGGATGGGAGCATCCACAACATCTCCGTGCAACCTTTGCCAGTGTCTCACTACCCTCACAGAAAAGAATGTCTTCCTAGCATCTAGGTGTGTGGGAAAATATGGACGTGCTGCTATTTGTCAGCGTATTCTGCCATAGAAACGGCCTTTCCCTGCACACATCCAGGGTAACTTTAAAGCTTCGCATCCCACCTAACGACTACCAAGTGATCAGGGACGGGCACAGCCGGACAGAGACAGTAAAAGGGACCAAACAGTTTTACAAAACGCTAAAACTAAAGCCCTCAACTCCGAAGCCGAGGACCTGGGGGCTCCTCTCCCTTTTTCTCCGGCCGTAGGTCGTGTTACCGCCTGGGAATCGCTCCGCCGCCGCCGCCACACACCTGCACCTTCACCTCGCCCGCTGCTTCCCGGGCCCCCAGCGCCTCCCGGACCCGCAGCCGCGCCGCCGGAACGCGTTGCTCCCGCGGCAGTGAGGAGGAGCAGTAGCGGAGGGCTCTCCATCCGCCCCGGGCCCCCAGCATGGCAACGGCCGGGCAGGCCTGGTCCCGTCCTCAACCCACCCCAGCAGAACACAGAAACTCCCTCCACCACCTCACGGTCTCTCTGAGACGATGAAACCTCACGTGACCTCCGCAGCCAATGGCCGCTCGGCGGGCTCCCCCAAAGCACCAATCGGAGGGGAGAGCGCCAGCTTGCAAGAACCGCCTGTTCCGCCGAACGGGCGCAAGGCCTTCTGGGAAATATAGTTCGGGGGGGGGAGGGGGGTGGGTTCGCGCTGGTGGGTGGCTGAGGGGCGCTGCGCAGCTCTCTCACTGCCTCTCTTTAAGGAATGAAGAGTGAGTAAATGTTATAGGTTCATAGAACAGCTTGGATTGGAGGGGACTTTAAAGATCTTTGAGTTCCACCCCTCTGCTCTGGGCTCAAGGGCTGAGGTGAGGACAGGGAGATGGCTCACCAATCACCACAGTAGGCAGAACAGAAGGAGCATGGGGAAATTAATGTGATTTATTGCCTATTGCTAACAGACCGGAGCAGCAAGAACTAAAAGCAAACTACAAACACCTCCCTAGCCCCTCCTTCTACCTTCTCCCCTCCAGGCAGCACAGGGGAATGGAGAGGGAGGGCTGTGATCAATCCATAACATTTCATCTCTGCTGCTCCTCTGTGGTCACTCTGTGCCTCTGCTCCACCCTGGCTCCACCTGCTCCTCTCCCTGGGCTGCAGCTCCATCCCAGGATCAACTTTTGCAGGTGCTCCCCACGGGCTGCGGATTCCTCCAGGCCACATCCACTGCTGCAACATTGGCTCCTCCATGGCTGCATGTGGACATCTGCTCTATGTGGTGCCTATGGGCTGCAGGGGGATAGTCTGCTCCACCATGGGCGTCTCCTGCGCTGCAGGGAACTGCTGCTCCCTGCCTGGAGCAGGGAATGAGTGTACCCTCAGTAAGTTTGCAGACGACACTGATTTGGGAGGGAGTGTTGATCTGTCTGAGGGGAGAAAGGCACTACAGAGTGAGTTTCAATATGGCCAAGTGTCCGGTCCTGCATTTTGGTCACAACAACCCCAGGCAACCCTACAGGCTTGGGGAGGAGTGGCTGGAAAGCTGCCTGATGGAAAGGGATCTTGGAATACTGATGGATGGTTGGTTGAATATGAGCCAGCAGTGTGCCCAGGTGGCCAAGAAGGCCAGTGGCATCCTGGTTTGTATCAGGAATGGTGTGGTGAGCAGGGCTAGGGAAGTAATCCTGCCCCTGTACTCAGCACTGGTGAGGCCCCATCTCAAGTACTGTGTTCAGTTTTGGGCACCTCAATACAGAAAGGACATGGAGGTGCTGCAGCAGGTCCAAAGAAGGACAACAAGGCTTGTGAAGGGCTTGAAGAATATGCCCTATGAGGAGAGACTGAAGGAACTGGGGCTGTTTAGTCTGGGGAAGAGGAGGCTGAGGGGAGACCTTATTGCTCTCTTCCAATACCTGAAAGGTGATTGCAGGGAGAGTGGGGTTGGTCTCTTCTCGCTGGTGACAGGTGACAGGATGAGGGGAAATGGCCTCAAGTTGAACCAGGGGAGGTTTAGGTTGGATATCAGGAAAACACTTCTTTACAGAAAGGGTGGTTAAGCACTGGAATGGGCTCCCCAGGGAGGTGATTGAGTCACCATCCCTGGATGTGTTTAAAAACTGTTTGGATGTGGTGCTCAGGGACATGATTTAGCAGAGGGTTGTTAGGTAGGGTGGTATGGTTAGGTTGTGGTTGGACTTGATGAACCCAAAGGTCTTTTCCAATTCTATGATTCTATGAGTTTTATAAGAATCATAGAACCACAGAATATCCTGGGTTGGGCAGGGTCTACAAGGGTCATCAAGTCTAACTCCAGGCTCAAACAGGACCACTTAAAACCCAAACCCAATGTCAGACAGCAGTGTGCAAAACACTCCTTGAGCTCTAGCAGCTCGGAGCCATGCCCACTGCCTGAGCAGCCTGTTCCATGCCCACCGCCCTCTGGGGCACGGCCTTTTCCTCACACCCCGATCCTCCCCTGACAAAGCTTCATGTTGTTCCCTTGAGAACTGCCTCTGTCACCAGAGAGCAGAGATCAGCACTGCCCCTCTGCTCCCTATGGGAGGAGCTGCAGCTGCCATGAAGGCCTCCCCTCATCCTCTTCTCTGGAATGAACAAACCAAGGACCCTCAGCCGCTCCTCCCACTTCTTGCCCTCCAGACCCTTTTCCATCTTTGTAGGCCTCCTTTGCATGCTCTCAAGTAGTTTTATGGTTCTAATGTTGTGGTGCCCACTCATGATGTGGCACCAGGGACTCTGATAGGAAAGGACTGAAGGGAGAGGTCGCTCTCCTCAACAGCAGTTCAGTATGGCGATGCTGTGGAGCATGTTGCAGTGGGTTTGGGGAATGGCATAGCACCTGTCTGCCATCGCCCTACTCTCCCATCCTTCTGGGTGACTGTCTTGGTTTCCTACACACTGTGCTAACAGATTGAAGATGTGAAACACTGCCATTCTGCTTCATGCTCCCAATTTCCTTCCTCTCTCAAGTGGCAGCAGCATCTGCCCCCAGGCCAGGAGATGCTGGGAAGCTGCTTTGTTAACAGCACTGCTTGCGGGAAGACAAACCCCTGCCTCACTACATGGTCTTGGGTAAGAAAAAGTGCACCGGCCAGAGACCTCCTTTAAAAGAAACGAGCTGAGCTCATGGGAAAGAGAAGAGGAAAGCTTTGTAGATACTTGGTTTTTACTTTCCCCTGTGGTGCTTTTTATCTATGAATAAGAAGCTTGTCCTCAAAGTCCTCACACAGCTTGCTGGTGCCTTCTTTCACCTCTCTCTTTTCTTCCAGTCAGTGACGTCCCCACCCATGGCTCTCAGTCTAGACCTGAGCTCTGAGCTCCTTTGGAAGGCCATCCCGAAGAATTAGAGGTGCTGATCAGGGGCACAGGCATAGCCCTGTGGAGGAGAAAGAAAGTCACAAAAAGGACAGGAGACTGCAGAAAGGGATGCAGAAAGGGTGGGTGGGAGCTGGGCCAGAACCAATGTGGAGAACTTGATAGCTGGTTTCATCTGTCCCCTGTGCTATTGCAAGGGATCAGGCAGACTGCCTGGATGCATGTGGAGTAGTGCTGGATAGAAACTCACAGCCTTACATGTCCTGGTGTTTCTTACTTGGCAGAATTAGTTTTCTTTTAATACTAACACTTTTAACACTATCCCCTCCTGTAAGGGCCAGTATTCAGCTTTGCTATGTGTCAGTACAGTGACATGGTGTGGTTTCTTATGGAATCGCAGTGCAGGGAGGAGCTGGTCCTGCTGTGGTGTGAGACAGAAATACAGAAAGTGGTAGGAAATTAGTGCTCCACTGTTCAGGGAGATGCTGGCTTTATGTGAGAATTAAATGAGTATGTAATAAGTGTTCAGCGTATGTTAGGTCTTCCCTGGTCACAGATGGTACATTTATTACTTCTCATCTATAGATTTTGCCTCTGGTGTTTGGCCCATAGTGTCCCAGAATATTTTTTTACCAGGATAGCTTGACTCATAGAACTATCTCCAGACTGGATTAACTATTTCTTTCAGAATAATTTGGGACTAACGTCAATGCCGGCAGCTGATTGCATGAGATAAGAGGTAAGGTTCTTCCTTCAGATCCCTATGCACCAGGGCCACTTATGGGTCTTTGAGAGAAGTGAATAACTTGGCAAATCTGGCCTCAGATCTCTAATGTTTGTTATGATCTCGTCCCATCCATCTGAATAACTTTCCTTCTGAAGATGAAGTGGTGTCACTGGAGAGAGCAGGACTTTGGTCCATCATCCCTGAAAGAAAATGAGAATGAAGCATTAGTCATTTTGCTGTGAGCTGCTCCAGGCTCCTGGACTGCAGAAAACATTTGTGTGTTAATGGGTACAGTTCCAAGCAATCTTTTAAGAGGACAGAGGGACAGACAGGTGTTAGTATATTCCCAAAGCTCTCCAACAAATGTCAGCTGATCATCCTCTTGTCACTGCTGGCTGCTGTCCTCACTGGACAGATGTTCTGTAGTGTTGATAACACAAATCACAGTCTCAGTGACAAGCACAGGTTGCAGGTTGTTTCACTTCTTCCTTATGGGTTTATACAGCACTAGAGCTAGCCCACGTCTGTTCCCTTTCTGGTACCTGAACTGGGTGTTCTGGAGCCAGTTTGAATATCTAAAAAGGATGTGGCAGTGTCTGAATTTGTGTTCTTCTTCCTTCCCCGCAGAAAAGAGTTCTTCTAAAAGCTCTCCAGAGGACACTAGTGTTGTTTGTGCATCAGTTTAATAATGTAAGTCTGAGCTGGGAGGCAGAAAGCCAATTGTCAGAGTGTCTGCAGGGAAAGAAGCTTAAAAAATGGTGAGTAATAATCATTCTCTTACACTCCCAGCTGGGCATAGGGTCTGCTGAGAAAGTTTGGAACGATGGTGGGGAAGAACTTCCAAACAAGGAACATCAGTTTTTGGATGGGAGTGGACAATTAGTGATGTACTTCAGAATCACAGAAGGTCACCAAGGTTGGAAAAGACCTACAAGATCACCCAGTCCAACCATCCCCCCATCACCAATAGTTCTCACTAAACCATGTCTTTCAACACAACATCCAAACATTCCTTGAACACCTCCAGGGTTGGTGACTCCACCACCTCCCTGGGCAGCCCATTCCACTGCCTGACCACTCTTTCTACTTGTAGGTCATCACCTCATTGGCATAATCTGTGTAAGCAACAGTCAGCCTTCACCTGGCAGGAGAAATGAGGCTGAAAAGCCTCTTCTGTGCGTGTTTCATCCTGGTGCTTTTATTCTATCTCAACATTCAGCCTCCTCATCCATGCACTCTATAGCTTTCTGTTCCTTCACTTCATCTTGTCTAGTGGGTGGAGGAGGAATTGCTCTATGCAGTTCTGCTTTTGAAGTAAACCTGTCCTTGTTTCCTTTTGATGCTGAGGTTTTAGCTAGCGCATTCCCATGATGATTGTCTGGACTTGTGACCTCTTTCAGGCCTCAAGAAGTGCAACTGGGAGAGAGGATTTCTCAAACAAGATACCAGAGAGTCCATTAAGGAAATGGAGCATTCCTGACTAAGATCACCTAGGGAAGCCATCCAGATCTGACTGGAAAGTGCAACTAATAAAAAGAAACAGGGTGGGGGTGATGTAAAGCAAAACATCAAATCCTGCCTCCTTCAAGAAGGCTCTTGTCTCTCTAGTAGCTGATAACTGAACCTGTTTTCTTGACATAGTTAGGAACTGGAGATGCCATTATAGCAAAACTCTGCCCTCAGGTCCGGCCATATGGCAATCTTTTCCACCTTTTTACTTCCGTCAGCCCAGAGCATGTATTTCACAGCAGTGGCATTTCAGCTGCTCTTTCTGATTTCAGTGAGGGTTTTTATCATCAGGAATGTCCACTGTTTGCAGACCTCTGACCCCAACCCTAAGAAAGTCTTGCATCCCTTTCAGTGTGTCATTAGATCAGCCTGTGCCTTCTAGTTGCAGTTCAGTAGAGTGTCTTCTGAACAGATAAAAGACTGTGCGTGCAAGGCATAAGCATGTCCTCCCCGAAAGAAGAGGAGTAAGGCAGATAAATATCCTTGTTAACCTGTGGTTAATATGCAGTTCTTCAACCTGACACACTCCCCACTTTATGGAGACATTTCACTGTATCAGCAGATGCCCTCTGGTGCCCCTAAAGGTCTTAGCATGAAACCAAGATACACCAGATAGGAAGCATCCTGCTATGCCTCAGAAAGAGCAGTGGGGACACAGTGATTAGAAAGTGCTGTTCTTTTCCCTTTCTTTCTTTTTCTTTTTTTTTCCCCAGTAGTATCCTGGTAACCCAAAATGAAGCACATTTGTCTTTATTCCAAAGTAAAGAATTTGTATTTCTTTGTTTCACAGCAGTAACTTTCCAATGAAATGAGATACAATAAAAAGAACATTTCTTCCAATAAATAAAGATGATTTTCCCTAAACAAATCACTGGTTTAGGTAATTCATTCTTTCTATCTCAGCTTCCCTTTTTCTTTTCTTCTTAACCCTTCACTGAAAAGACACAAAAACTGCTTCCTACACAGTCCTTTGTTTTCTTTTCTTTATGTTTGCCAGCAGATAAAGAAAAGGAAAGAACATATCCTTCTGTCAGAGGGTAATATGTGGCTTGACCTGAATGACTTTGGGGCTGTATTCGTGGTACCATGCTCCACCCGTGTTGATGGGTGTGTAAATGCAATGCTCAGAGATGTTGCAAGTTCCCTGTGCTGGGCTTAGGGTCTATCCCTGGTCCTCTGAGATTACCCCTTCATCCCAGGAAGGAGCCAGACCAGAGATGTCACCCCAGGGATGGAGCCAGGGAGATACACAACAGTATGTGAGCACCTCTGATAACTGTCCTGCTCTGCTGCTGCTTGTTTGTGGTGTCTGTTGATGGAACAACCTGCCTTCCTCCAGAAGAGATGGTGAAAAGAAGAAATTAAACCCTTTCCTGCTTGGTAATTGGTGATGTTGGCACTTCTGCTATTGAGTGGACTTGTACTGAGAAGCTGCCCAGTTCCCTCAGAGTTCAGGAGTCCTTTGATTTCCTCCACTTAGAGCTCTGCTGAGGACTTCATACTGTGGAAAGTGACATGGTTATTACAGCTGTCTCTCTCTTAAAACTATTTTATTTTCCCCACCTTTGCAACAATGATCTCTGTGGCAATTCCTAGCTTCGAGTCCTCGCTGTGCTGGGGCTCTGGCAGTGAGACGCTGAAAAGAAAACTGGCTCTTTGCACAGGTCCTCCAGCTGAGCAGAGATCCTGGCTACTGGAGAATAGGAGAGGACTGCAGCAAAATGTCCACCCTGAACTTGTTCTGTGTGTCTTCCCCTAGAGCATTTCCTACCACTTCCGAAACAAGAGTGTTACTACGTGAATGACTCTCAGCAAGCAAGGCACCTGGACAGATTCCTCTGGGACCAGCAGGAGATCTGCTTCTATAACAGTCATGTGGGTTTCTATGTGTCCCATGTGGATCTGAGACAGTCACAAAGTACTAGAACAGAATGGAGTGGCTCAGCTACCAGTATGATTCAAGGGAGAAATATGCAGCCTGGGGTAATGTTTGTCCCCCTCTGCCACCTTGAAGTTAAGTGGATGGTGGGAGATGGATAGGTCTGAATTCAGTGGGGCAATAGAGGAGTGAAATGGATTGGAGTAGTTAACATCTTTACTATGAGTCTAAGACTGAAGGAAATGACCTATGGGAACCTTGCAGATAATAGTGGGGAAGACTCTGAAAACTAAAAGATGCACATGCCCCCCTGCCAATTTCTAGAGCACTAGAAATCGGTGCATCTTCCTAGATGCACTCCTACTAGGTGCATCTTCCATGATGGTCTTTCATTGAGGGAGGATTAAAAGGGGATTAAAGATGATTATGGCTGTAGCATGAGATCATTTTGAGGGCAGCTGGTCAGGACTAAAGGGCATGCTGAGAAATGGTTTTGGAGGAGGAATCCGTATGATGTCCATAGAACCCATTGCTAAGAACAGTTCTCAGGAAGGATGATGCAGGAGGAGAGGTGCAGCCTGTCTGCCAGGGTTCTGTCTCTCTTTTTTTCAGTTAAAAACCAAAGTGGAAATGTCTGCCGTGCAAATAAAAGCATGGATCTATACCAAGAAGGTGGTCTGTTCTGCAACAGCCTTTCATCCTTCTGAAATCAAGATCCAGTGCTTCAAAAATGGGCATGACAAGATGAACAAAGCCGCCCATCAGCATGGCCTGGAGAATGAGACTGAAAATTGAGGGATCAGAAAATCTTGGGAAAGGTCACTCCTAGCAATATGGGAACAGCAGGAAACTGGAAAAGATTATAGGGAGAAATGATGTCTAGCCTGGACCTTAACTCTCTGAACTGCTCTTCCAATAGAAGTGCATTCTGGATCTGCTGTGGGGAAGATGGAAACCGGAATGCTGGTCTTTGTACTGGAGTTAGGCTTCATCATGGGACTCATCATCTATCAAAAGAAAAAGAGAGGTGAATTATTCATGAGCTAAGTGGAAACCTATTCTTAATGGGACTGCAGAGAGATGTTTTAAAGCCTGTAAGACTTCACTAGAAGTTAGATTTACCATGAAAATTTCCTTGGGTTCCCAGCATTCAAGTGGGTTTTATGTGGTCTAATCCAATATTCGCAGAAGCCACTGATAGCTTTTAATTTATTTGAACTGAAGTTAGATTGGGCTTTCAGTGATGAGAAACCATCTTAGCATCAGCTGCTGAAAGGTCAGCCCTGTCCTCTGAGATACAGTCCTCAGCTATGGTTATGGTTTCTTATGAGAATCAAATTAGCTGCTTAATTCCCAAATGTTTCCACATTGCTTCGTTGCAGACATATTTTGTAGACTCCGGAAGCAAATGCATTCATACTTATTTATGAAAAGATTAAATACCTCTCTTTCAAAACAGGGGGAAAAAAAAAAAAGAAGGAACGTTATCTTCCATAAAGCTGCATTCTTGTTCCCAAAATGTCACTTTGCTCTGTAACAATGTCTTCTCACAAGCTTTGTTTTCTCCTTTCTAATTGTTTAGAATTATCAGAATCACAGGCAAGGACTGGGTGAATCCTTGCTGAGTGATATCTTTCATGATGCAACGAGAAATATCCCTCAGCTTAATCCTGTACTGTTATTTTTTTCTAGGCAAGTCACGTCCAAGATAGCCCTTTGTCCCATTAATTCTCAGTGTAATGGTTGAGGTCACCAGCAAGAAAAGGACCTGAGTTCTGTGCCCATTATCACAGTTGCTAATAAGCAGGAATGGGGAGGCTTGATGCTGAAGATGCTGAAACTCCCTTTCTTAGACCAAACATCTGTTTCCCAGTGAGCTACACAGTGAGCACAGCCTACAGATTTGACTCCATGGAAATGGAGTTTCAGAGCCTGCCCAGAGCCTGTGTTTTTCAGGGCCTCACAGTACCCCATGATAAATACTTTGGGTGGTTTTCCAAGGTTGTCTGAGAAACTGGATTCTCCTGTTGTAAATAAAACCCCATGTCAATGCTGCTGTGGTGGTCTGTGAAGCCCAGTGAGTCTCTTTATGGCTGAGTGAGCAAGGGACCACCATGCTCTTAAATATGATGCATGAAGATGTAGGAAGAAAGTTAAAGCTTCCCAGCCCTGCACACACCTGGAGAGAGAAGAGAAGAAAAAATAACAGCATTTCTGAGGAATGTTTTGTACTTTTGAGCAATTTATCTGAGGGTCTGAAAGGATTTAATAACCGAGAGCTAATTAAATGTACTAATTAACCCAGTGTTTAATCTTAGTTCTTCTCTAGTTTTCTGTGCTGCTGAAGCGGAGACGTCACCCCATACGTCGTGACATTGAGCCACTTTGCTTAATTGTGATTCCTCAGCACATGGTGCAGGCACTCAGCGGCTAAGGTGATGAGAGGAACACGAAAGCCCACATACAGGAGAAAATTAGAGGGGCGAAGGCAGCTCTGTGTGACTAACAATCCATGAGATTATTTCCACCAAGAGGATATTGACAGTCTAATTTGCTCCCTGCCATTAGCACCGGTTTGTTCTCCTCACTGCTGTTTTGCTAAAGGGGATGAGAAGCATCTGTTTCTGGACACAGTGACAAAATGGTCACTCCTTGGTCCTGTCCTTGTCACCACAGCACAGAACAGCTCTGCTACAGCCAGGAGGATTTATTTATGAGGGTTTAGGCCAGTGCTCCTCATGCTGTTTTGGTGCACAGCCCACGCATCCAACTTGCTTTCCTACATGAGCTGGTTCCTCTGTGCCCTTGAAGAAAGGACATCCAAAATGACATTCGAGATCAGACTGGACGGGGCTCTGAGCAACCTGATCAAGCTGTAGGTGTCCCTGTTCATTGCATTCTAATTGGGCTAGATGACCTTCAGAGGTGCCTTCCAACTCAAATTATTCTATGATTATATGAAAATTACTGCTGAGAGCCAGCACAGTCCAGCAGTGGATAAGGAGCAATGACCTCCCTGCTTCCAGGCTAAATAATTCCTCCAGCCTTTCGAGAAACGGGGAACCCTGGAGCAGGTTTCTGGCTGGTGGTGGGCCCAGGAGAATGTGTGCTCCATTGGAGAAAGTAAGGCAAAGGGCGAAATAGATCCCAAATCCTGGCACACTGTCAGGATAATCATCCCAAGATACATGTGCAGTACTTCTTGGAGGACATCTGAAATCCTTTTGTTGCTTTTTCTTGCAGCTGGCATGGAAACTATGCTCAGGCAGCTACCCAAAACAACAGTCTGCTGAACAGCACTGGGTAAGTCAGAGGTTTCAGTCTGATCCCAGCTTTGACATCATCTATGGATTATTCATTTATTACTACTAGTATAAATATGGGATGGAAGTGAGCTTCTCTCATCCTTATGGCCTCAACATAGGGCTGCAACTCCTTTAGGAACTACTAAGTCAAGTGTGGATGGAAACGCATCTGTGTGAGCCTGGGTCATTAAATTAGCCAGGGAAACAGGCTGCTATGGAGAGATGCAGCCATCACCGTCACTGGAAATCTCTAAGGGGAAGCCAGGCATGGATTTCTCTGGGATGTCTTCGGAGAATGAATCAGACCTGCCAAGATGTGGGAAGAGGGGGGAGGCAACCCACCGGGGGCCTTTTTTTCTGAACTGAACAGACGAATGCTTTTACGAAATCACCAATCCCCCAGTGTCTCCTTGCGCAGCCCTATGCAGCCAGCGGAGGAAATTGGTAACTGTACCCAGCAAGCCTGTTTTTAATTAACAAATAATTATCTACAAATTGCTGTAATTATTGCCTTGGATTCCAGAGGATGGAGACGTTAGTGTGAGATGAGCACAGTTTCCTTGCAAGTGAAATATTTTCCCTGCCTTATCTCCAGCGCCCTGCTGCTGTGAGGTTTGGGGATTCGGCTGCACGTTCCTTTTTAGAAAGGGATAAAGGCAGCTCAGGCTGCCTGCAAGGGGAAATGCTGTGGAAAAGGCACTGAAAAGAGGGCAAGTTCTTACATTTATCACACTGTCTGCCTTTGTGCTGGAGGGGTTTGGGGGATGCCAATTAAGACATAAGCCCCGATATAAATGCCAGAGGCAAGATGCTTGCACACCACTGGAGCAAAACCAGCATTCTGAGTGGTGATCTTCCCACACCTGATAGAACCAGGTTTGGAAAAATGTGGGGTTCATTTTGAAAATGTTAGTGTTAATTCAGATCAAATGAGCAGCATGGAGTTGCCCTGTGCTCCAGCACTGTGAGATGCTGATTTGGAGGATTGCAGGATCACCCATCAGCTTCTGGACCATGGTACAGAGGGAATTCAAAGTTATTCTGCTGCTATTCTTTCAGGCTCTACTGCCAAACCTCATGGTGTATACCCACACCAAACCTTTCTGGTTGCAGAGGGGTTCCCTATGGTAGACTACGTACAACTTCTTTGCCAACACATAGGGATGTTCCTTGTTCTAAACGATGTAGACCTTTTCAACAGCCCCAACTACTCATAGTAGGTGAAAATCCCCCTGGTTGACAAGGAAGGCAATGAAAGACTGGGTTGATGGGCAACCTGCAGAAGAACTGCCCATCCCTCAGCCTTGCTCTGTGTTTAATCCCAGAGTACTGCTGCCTTCCAAGGAACTATGCCCTTTTTTCTATCACTCCCAAGAGAGTCCTCTAAATGCCACCACTCGCTGCCAGGGTTTCCATGACAGCCTCTCCTTATAACAGCCTAGACTCTTTTTATTATTCATCTGTGGCATATTTACCTGAGGTGAGCTGTACTGTATGCTGTGGTGAAATGTTGCCTTTGTTTACTGTGTGCCACCTTCCCTGTGCAGGCAGAGGGGTCTTAGCATTTGTCATCCCTTTGCTTGTAGGAAAACCTCCTCTCGGCCAAGAGACGTGGCTTCTTGCTGTGGAGGAGTGCTCAAGCCAACCCAAGGCAAGCCTAGATGCTGGCTCTGCCCTCATCCTCAGCTTGCTTTTACTGGCAGGAGAATATAAGCACTCTTAATCCTGTTCAGAAATATGCCACTTATCCTGAAATACAGAGATGGCAGCTGGTTTTCTGCTATTTTTCAGGGAGCAGGAGGAATTTGCTTGGATGCGTGAAGGTGTATCACTGCTAATACCCAACCTTGGCTGGTCTTGAGGAGATTCATGCTCTTCACACCACTTAAGGTTAAGCTTCCAGCTGTTGAGCACCCGTAATGCTCCTGCTTTATTCAAGGCACAGCTATCCCTCAAATACGTGACACCAGCACGAAAACAGTTTGGCATTAGGATTAAGAAGAGGTGGGGTTTTTTTTGTCTTCCTTTTTTTGGAATGCCCACCCCTCTTCCACACACTGTGACGTTTAAATAGATGGTTTCTAATGAATGGAAGCAGTTCATGGACAAAGAAGCTGTCACGGGGAATGATTGATTGTGCTTAATATTTTATTTGCAAGACTTAAAAGAAAATCTCTGAAATATCTTTTGACAGGTCAGTGAACTTAATGAAGTTATTCAGAGGAAACTGAGAGCCTGGAACCAGCAGAGCAGGGCAGGGCTGATAGGCTTCCATTCTGCAGCATGGCTCAGGAATAATGTGTGGGACAGGCAAACAAAGGCAAAATTCAGGTACAACTTCTTCAGCCCTGCTAAGAAGGCGAAAACTAAACCTTTCTAACTACTCTGCAGTTGAAGAGCAAGGAGAGGAACCCAGATAGTAACTGCATGGCTGAAACCAAACCTGAACTTTCTTTGAGACTGAAGTATTTGCAGACTACTGTGCTCAGCATCACTGCAGTGTTTTATGCTGATAATCTTTAATGCCTTTGGAGATATCCCATGGGAAACCGATATCTTCTTGTGCTGCTGAGCTACAGTGATGAAACAGCTTGTCCTAAATCACACAAAGGGCCAAGGTCACACGTGGGATTTGAACTCTGACCTCCTGATGTCTCATCCTGTGCACGCACCGTTGGCTCTTGTTTTTCTCATGCCTCGTTTCCCTCCACCTCCTTCTGCCCAGAGAGTTTCTGCCACTCTCAACCTCTCGCAGCTGCCAGCCATGCTCATCATTGCCTCCAGCGTGTCACCACAGGGGACGTGTCACCCTACCAAGCACGTCCCCAAATCTCTGGAGGAGCTCCTTGCTTCACCTGAAGGACAAAGCTGCATCATGCTCATCAGCGGTGCGGCCAGTTTGAGCATTTCTCTGCCAAACCAGTGAAGATGAGGATAAAGATCACAAGGTTTCTGGAGAAATTCTGACTCTTCTCCAACTGAATGTCACCTCCCGGTAGACATAAGGGGCAGCAGCCATCTCACCGGCCACGTAGGTATCTACATCTGGGATGCTGTTCACAATCCCCATTATAGCTGATGGATACAAATAAGCTCCCCTACGGAGCAAGAGATCCCATGCTGAAGCAGACACCTTTTTTTTTTTTTTTTTTTTTTCTTTTCCTTTTTCCCGTTTTTTCTTTTCCCAGGTACTTCTTCCTTTTTGTCACTAGGTGACAGCAGAGGTCTCATAACATCACACCACCAAGGGCTGCTCTGAAGCAGGGCTGGTGTCGCTTCTTTTTGGCGCTGGGACAGCCTTTTGGGTGCGCCAGGTCACCCTGACAACTTCAAACACCTCTTTATCTCTTTGTTTCACCGGCAGACTAAATACAAATCTGTGCTTTAACTCAAACACCCAACCTTTTTGTGTGGAACTACCCGGATCCCATTTCCTGCCTCATCACCTCTGCCCTCCGTCATCCTATCTTTAAGAACTTCTTTTGCACCTCAACGTATTTTGCTCTAAACTTGTGCTCCCAAGATGGACTCTACCCATGTCACTGAATTCAGTAGGAGCACTCACAGATGCAGGCAGTCACAGCTGGAAGCTGCAATGCCCTCCAACTCTGTACAACCTGGTCCTGCGCACCACCTGCTGAGATAGAGATGGCTCCTGGGCTGGGGGGCATTTCTTTGATAACTGGGAATTGGCACCTTAATTTGAGAACTAGATAAGAGGTGGAACAGGGGATTAAAAAAATATAGTTCATTATAAATGATCCTGTTACCAGAAAAAAGCCTTAACCAGGTGCAGATAACGAGGAAAACACTGGGGGTTACAAACATGAGTCAATCAAATAGTTGGTTGCTGTACCTGCTACTGAGGGGTCTGCATCAGGCTGTGCTCCAGCAATGAGCTCTGCGGTAGCACACAGACCTTGTCTGATGATTAACTGGATCAGGTCTCCGATCTGCACAAAGGTGCTCTGTGGGAGGATATGATCTATGCTCTTAGCAGAGGCCGGGACACTTTAGGAAACATTGCATGTGATTTATTCATAGTTTCATGGGAGATTCTGGGACAATATTTCACAAGGAGGATTTTCATTACAAAATTCTCCAACCTAAATCCCCAGTAGCAATCTTCAGTGCGTGCAGCTCTTGGGCATGGTCCAGGATTTTGTTCTTGTCAAAACCAGAGCAGAGGAGATACCGAGACTGTTTGAATCTTTCAGATACTGCCAAACTAGAAGTATTTCAAGCTTCTTGCCAGTGACTTGGAGAAGCTTCCACACTGTTTATTGCAGAGATTGTGGGTTGCCTTTGTTTTCCCAGCAGTATAATTTTTACTCTCAAAGGCAATGATAGCCTATAGATTGGGGCATCCCTTCTTATCACCACAGTGCAGGCTTGCAGCCCTCGACCTTGTGCTCCTATTGACTTGAGTTGTGCAGGATCACAGACTGAGGAACTGTTGTAGTGAATTGTGAGGGAAAACTAAAACAACTAAAAGTTGTCTTTTTCATTTCTGATCACTCCTTTCCCATCTGGATTAAGGAGTCAAGATGACCTTGTTTCTTTGGTGTTGTGCTCTAACTGTTCCTTCTGGTGGAGATGGAAGTTTCTAACGAATAATGGCTCTTTGTTCATTGTAGCCATCTAAATATTGGGTAGTCAAACTAAGCTGGTGATACAGAAACCCTACATGACAAAATAGGCAGGTAGATCCCTTAAATGGCTCTGTGCATCTCAAGATGAATATCTAAAACAGGAATCGGGAGCAGTCAAGCCAAGCTTGTATCTCTCAGTTGTCTGTTAAGTGACAACTTGGATAATCCACTTAGAGTAAATCCTGATGCCCCATGAGATGAATCCCATCTCTGGGAAGGAAAAGCTCAGACACCATTTGTTCTGTACCCTGAGTACCTCGGTGTGTACCCACTTGAATCCCATGGAAGAGAATAGGATGGATTAAGGTAGAACAGGATAGGAAAGACAGACTGAGAAAGCTATACAGGCCCTGAAGTTATAGGTAGGAGGAATATTCGTAAACCCCCACCTCATTCCTACAGGTTATGATTTTTCCCGATGTCACGTGCTTCATCCTCAGATCTGGGAGCTGTCCTGTTCCTATGAGACGTGGATGATGGATCACAGGGAAGGCCTGGCTGTGTTTGGGAACTGACACATCACTGGCACTTCAGTGTTGCTTGACATGTGCCAGGCCATGAAGTGGCTCCTCTGTGAACCATCCAGGATCTGTCCATCTGCTTCATGTCCTATTTTAGAAACTGTGAATGAAGGTAAAACCCAGCCTGGAGGTGACAAGCATGTAGGTCACCCTGGCCATGTCCACAGCTGGCAGAGCAGGGAAGGGAGGGGAGAAGGGTGACACTGGCTGATGAATCAGAGCTGAAAGCAGACCTTTAGAGACACTGGTACAGCCTGAATGTCACAGAGCAGCTACTGCTGATCTAAACAGTCACCTTGAAGCTCAAAGAATGACTCCTAAGCCTCGTTACAGCAGTTTGGGGACTAAAAAGGGTCCTGAGAAGCCCTTACAACCTGAGTTTCAGGCGAAACAGCCTGCAGTTAGGCAGCTACGTGTCTGTGGTACCAATCGGGCTTTTAAATCTGGAAGCATCTGCCCCAGCAGTGATTTGATTTTATGCAATGTCTCTCATGCTACTGTATTGCTAAGCATGTCACTAAATCCTTGCACATCAAAGGAACAAAGTAAATCAAGCAAAACTGCATAAGCCACATTACAATTCAGTTTTGGCAAAAGGTGCTTAGGCAACCCTGGAGGCTGTGCTCCTCTAGCTGGTAGCAAAACTCACGGAAGTCAGGAAGCAGTGCTTTTTTATTTCCAGTAAAATGGCCTTGCAGCTGCAAGGTTGAGTTAGCAACTGGCTGGAAGTCGAGAGCCCTAGAACTCCAGCCCTGAGTTGGATCGTAATTTACCAGCTAGCTTCAAGCATTATGTTTAACTTTTTTTTGTCCCCATTTCCTAGTCCATGATGTGTTCTTTCCATCTTCCACAGAGGAGATGAGGATTAGTTAGATAAGGCCGTTTGTTGCAGACGGGAAAGCTTTGCAAGCATTAAAGACTCAGGTATACCCTTTGCTAGGCTCACTTGAGTTCCTAGGAGTCAGCCATGCAGGGCAGAATGTGACCAGAATGCTGCTGTTATTATTTACTACTTATATTTCTGATCACATAGGGACTGATTCGTTTTGCTGCTTTGTGTTGTTAGGAAAGGGAAATGGCACTTCAGAAGCCTGGCACCTATCTCACTCCCTGGGATCACATTCCAATGGGAGAGCTGTCATTTCTTGGGGTGCTGACGCCATCCTTGGGGTGACTTATTCATTTGGGTTGGATGGGTTACAAGCATGGAAGACTGTGTGAAGGCTGTGTAGAGGCCACCAGGGGACATGGAGGCATCCATCGTGGTCATGGTGAAGAAAAGGCAATCCAGAAAGCAGGATGACTGCATGGTGGCCAGAGTGAACATCTTCCTCCACAGAATTAAAGAGAGATCTACTCTGGAGGGTGACCAAATTTCTCATAGCAAAAGCAGGTTGGAGCAGAGTTCCTTGGGAGTTTGCTCTTGCCCCCACTTGGAAATTTCCAGATCAGGCGTGCTAAGGAATGCTCAATCCCATCTGCCCAGAGCACTTTGTACTGTAATTCCCTAGACTTCTCTTCATCCAACCTGACATCCACCCCATCTCAAATCTAATGCAGAAACTGAAATCTCTATTCCAAATATTCCCAAGTCCTATTGTCCCGTACTTGCTCTATCCTTCTTTTTTGCCATGAGAACATGTGCATCAGCCTCACAATAGAAAGGCTAAAATCAATGCCATTTAACATGGGTGAAGTCCAACCCAGCTACAACGGCTTTTGGTCATTCCCACGCTAGAACACATTGATGTTTACAGACCACCATCACCATACAGAATATTAAACAAGAAGCAAATACAATGCATCTCCCAGGGATCTTTTTCTCCAGAGAATCTAGATGCTTTCCAGGCGCTTGGTAACAGCACAAAATAGACTGCTATTAGAATTCAGAAGCAAACAAAATAGCCCTTCCCCGCAGGCTTTCTTTCTACAAGGCATTTCTGATGAGAATCCAGAGTCTCTGCAGAGGTCTGGCATACAAAATCCAAATTATACAGCTCACATTCTCCTCTTTAGAAGCAGCTATGTGAAGCACCAAATCCTTCTGAGATTCCCTCCGGTGGTAAGAGGCGGCTCGTTATGTTCAGTCCTCTGCTCGCAGCTTGCCTTGGGATGAAGGCCTGAAGAAGAGGTGGCCCAGGAGCTTCCTGACCATCCCATGGTCCTCCTGGCTCAAGGACAGCCCATCTCCTGCATATTTCAGAGCATGACAGAGTGCCAATGGCAGAACCACCTGCCTGCTTGCTCACAGCCCCTGGAACACCCTGGAACTCTGTCCTTCCCTTCCCATCTTGGGAGATTCCCACTGAAACCTGAAAGGGCACGCCTACAACTGCACATTCGGGGCTATTTTGTCATGGGGTCAAGGTTAAAATTGGTTGTTTTCATGAGTTATTTGCACAGTGGAAGTTTTCCACACAGTGAGCCATTACGAACAAATAGGTGGAGAGGATAATTATGACTGGTGTAAAGCTGTGCCGAATTTCCCTCTCCATAAAGGGGAGAGAAAAACTTCCTTTCCTTCTGGAGGTGTCTGATGTTTTAATCGTAAGGGGAGCTCTTTACTTAGAGATTTAAAAGATACCACTATGATTATATAGTCCCACCTTCTGCATAACAAAGGGCAAAGGCCATCAGCCATTAATGTCTGTGTTCACAGAATCACAGAATCACAGAATGACCTGGGTTGGAAGGGACCTCAAGGATCATGTAGTTCCAACCCCCCTGCCTAGCAGAGCCACCAAACATACACATTTACTCAATCAGGTTGCCCAGGGCCCCGTCCAACCTGGCCTTGAACACCTCCAAGGACGGGGCATCCACAACCTCCCTGGGCAGCCTGTTCCAGGGCCTAACCACTCTCCTAGTAAAGAACTTCACCCTAACATCCAACCTAAATCTTCCCTCCTTCAACTTGGATCCTTTTCCCCTAGTCCTGCTATTGTCAGCCCTTTCAAAGAGTTTACTCCCCTCCTGGGTGTAGGTTCCCTTCAGGTATTGAAAGGCTGCAATGAGGTCACCCTGCAGCCTTCTTCAGGCTGAACAAGCCTAACTCCCTCAGCCTGTCCTCATAGGGGAGGTGCTCCAGCCCCCTGATCATCTTCGTGGCCTTCCTCTGGACCCTTTCCAAAATCTCCATGTCCTTCTTGTACTGAGGGCTCCACACCTAGACACAGTACTCCAGATGGGGCCTCACAAGAGCCGAGTAGAGGGTGACAATCACCTCCCTATCCCTGCTGACCACCCCTCTCCTGATGGAGCCCAGGATCCCATTTACTTTCTGAGCTTGCTTGGGATTGTAGCGCATCTCTTAGAAATTCATCCATATGACAAACCTGTGTCAAATCACAAACCCCAGTTTCTATGTTGACTGTGTTGCAATTTCCATTTATAAATTCAGCTTTGGAGTAAAATATGCATTTTTTGTTTTCTGTTTATATTATACTCACACCCTATTCATTACAAGGTCAGAATAATGTCACCCAATCGGAAATATGATGAAATAAATAGGCTGCAATGTCTCTGAGAGATGATCAGAGAGAAATTTTTGCTCCACCATTATATGACACTGATGTCAGTTCAGGGATGCTGCCAAAAATGTTACATTTTGGGATGCAAATGCCTCCAGGAAATATTACTTTTTGCCACTGGATGGGTCTATGGGTTTATCTAGCCTAACTCATCATATGCCTTCTGTTCCAAAGAAATCTGTACCAGATTTTGAAGGGCGGTAGTCTTAATTTTTGTTGTTCCAAAGAAAGACAAGGTAATCGTTTAGTGATGACCTGAATGAAAGTGATACAGACTGGCATCTCCTTGGAGGAACATGTATGTATGGGACAAAATAGAGTCTATAGGAAATGCACGCCCATGTATCTGCTAGTCTAGTGTAACAGATGAAAAAATAAACTTGGTGAAAAATCTCTCTTGAATTAGAATTGTTCGCAAATCACACTATTTCACAAATCTCACTATTTTGAGAAATCATTTTAACTTGCTTTTCTTCAAAGGAAATTCTGATTTGTACTTAATGATGTGATAGGCACTAACATGTTGTTCTCCATCACGGTATTTTGCTTGTATTTACACCAACAAGAGCTAACACGGCCTGGATTTATTTTTCATGTTTTCCTCAATGTGAAAATCACTGCCATGAATTTGAGGGCTTTTACTTCCCTACCCTAGATGGGATGAAGGGATGTGCTTACCAAAGGACCTGTGGAGGGTATAGGGCTCTGTAAAGGAGTTTATCCTTTAACATATTCAAGAAGGTTTATCTGAAGACAAAGAAGCCTGCTGACCTCTGAAACGCCACGAAGATTGGGCCCAGGGGGAGGCATCCTCTTAAGCCTTCAGTGATTTTGTGAAGATTATGAATCTATAGCGCTCTTTAAAAATGAAGAAATATGGTTAAAATGTTCATTAGTGATTTATTTATTTATTTTTTGTTTGTTTGAGTCTTTTTGCTTATTTATCATCATGTCCTCTGAAGGGTGAAACCGGGAGGGGCGGCTGAGTGGGATGGGAAACTGGGGAAGGAGAGTGCTTTGTTGGAGACAAATGTGAGATGCAAGGATTGTATCTGAGCTCCAGGGATCCAGAGCAAGGAAGACTGGCTCTAATCCTGGCCAAAGGTGCTGGGAAGGGACTTACAAGGGATTTACAAGATTTAATTCTTTGGTGACCTTTGTGAAGCCACTAACGTGCACCAAATCATGATTTAATGTCTCCCAGTTACAGAGATACTGTCGTATTTTTAGGTAAAAAACATCTAGGAAATCATTCTGTATTTCCATCAGAAATTTCTTTCTAGCTTGGCTTCAGTTTCTAACCACCAGATGTCATTGCTCCTTTCTCCCAGGCACAAAAGCTGAATTGAATAAATGCTGAAACACAGGCACTGTGCTAACGCTAATCACAGAATGCATGTTCAGTAGCTATCTGTGGTCCCCAGCTATTTTCCACCAGTTATCAATTAAGAGGACAATATTACCTACAGGACATCCCAGCACTCATTACAGCAAAGTCTACACCTGGAAGGAAAAGGACATATTCCTTAGGGAACCAGCACATGACATTAACTGGAGTAATAGAAACAGTGAGGCCAAAGAAGCAAACGGCAAAGAGATTTCTGAGACAGCTCAAGGTTTTTATGGAAATAAATGGAATTAAGGAGCATGGTGACAAGTCACAGAGCTGGGGCCCAGGCCCACTAAAGCCAGAGAGGCAGAGGAGGGAGAAGGAGCTTTTTCTTTTTTAGTACATCCCTTATAATGCCCAGGAGAAAATACTAAAGAAGCCTCAACGTGCTGTCCTGTCTCTTGTCCAAGAGTGTCTGTGCTGTGACTCCAAGCTGTGGGATGCCAGTTTGTAATCCAACATCTTCTTGCTTTCTCCTTTGCTTATCAACATCCTTAGGTTTCCTGGGCTTCCTCACTTGAATCCAGCCCCCATCTGTATCTTCATATCTTCCTGAAAACAAACACAGCACCAATCTGAAAGGAATGCTTGAAAATCGAGAGCAAAGCTTGTACACTTTCATAAGGATCTAGAATGCTTGACCTACCTTCCTCCCACTTGGTTACTTCTCTCCTTTTAATAAATCAAATAAAACTGTATGAGCGCTGCATTTCATCTTGTCTGGACTGTTATATTTAATCTCACGTGTGGATGGAGGTAGGTGTGCATGGGGGAGAATGGCTCAGAAGTCTGAAAACATGAGTGATGACTCTCTTAAGCTCTTCTGATTTCACAGAAAGTTGCCAGACAGGACTTTAATTAGTGCCTATCAAAACGAATCGGGAGTAGGAAAGGGTTTGTCAAGTCGTTAGCTGCCGCTAAGCTTTCTAGAGTTTGTGGGGTTTTCTTGCATTATGCACCAATTTATTCATCCTAAGGATTTTACGGCCGTGCTCCCTTGCTTACAGCACATCTCTCTGCATGACAGACCTCTTCTATCATCTTTGCCGCTTGCTCAATTGGCAATTTTCCTGCTGGGGTGGGCAGGAGCGCTCAGGCGTTGCCAGGGTGGAGATTGGATTTTCACTTTGCACTTTTTCTGAGGCTGAGAACATTTTACTCATGTGCTGAAAATGCCATTATCGGTGTTTCATCTGCAAAGTAAGTCTGGAAATCAACAGTCCTCAGTATTTTGTTTGTGTTGTGAAACACAAGCATGAGAAATTATCATGATATATAGCCTGATAGGGGGGGAAAAAAGCAAAACCAGTACATTTTGAAAGAAAAATGAGAACTTTTCTTTAGCAGATTTTACTGGAAATGTTTTATTACTGCAGTTTTAATTTGGTAACATGATTCACATCATGTTTGGAATTCTCTGATTGTGGTTATTCTGGAGATTTCAGTCAATAAGATGGGATTCAAGTACTAAACGTTAAGATTGGCTTGGAGAGCTTTGCTGGATCAGAGCCGTCCTTATCAGGGCACTACTCTGACATCCAGGGATGTTTCTTATTCAAAAACCACAATTTAAAATGAAATTGTTAACTTTTGTGCCTAATGCAGCCGCCAAAAGAAAACGCATGATAACTGCAGGCTGTAAAAACAGAGTAGGATCACTGAACACATCTGGAATTACTTTAATTACTGCACATTCAACATTGAGCTACTTGGTTCATATGCAAACATAAGACAAGCAATTAATGTACAAGACTTAGACTGTGTGGCTTTCCATCTTTTAACTACTGATTTGGAGAAGGGAGGGGAAAGGGAAGGGGAAGTTTTATATTTGTAGATTTTAAGGTCTGTTTGACGTGGTTGGATGTAGAACAGAATAGTGAGTTCTGCCCATTTACTCCTCTTTGAAGCCCCAAACCTGGTGTTGACTAAAGCGTATTTTCCTGAAAGACACTTAATCTTGGTTGGAGGAGATCATTAAAAGCTTTTCAAGTCCTTTTTAAAAGCAGTGTGAGGATGTATGACATTTTTATTTGATTTGCAATAAAAGTTACAATGAGCCGTGGTTTTATCTGTAATTAATTATGTATTTTACTTAAGATGTGTTAATAAAAAAAATAGCGGAGGTCTGAAGGGTATCCAGTAAAAAATCAGTTGGCTTGGCAAATTATTCTGAGAAATTACTTCAAATGAGTTTGAATTCACTGGCTGTGCCATGAAATCTTGTGTCGCAGGCTCAAGATGAGAAATTAACTACGCCGTGCAAATGAAACTGTTTTAAAAATCTCTTTGTTGCACAGAGATAGGAGGATTTTTGTGTAGGGTGTTAGGGAGTGCCATCTGGTGGTCACCATTCTGGACTATTTTCTAATGATGACCAGCTGTCTAATTTTTCACTGGTCAAAATTATGAGTAAAATCATAGAATCGTTAGGGTTAGAAAAGACCAGCAAGATCATCAACTCCAACTGTTGACCCTAAATAGATATCACAGAATCATAGAATCACAGAATCGTTGGGTTGGAGGGGACCTTAAAGCCCACCCAGTTCTACCCCCTGCCATGGGCTAGTCCCCACAGCAGCTCAGGCTGCCCAGGGCCCATCCAATCTGGCCTTGGGCACCTCCAGGGATGGGGCACCCCCAGTTTCTCAGCAGCCTGTGTCAGGGCCTCAGCACCATTTAGGTCAAAAATTTCTTAACATCTAAACTAAATCTCCTCTCTTTTAGTTTAAAGCCATTCCACCTTGTCCTGCCACTATCGGACTGTGTAAGAAGTCACTCCTCCTTCTGCTTGTAAGCTTCCTTCAATACTGGAAGGCCGCAATGAGGTCTCCCTGGAGTTGAACCAACCCCACTCCCTCAGCCTTTCTTCATAGGAGAGGTGTTCCAGCACTCTGAGTACCTTTGTGGCACTCTTCTGGACCCACTTCAACAGCTCCAATTTCTCCTGTATTGGTGGCCCCAGGATGGGACATAGTACTCCAGGTGGGACGTCACAAGGGCAGAGTAGAGGAAGAGAGTCCCCTCCCTGTCCTCTGCCAGCCCTCTGTTGATGTAGTCCAGGATATGTTTGGCCTTCTCAGATGCAAGTGCACACTGACAGCTCATGTCCAGCTTTTCATCCACCAGGATCCTCAAGTCCTTCTCTGCAGGGCTGCTCTAAAGATGTTCACCCGGTCTGTACTCATAACTGTGATTGCACTGATCCAAGTGCAACACTTTGCACTTGGCCTCATGGTGATATTCTCCTGTGCCCACTTTTCCAGCCTGTCCATATCCCTCTGGCTCGTGTCCTTCCCTTCTATGGTGTCAGCTGCACCGCTCAGCTTGGTGTCGTCAGCAAACTTGCTGAGGGTATGCTCAGTGTTGCTGTTTATGTTGATGATAAAGATGCTAAAGAGCACCGGTCGCAGGATGGACCCTGGGGGATAGCACTCATGATTGATCTTTGCCTGGACATGGAGCCATTGACCACAGTCCTTTGACTGTGACCATCTAACCAATTCTTTATCCACCTAATAGTCCAGCCTTCAAATCCATGTCTTTCCAATTTAGAGATAAGAATGTGGTGGGGGACCATGTCAAAAGCCTTGCACACATCCAGGCAAAGTCAGTTGCCCTTCCTTTGTCCACTGATGCAGTCACTCCACCACAGAAGGCCACCAGATTGGTCAGACATGCCCTATGGGTGCACCATTGCGCAGCTAGTCCATCTATGGCTAAAATCACATTGCACCAGCATGGACAAAGATGCATGGGCACTCAGCATAAAAGTAACAAGATTTTTCTGAGTTAGGCTCCTTGGAAAACCAGGACTGAATAAGACAAGAAGGCTGCACGGATTTCCCAGAGCTGTACTGAGTTGTCAGAAGAGATGGCAAAGCCTGCAAGAAAGTCTGACTTGTACAGTTTCTCCTCCTCCATGCCATTTTTTTTTTTCCTTCTGGAATTTAATGCAGAAAACTTGAAAATTTAGGGAAATAGAGAAAAAACACTATATGAAATATAACCTTCAGAATGCTAGCTGGAAATTCTTAGAGTAACTATTATATTACTTCTGCTGCACTTCTACCTTTTAGTACTAAATATTCCCAATCATGTCAGCACGTATCAAAATGTTTAATAATAATAATGATTTCCAGAGGTTCTACACTTTACTACTGATACTGCGGTGCTTTGTTAAGTACATCATTCTGAATATATATACATATAATTTTTCTCAAGCTTTCCTCCTAAGCGATGATTTTCTTCTCCATTTACATAACAATATTAGAGGATATCACCTTTCTTTTTTTTCTCTTTTTTTGGTTGAGTCAACAATTTAAATACTTTTTTATTTGCAAGCCTGTAATTTCCCTACCTTCTTTTTAGGGGTATTTATAAACAGAAATCATATATAGAAGCATTTTAGTATGCAGCACTGTTGTATGTGTAGGGAATAGTTATCACAATTTGGAAGTAAAACATGGAATCAAATAGTTTAATCAAAATTTTTATGTGATATGTAATGATAATATATTGTTCATAATAAATCAATGATGATCAGTTTCAGCAAGACAAGTTTACTTTTTACATTACAGATGTACTTGTTTGAAATTCCAAGGGAATATTTCAGAAATAAATGTATGGATGTTTGGAATGTAATTTTTTGCTCAATTTTCCTTCTGCAATCATGGGCTGAAAAAAACAAACCTGAACAGAGATTTCAACAGGTTGCCCAAGGAGGCTGTGGATGCCCCATCCCTGGAGACATTCAAGGCCAGGTTGGATGTGGCTCTGGGCAGCCTGGCCTGGCTGTTGGTGATCCTGCACACAGCATGAGGGTTGAAACCAGATGATCATTGCGGTCCTTTTCAACTCAGGCCATTCTATGATTCTACGATATAATTCTATGATTTGCCACCAGGTGATGGAAAACATCATCAATTAAACATAGATTGCAGCAAGGAGAAAAAAAGGCACTACAGAAAGGACTGAAGTACAAACATGAGTGACCTGCAAAAGAGGCAAATGGGAGATGAGGGGTTGGGAGGATAGAAAGGCTTTGGTCACCACTTCTGCAGACATTTGCTTTAGAAGATGCAACAGGAGACACTTTCATGGGCGTTCATTCTCTTCTTGCAGCTGCACAAGATCTACCTTCAAGAGCGTAATTTCACCCTGCAGGATTTCTCAAAGTCAAAGCAGGGGAGTTCTCAGGAGCACCAGCCAGGGAATGGCTGATCCAGTGAACATCAGTGCTCCAGAAAAGGTACTTCATGTTGTAACCAGAGTTGCCTTCAATTGCACCAGGGGAGATTCAGGTTGGATATCAGGAAAAATTTATTCTCTGGAAGCGTGACTATCATTGGATCAGGCTGCCCAGGAACGTGGTCAGTGGGCATGGTGGGATGGGTGGGGTTGGACTTGGTGATCTTAGAGGTCTTTTCCAACCTTAATGATTCTATGATTCTACGATGTGAGTTCCTGAAGTGCTTGCCACAAAACATGGGTGGCCCAAAGAAGTTGGAATAAAAAGGAGATGGTCCAGCTAGACTTAACATCTGCCCTGATAGGGCATTTCTTGTATGAACACTGGAATTTGGTGAAAAAGTCTTACTTACTTGAACTTATTGTACTGGAATGTCACTGTGAGAGAAAGAGAGTTTAACACAGACTTCGGATGAGAAATTTTACATTTTAATTCTCGTGTGACAGGCTGTAGCAAAATCCTGAATGCAAATACCTTATATCTGCAGCACAAAAAGTACTGACTGATATCGCTCCCATAACACAGATGTTGCTTTTCCAATTTCTGTTGTAGGACTGGAAATAGAGAGTCAATGAAGAAAACAATTATTGATAGTAGATATGCTCTTGAGAGTGTTTGATGAGGCCATGCTTGAAACTGATACAGGGAACAGTGCAATACATGCATATTTGATCAAAAAGAATTATCTAGTTTCAAAAACAATGTGGAATAAATTCACAGAAGCTGCAGCATGGGATCAGACAACACTGAAGGACATTAAGGCGGTGACTGTGATGGGCCAGGGATTTATACATAACCTGTATTTGCAGTTCTAACCAAAGCTTTGTGCAATTTGTGGTAGACTGAAGATAACACTGGCTTCAGAGGTATTGTATTCTTTTTAATGCTTCAGAAAAAATACAGGAATTCTAAGAAGATGTACTTATAAGAGCCTAAAAGCGTGTCTAAAATGAACAATTCAGGCCAAAATATGCAAAATGGATGGGGAAAAGACTTTAATGTGTGAAATCTCACAGATCTGAGAGTATCACATTCAGCTTCATATATCTCTGAAGTCCAGTGGTGCGGGCAGAGAGAAGACCATACGAAAAGGCAGCTAAAGGGGATGTGGAGTCTGACCCCAATTTGTGCCTGGCTATGGTGGACTCTAAATAAAAAACTGGAAAAATCATGGCTCTCACTAGCAGAAATGCTCTTCAGTGCAAAGTTTACAACCAGGTTGACTACTTTAGATAGAAGTACCTTGAAAGTAGATCTGATCTGGTTTCCAAGAACTGTGGAGATGTGGCACTGAGGGACATAGTGGGCATGGTGGGGGTGGGTTGGGGTTGGGCTAGATGGTCTCAGAGGTCTTTCACAACATTAATGATTTTGTGATTCTACTCTGAAGTCTAGCAGGGGGTCCTTTTGTCTAATGTTAGAAATGTAGATGTAGGTACAGCATCTCAAGTAGTGACTCTGGGTGTCACTGGCAGTGACAGAGGCATTAATAGGAATGGTTTATCTGAGCTTTTGTGGGTATCTCAAGTAGGATGGGATTAATTGCACCTTCAGAGCACTCCTTTCTGTACAAAACTATGCAGAAAGCCTGGTGGAGGATATCTGTATAGGCAGAGGTGTCTGCAGTCTGGACCCCAAAATCAAGTGAGGGTAACCTAAGGTATGTGCTGGTACTGCAGAGGCTCAGATGATTGCAGAGGATTAGGAAGATACAAACTCCTGAGGAAGATCTGTGGAAGAATCAGAGTGTACTTGCAAGCTGTTCTGAGTAAGAAGAATAGGGTTATGAAACTTGCTGAAATAGTCCTAAAAGTAAAGAAAAAAAAAAAAAAGGAGAATGTTGCAGAGCTGTAAAGGAATGAGCAGAAGGACAGGGATGGATGGGCCTCTAAGAAGAGCAACCAGCACACACTGTGCTTCTGGGAGCTCCTGAGATACTGAGAGCTGTTAAAACAGTTAAAGTGGAGCTGGATGTGGTTTTTTTTTTTTCTAGCTTCATATTGCAATGAGAGCTAATGCTGTTGAAAAACTGAGCTGTGTTATGAGGTTGTTGACTATTCTTAGAGCAAGGAACAAGGTGATACTGACCAAAGATGGCAACAAAGCAGCTGTGAGGTTCCTGGACTCTGGTAAATGTTTTACTTATATCTTGCCTTTTCTATGAAAGCCTGACATGTTTGCTTCCTGATTGGACTCTTTCTTGGTGCCGTGGTTCTTCCTCCATCAGAACTGCTGCCCAAAGCTTTCCCTTTGAGCATTCCACACATGACAGAGCATGACGTGGCATATGGCTTGCAGTCTTCTGCCTGCAATTCATATAACCCAACTTTTGGAGTCTAGAGTTGCAGTGTTTACATTTGGACCAGCAGTTTTAGCTTCCTCTACAGTCAGAAGAGAAAAATATGCAGCTCCAATAGTGTTCCCATGCACATCTTGTTGCCGTGGCTTGATGGTGAGCTGCATGGGGGCAGGAAGATTTGTGCTGGAGCCAGATATAATATTAAATTATAAAGGAGAATAAGCACTACTAGGCATGGGATCAGACCTATTAGACTAAAAGTATGAGCTGTAGGTACTAGGATACTCACACATCATTTATTTTGTTGTGTCTTGGAAACACGCATGTGTTCTTCAACTGCGAAACACACATGTCACTCAAAGAAGGAATGCAGGTATCCTCATCTATGCACCTTCCCTCCCCAGATTACTATTGGGCAATTTAGCACACTCCACACGCCATTAGATGTGCATTGATTATGTGGCTTTAGTACCATCGATATTCAGTCCATCAACGTGCAAATGCTACTCAGGGAAATATATATCCATAAATCATTTTGCTAAAACTCCCAACCAAAATAAGGGCAGATAATGCTACTAACTGAACTGTACAACTGATTGGAAGTAAGAGCTTCTGAAATAGCTTCTTGATTGAGAATATATGTCTCATTAATCTTTTAAACAGAACAGCATGAGCTGAGCAAGAAAGGATAATGGAGGCCATAGCAGCATCCTCACTGTGCCCTTAGGACAAGGGCTGGTTGTTTTCAGGCCTGATTAAACAAATCACTTAGGTGGAGGCATCATCTTCTGCAGGTGCTTAAAATACTGCAGGCTATGCTTACAGAAGGGCACAATTGCCCTGCAGGCAACAGGGTGAAAAGTAGAGATCCTCCTCTTATCCTGCTTGGTGGCCTCTCTTTTTGTAGGTGGCCATGATCTTCACAAGCCTCTTTTTTGTGACTTAGATCTCCAATGTCTACCTCTTGTCTTAAGCACCCTGGTATTAGGGGTAGAGAGTGTGAGTTGGGTTGAGTGATGATGTGAAACTTGTCTATATGGCTTGTACTGTCTTGCTCCGCACAGAGCTGGAGGAGTGAAGGGTCCCTTTCTCCAACATGTGGTAGCTGGGACACCACTCTGGAAAGAGAGATTTTGATCCCAATTGGTTTCTTTTCCAGAGAGTTTTGCATTTTAGATTCATTGTTGTCACCATCCGTTGTCCCCAGGGTCAGAAGTCTCAGCACGTGTCACGAAAGTTGTCCCATGACATGTGGGGACATCACAGTGACAGCAGCCTGACCACGAGCCAGCAGTGTGCTTTCAGCCAAAAGAGTCAATCGTACTCTGAGGGGCTCCAGGCCCAGCTCTGACACTGGGTGAGGGAATGGATTGCCCTCTCTGCTCTGTGCTGTGCAGCCTCACCTTGAGCACTGGGAGCAGGCTTGGGTGCCAAAGTGCGAGGACATAAAGCTATTAGAGAGCATCCAAAGGAGGGCTGTGAAAGTGGGGAAAGTTCTGGAGGGCAAGAGGTGTGTGAGGAGTGACTGAGGGCCCTTGCTTTGTTTGGCCCAGAGAAGAGGAGGATGAGGGGAGGCCTCATGGTGGCTGCAGCTACTCAGAGGGAGCAGAGGGGCTCTCTGATGCCAGCAACAGGACCTGAAGGAATGGCACAGAGCTGCATCAGGGGAGGGTCGGGGTGTGAGGAAAAGGCTGTGTCCCAGAGGGTGGTGGGCATGGAACAGGCTGCCCAGGGCAGTGGGCACGGCATTGGGACAATGCTCTCAGACATCGGGTTTGGGTTTGGGTGGTGCTGTGTGGGGCCAAGGGGTTGGACTCAGTGGTCCTCTGGGTCCCCTTCCAATTCAGTGTATTTGATGATTCTACAATTCTACATTTATGTCACCTGGCCCATGCAAGAATGGGGACCAGACTGTAGCCCTGCACTGAAAGGGAAGGATCCCAGAGTCCAGGCTCTGTTTCAGTAAGCATTCTCTTTCACCTAGCATTGCCTTTGCAACAAAGACCACAACCTGGTTGTCCATTTTGATGGTGATTCTGGATTCTTGTCACCTCCTGTCTTTCTATGTTATATCTCTTTTGGTCAGTCCTTTGGCAGAAGTCCGAAGTGACATTTGCTCCACCTACAAACAGCTGCTTAGAAAAACATCCAAGCACATAAAATTATACCAAGCCAGAGCAGAAATTGTGTTACCCACATGTTGGCTGAATAGTCCCACTACTGTATCATGCTCTAAGAAGAACATGACATCTTCCACCCAGCACAATGCTGTATTGTGCATAAGGGCTACAGGTGGGCAGTTAGACTTGGGCCAGACTAAGTACAGTCAGGCTTGGCAAGTCCAGAAATATTTAATTCCATGAGAAGGGTAAAGTCTGGTGTTTCCTTGCTCACATTTTTATCTGATTATAAAGCCAGGAGCATTTCTGAGCTACTTGGGTCATCTTGTGAATGTCCCCTGGCTGTAGCCACCAGGGAGACGTTGCCAATAGCTCAGAGAAGTCGTGGCAATGAGAAGACTTGCCTTTCATTCCCATTTGCACCAGTGCATCATATTATCTTTGGCTGATCGGAGCATTTTGATGTCTCTCTGTTTCCTCAGGTCCTTGAACTCTACAGCCTGGATGCACTTTACACACGAAATCATTAACTGCTCTGGTTGCTTAGAATGAATTCAGACAGAAACACTTTGCATATTAGTACTGAGAAAATGAAACCAGATTAAAAAAAAGATAGCTGAGCTTTTCCTCTCCTTATTTTTTTGATTGTCCTTTAGCAAAATCCGTTCTAATCTCTTCTTAAAACACGTCCATAGCAGAGTGCTTCTGAACTGTCATGAATATTCTCCAAATATTACTGAGAGACTCCTGATATTCCTACTTAAATAGCGAGTTTGGCAGAAGGCTTGGTGAAAATAGGATGAAATATTCTGATCATAAACATCAA
The DNA here is from genome assembly GCA_030625065.1 of Alectoris magna. Classification (NCBI taxonomy): domain Eukaryota; kingdom Metazoa; phylum Chordata; class Aves; order Galliformes; family Phasianidae; genus Alectoris; species Alectoris magna. The sequence goes on from CM060560.1 coordinate 4,019,540, forward strand.
GGGATGAAATAAGGATCTTCTAAATCGGACTGAAAACTGGATGCTCTGCAGTGCAGCCAAGAGGCTAATGTTTGATGAAGGTTGCCTGCAGTGAAAGACTGTCAAACTATCATTTCTTAAATCATAGTGGTTTGCTCAATTTTCTTTTGAGGGAAGAGAAAGGAATGCGTAACATTTTCTGTGGCAGACCCCCAGTTCCTTGCAGCAGAAGGGGTTGTAAAGTGCATCTTTGCCACTCTCCATCCTCCCTCTGGAAATGGAGGATATTCTTCTCCCTTTATTGGGTTGCTGGAAGGCCAGTTTATTTTGCAGTTCATCACCAGATTTTTTTTTTTTTTCTTCTGCCTTTCCTTTTACTTTTATTGCCTTGTGATGTCACGTCGCAAAACCATAACATTGTCTCTTCAAGTCACTGTGGGGAAAATCTAAGTGACCCATGGGTATTTGTACATATAGATGTATTTGCTGTTTTTCAGGGCTCCACTTGTTACCACCATAAAGCATTTGCCTCCACACAATTTCCTTCTTCAAATGGCCTCTTGCAGTATTTCAGTCCCAAACGTGGTGCTGAATTTGCTGATGCCATCAATTACACTTACAGATTGGGCCACGCTTTCAGTTCATTGCCCCTCTGTGAGCCTTCAAGGAACCTGGGAGCAACTGGATGATGTGACGTGCCCAGTAGCTAAATGTAAGTGTGATGGAGGACCTGCATTCAGTAATTCTGCAGAGAAGGGCAGACAGCTTGAATGGAAAGGAGGAAAGCAGAGACCAGACAGAAATGCTGGATCAAGCCTTGTAGGTGATGAGGATTTACATTTGATTTACGTGTGTGCTTCTGCTGCAGAGTCCAGATGTTATCTGGAGTCCTTGAGGCTCTTTCCATTGATTTCAGTTGATTTTAGAGAATCAAGCAGCTAAAACTATGTCTGCTTTTAATGAAGAATCATGTACAGCCTCCTAAAGTTGTCCTTTGTGGAGGCATCTCTCCTCCCTTCTATTTTTTAGCCATCTCCTTCGCAGCTTTCTGCCTTAGGGAGACTTGTTGAGAGCTAGGAATGTTCAGCATGGTGAGAGAAGAAGGAGGGGGAAGGGAAGGGAAGGGAAGGGAAGGGAAGGGAAGGGAAGGGAAGGGAAGGGAAGGGAAGGGAAGGGAAGGGAAGGGAAGGGAAGGGAAGGGAAAGGGGAGGGGAGAGGAGGGGAGAGGAGAGGAGAGGAGAGGAGAGGAGAGGAGAGGAGAGGAGAGGAGAGGAGAGGAGAGGAGAGGAGAGGAGAGGAGAGGAGA